>JAIOJX010000030.1:187060964-187375964 GCA_022376925.1 Tragulus kanchil
CCTCTCAACTTCACACAGGGAAGTCTTACCTACTTAGTGAAATACATGGGCAACTCACGCTTTTCTCTGTTGTCTTTTCAGAAGCCCCCTTGGTACTCATCTGCTTTTTAAGCTGTTTTTAAGCTGTCTGTCTCATCACCTTGTTTTTATTTACTGCATGTCTTCCATGAGGAAGATGGCATCTTCCATAAGGCAAGAGGCTCTAATGTACGTGGCTCTGGACTGGTGAGAGTAGAGGAAGGTAGATGCACAAAAGACAAGACAAAGACCAATTGTACTGTCTGCCATGGCTTTCTTCATGACAGCAGAGGGCGGATAATAAAAATGGAGGATAAATAATAATAGTAATATAGAAGGTTGCCCTGGCACTAGACTCCTTGAATAAAATATCCTGGTAAAAATTTTGAACTCACTTGTCTAGAGAGTAGCAAAGAATCCTTCTAAATAGAGCATCTTCCAAATAATGATTCCAAATGATGACATTTGTCAGTTTGATACTTTGAAAATACGACTTCTGCTGACACGTGAAGGAATCATTCAGGCTGCAAACTTAACTTTCCTAACCAGAATGTTTGAAATGACTAGTTAATACTTGGGAAGAAAATTTTAAAAAGTACTCTCCAAATTTCCCTTCTTTTGTTTGTTTCCACTTTTGTCACTTAAAAAACAATTAATGTCATCCTAAGATGATATGGTGGCTCAGTTTTCCTAAAGATCCGAGTCACATAGCTGCCTGTGGCCTTGATGCTCCTTGAAGCTGTGCTTTGATGAGCCCAGCTAGGACTTTAAAGCTGAGGACTGTTTGAGGAAAGATGTGGAGGTTTTTTTTTGTCTCTATAGAAAACGCAAAAATATTCTCTGCTCCGAGCTTGCTTTTAGGGGGACAGTGGTCAGTCTGTCCCTTTTAGGTGAGACCTGTGTGCTCAGATTGTCATGGTCCTCAGTGCCTCCCTAATTACAGCTCACTTTAGTAATTTGTCTGGTAGAGTTCTCTAGGCCATGGTGTTAACATTCACCTCTTAAAACATAAAGCACCAGTTGCTGGACCCCATAAATCTTCTGTAAGGAAGAATTGTCACTTCCCCATTTACTTATGTGTGTAGATATGATATACATATCTCTACATCCATGCATATAGGTGTGTAATTGTGTGTATATATCTGTCAGTAGGGATTCATGTATATTTATTTTTTTTCTTTAGATCATAACCTATTACTGTTGTTACTTCTTTTCTTGCTCACAGTGTCTCAATTTTGGGTATTGGGGAACTCTTTAAGATTGGCTCCTGTGGCTTTCCAGTGTCTCTCCACTCCATTCCATCACTTTTTTAAAGTGCTTCTTATAGCAGTTTCTGGTATTACATGGTGTTAGAGGCTTATCTTCTGTTTTCCCTACCCCATCACTGGAATTGACTGGTTCTCCAAGGAGTTCTGATATGTTTCACTGGAGAAAGGTATTTAGAAACCAAGATCTGAGTACTAGGTGATCACTACTGATCACTGATTGGGTATCACTGCTTCTAGCCTTTGCCAATGGATAGAGCTAGGAAATATGTGTATGTATAATAACTCAGTCTGGGCCAACTGGCTCAGATGGTAAAGAATCCGCCTGCAATGCAGCATTACCTGGGTTATATCCCTGGGTCAGGAGGATCCCATGGAGAAGGGAATGGCTACTCACTTCAGGATTCTTGACTGGAAAATTCCATGGACAGAGAAGCCTGATGAGCTACAGTCCATGCGATCGCAAAGAGTCAGAGAAAACTGAGTGACTAACACTTTCACTTCATGCTAACTCAGGCCTACATATTAACAGATTTATTTCTGTTTTATATTAATCTGTAAATATATGTGTATATTTTATATAAATGCACTTCCAATTCATTACCACAGGAATCATACTAACCTTGAGGATATCAGAATTTTAATATTTGTAAGACTTTTTGATGTTAAAAGTGATTCGTCAGTATCCTGGAGATGTTCTGGGGAGAACATTCTGGGGAGAAAGGAAGCTTTCGTTGATAAGTACTTTATAGATACTATAAAAAAGCAAATCCCAAGTCTAGCATAATAGGAAGGTCAGCATATCCCCTGACTTTAATATTCTGCAGTCTATTCTAAAAAAATTCTATAATTTGCATCTCATAACCTCCCAGTTCCTGAAAGTGGGTAAATCTGCCTCATTTTCCTTCTCATACAGTTTGTCTCCAGCCTTACAGAACAATGCCCATTGTAACACTGAACTGGCACTTGTGGATTCTAAATATAAGCCAAGACACTTCTCAGAGATTGTAATCAGAATTTTGCTTTACGTATGAAATCGTTGGTACACAATTACTCAGAGACTTAATTATACTGCCTTAGGATAGTATAAAAACAACAGTTTTAATTATTTGAGGGGAGTTTACAAAGTAAACTGTTGTTAAGAATGGAGGTGACTATACTCTGAGAACTTCAGACATACAAATTAACCATTAGTTGTGAGATTTGTGTATGATTCCTTCATGTTTATATAGGAAGTACCCATACTTTGAAGGGGTCCCCATTCCTCTAATTTAAATCTAATGGTGCTTGCATGTATCTTTAAAAACTGTAGAGAACTGGAAAGAAAATCCAACCAGGATGGCTCATGGGCCACTGGAGGTGTGGCCCCCTCAGTGGTTTGGAAAACATTCTGGGTTTTGGAGAGCAACACCTGTAATTATGGAGGCGTCATCCTTTCCATAAAAAAGGAAACAAAACCAAGAAAGCAAAGCACTTATACTAACAAGGTGTAGTCATAGCATGTGTTCAGCCTTCCTGAAACCTGTCTGGCATTTGTTTCTGGCCTTGTGGGGAGTATCTTCCCTCTTTCTCTGGGCACTCATAAAACAATACAAAGGTAAACAATTGGAGGGCAATTAGCAGTCTCTTTGGGGTAACAGAAGAGAGAAGACATCTTGCTATTAATGTCAAAAGAGTTAATCATGGTTTACATAGGTGATTTACGAAAGGCACTTCCAATTCATTACCACAGGAATCATACTAACCTTGAGGATATCAGAATTTTAATATTTGTAAGACTTTTTGATGTTAAAAGTGATTCGTCAGTATCCTGGAGATGTTCTGGGGAGAACATTCTGGGGAGAAAGGAAGCTTTCGTTGATAAGTACTTTATAGATACTATAAAAAAGCAAATCCCAAGTCTAGCATAATAGGAAGGTCAGCATATCCCCTGACTTTAATATTCTGCAGTCTATTCTAAAAAAATTCTATAATTTGCATCTCATAACCTCCCAGTTCCTGAAAGTGGGTAAATCTGCCTCATTTTCCTTCTCATACAGTTTGTCTCCAGCCTTACAGAACAATGCCCATTGTAACACTGAACTGGCACTTGTGGATTCTAAATATAAGCCAAGACACTTCTCAGAGATTGTAATCAGAATTTTGCTTTACGTATGAAATCGTTGGTACACAATTACTCAGAGACTTAATTATACTGCCTTAGGATAGTATAAAACAACAGTTTTAATTATTTGAGAGGAGTTTACAAAGTAAACTGTTGTTAAGAATGGAGGTGACTATACTCTGAGAACTTCAGACATACAAATTAACCATTAGTTGTGAGATTTGTGTATGATTCCTTCATGTTTATATAGGAAGTACCCATACTTTGAAGGGGTCCCCATTCCTCTAATTTAAATCTAATGGTGCTTGCATGTATCTTTAAAAACTGTAGAGAACTGGAAAGAAAATCCAACCAGGATGGCTCATGGGCCACTGGAGGTGTGGCCCCCTCAGTGGTTTGGAAAACATTCTGGGTTTTGGAGAGCAACACCTGTAATTATGGAGGCGTCATCCTTTCCATAAAAAAGGAAACAAAACCAAGAAAGCAAAGCACTTATACTAACAAGGTGTAGTCATAGCATGTGTTCAGCCTTCCTGAAACCTGTCTGGCATTTGTTTCTGGCCTTGTGGGGAGTATCTTCCCTCTTTCTCTGGGCACTCATAAAACAATACAAAGGTAAACAATTGGAGGGCAATTAGCAGTCTCTTTGGGGTAACAGAAGAGAGAAGACATCTTGCTATTAATGTCAAAAGAGTTAATCATGGTTTACATAGGTGATTTAGTGGCTTAACTTCACAAGTGGTTGAAACACAATAACCCAGCAAAGTTTACAAAAGATGCCAGCTTGGAGAAACAGGTATGGCAGAACTTGCAAAACTGTCAAGTTGTTGAAGGTGTTAAAGGTTGTTGAGATGATGCCTCTTGTATAGGAGGCCATGTGCACTACAGATTTGTGTTTCTCATCTTGAGTGTGTGAGATGCACTTGGTCAGTTTTGTTAAGATGCAGGTGTTGGTTCAGTAGGATTAGGGACTGGGCTGTGATTCTTTGTTTAAAAAAGCCACATACATATTTATATGCTTATTTGGCTGCACCAGGTCTTATCTGTAGCATAGGGATCTTAAGTTGCATCATGCAAGCTCTTAATTGGGGCCTATGGAATATAGTTCCCTGACTAGGGATTGAACCTGCCCCCTGCCTCCCCGCATTGAAACTACAGAGTCTTAGCCACTGGACCACCAGGGAAGTCCCTGATTCTACCTTTTCAACAAACTGTGTGGTGCCCATGCAGTAGGCCAGCACATCTCATTTTGTATAGCACGGCTATAGATTGTTTTTGTACCTGTGTCAGATAGGATCAAGTTGCTCATACTCCCTTTAAGAATCTCCAAGTTATCAGCATGTTGCACTATGAATGTTGAGCAGTTAAAGGACCAGAATAGTTTTTTGGAGTGGAGGTACTTGGTCAAATACTTCATTGCGCATTGTGCATATCAACAACTTCTTTCACAAGCACCAAATTAGAAAAACATAAAAATATTTACAGGCCATGTTTATTTACATTTATAGAACTGTACCCTTAAAAGAAAGCAGGAAATGCAGCTTCTGTTACTAAAGCCTCTCTCTGTGGTTAAAACCTCAGAAAATGCTGAGCTGCTTGTCTCTAGCTTGAATCCTGAGCCTCTGAACAAGTTTTGGCATTGGGGAAAACCCTTTGAAAGCTAGAATCTTTTACCACTCCTTGACTAGCTTTTCAAGGCATTCAGTTATCAAATGTGGTTTGTTTCAGAGTGCCTGATCACGTTGTATACAGTGGTCTCTCAGTATCTGGGGAAATTCATTCCAGGACTTTTCTCAGATGCCCAAATAGGTGGATGCTCAAGTCCCTTAAAGTGAATTCTCCATATGGGCTGATTCCACATTCATGGATGGAAGCCACCACATCCACTAAACAATGGGTTCTATCAGTGGATACAGAACCAGTGGATACCGAATGCCAACCATACTTTACTTTTTTTTTTTTTTTTTAAAGTTCCAGATATTTCCCAATGATACTTTAAAAAGTGAGATCCTTTTTTGGTTTTTGGTGTGGACATACAGCCATATCACAGCACAGAGGACACAATTCTCTTGGCACTTACTGTGAAACACGATTTTCATTAGCCACTTTTCTTTTCTTGGAAACTTAAGAGTAGAAGCCTTCATTTAGAGAATTCTGACTGCTTTTACTAACCTCTCCACTGCCCAACCCTTGTCCCTCTTAGCCTCCCTTTCTCTCCACCCGTCCTTTCTTTACTGTGTTTACCCATACCATGACATCTGCCACACCTGGGGTGGGGAGAGAAGTTCAAGGGTGGACCTTGGTTTGATCCTCTGTGGTCTGAGTTTCTCTTTCCTCTACAAATGGCTGTGTGGGCTAGCTATTTCTGAGAAGCTAGACAGGTCAAATAATTTCTGAGCAGGGTTGGCATATCTCTTTGGTGAAGTGGAGGGTATGAGATGGGAATACACAAAGAACGGGACACCTGGATTCTAATCATTGTCTAGCCACCCAGCAATTATTTGGCCTTGGAGGGCAATTTAACCTCCCTGGGTTTTCAGCTTCCTAATCTATAATTTGATATACATACTTGGTTATGCCTTTTTCTCAGAGTATAGGAGTCTTATCACTGGGATGACATTAGATAACACTGAATTACATACTGAGAACCAAATTCCCTTTGCAGTCACTTTCAATTCTTTCTGGTTGTTCAAACAACAACAGCAACACAAAGAAAACTGTTCTCTGTTGGCACTCATTTATTAACACTTCAGGACTTGCCACACTTCTGTTTAAGTTTTTTTTTTTAATTTTAGTTTTTTGACCACTCTCTTTCTAACAGAGAAATCAGCAATTTTGTTTTTACTGTGACTGTTTTCAGTGTATGAATAATGGCAAATATGGTTTCCCATTTAATGTAGTAATAGAAAAATAAAAGTAGGTTGCTTTACAGAAAAATGTTTACTATAGTTACCATAATAACCATTTCAGTGAGTAAACTAGTTATTCAAGAACTATTAAGTAGATATGGGAAGAATTAGGAAGATGGTAGGTGCAATTAAAGAAACATTGACTCAGGTGATTTTAAAGTTTAATTCTGAACTTACAAGAGAGTCAGGTATCTTATTAAGTGGTAGATGTAAAATACGTATATGTTCATTGACACAGTATTTACAGAACAAAGTTGGTGTTACATATAATTAACAGTATGTGAAAAGACACTCAAATGTTATCTGTGGGGAGATTTTGGCCGCAGTTAACTATAGTTTGCTAATTCGGAATTTACAGTTTTTTCCTTTTACTTAAAATATAACAAAATGGGGACAAGCACCTTTGCCTTAGTGTAATTAAAAATGAAATTATGTCAGGAACATCTGTTTAAAATAGAGTTTCTATTTGTTTTACCACCAAAAGGTGGCGTCCTTCTCCCATGCCCTTTATTTAAAAAGCCTTCTTGCTTTAATTTAACAAAAAGAAACTTCCAGTTGATTACTGATAAAGAAATTAAAATGTGCTTCTTATGAGTGTAACGTGACAGTGTTGAAAATGAGCTATATGTTAAACTGCAGTTAAGTTTCCCCCTAATGTAAGCGAAATGGACATGGAAGCCTTTAATAAGGCAGCACATTAGACGTTATTATATACAAAATTGGGTACAATATATCATGGGATTTACAGCCTGGATTTCCTTTTGTCTGCAAAACTTGTTGCCAGTCTGATTTTGGCCCTCGCTTTCAAGTGAATGTAAGGCAGTTAAAATGCAGAGAATAAGATCAGTGACAATCTAAAGATCTTTTTTAGTATGGCAATACTAATTATTTTTAAAAATCACTATTTGATCTGAAAAACAGGATCAGAAAAGAAGTGTTCTTTACAGATGATGAATAAATTTGTCACACTGAAATAAACATTTCAATTCTTTCTGGTTGTTCAAACAACAACAACACAAAGAAAACTGTTCTCTGTTGGCACTCATTTATTAACACTTCAGGACTTGCCACACTTCTGTTTAAGTTTTTTTTTTTAATTTTAGTTTTTTGACCACTCTCTTTCTAACAGAGAAATCAGCAATTTTGTTTTTACTGTGACTGTTTTCAGTGTATGAATAATGGCAAATATGGTTTCCCATTTAATGTAGTAATAGAAAAATAAAAGTAGGTTGCTTTACAGAAAAATGTTTACTATAGTTACCATAATAACCATTTCAGTGAGTAAACTAGTTATTCAAGAACTATTAAGTAGATATGGGAAGAATTAGGAAGATGGTAGGTGCAATTAAAGAAACATTGACTCAGGTGATTTTAAAGTTTAATTCTGAACTTACAAGAGAGTCAGGTATCTTATTAAGTGGTAGATGTAAAATACGTATATGTTCATTGACACAGTATTTACAGAACAAAGTTGGTGTTACATATAATTAACAGTATGTGAAAAGACACTCAAATGTTATCTGTGGGGAGATTTTGGCCGCAGTTAACTATAGTTTGCTAATTCGGAATTTACAGTTTTTTCCTTTTACTTAAAATATAACAAAATGGGGACAAGCACCTTTGCCTTAGTGTAATTAAAAATGAAATTATGTCAGGAACATCTGTTTAAAATAGAGTTTCTATTTGTTTTACCACCAAAAGGTGGCGTCCTTCTCCCATGCCCTTTATTTAAAAAGCCTTCTTGCTTTAATTTAACAAAAAGAAACTTCCAGTTGATTACTGATAAAGAAATTAAAATGTGCTTCTTATGAGTGTAACGTGACAGTGTTGAAAATGAGCTATATGTTAAACTGCAGTTAAGTTTCCCCCTAATGTAAGCGAAATGGACATGGAAGCCTTTAATAAGGCAGCACATTAGACGTTATTATATACAAAATTGGGTACAATATATCATGGGATTTACAGCCTGGATTTCCTTTTGTCTGCAAAACTTGTTGCCAGTCTGATTTTGGCCCTCGCTTTCAAGTGAATGTAAGGCAGTTAAAATGCAGAGAATAAGATCAGTGACAATCTAAAGATCTTTTTTAGTATGGCAATACTAATTATTTTTTTAAAAAAATCACTATTTGATCTGAAAAACAGGATCAGAAAAGAAGTGTTCTTTACAGATGATGAATAAATTTGTCACACTGAAATAAATTTCTATTCCCCTGAGTTATAATCGTGCAACCCAACATATAGCATAATAAGTGTGTTATGTATTTAGTGTAAAGAGTGTAGAAATGAAAAATATCATCACATGCCTCTTCCCACCCCGCCAAAGGCTGGCTACCGTATAGATTTCCATTTACTTCCATGTGAATTCAGCATATGGAATTTCCAGTAGTGGTAAAGGGCTGTTTGGAGTGTTAACTGAAAAGACTTAGAGCTTTTACATCATTGTCTAGTTCATGGTAAGCATTCAGTAAATGTTAGATGCTATTACTGACAGATGTAGACTGTGAGACCCTCAAGGGCAGGAAGTTTATTTTTGCATCCCTCAGTCTCCTCTATGGTCTAGAACATAGTAGGTATGTCATGTCTTAATGTCTTAAAGACAACACAACCGTAGCCTCTTGGAAGCTAGGAAGTGCTGCAGGAACTAAAACACATTTTCTTTATCTGGATTCTAGTCTAAAAGATCTGATGGATGGTTTTGTCTGGATAGACTAGAATCTTAACACAGCATGCATTCAACATAAATTCTACTATGTTGTAATTACCTTAGCATGGTCTCCCAGTCTCTGACTTTATTCTGTAGCATGAGTGAATGTTTTTTTTTTTTTAACTTGCGAAACAGATAGTTTTTTTTTAAACTTTTTCTCAGATACACTTTTAAAGTCGTAGTCTTATGTTATTATTCAGAATGAGATTTAGAATTCTTCTGTTAATGTTTAAAAATATTGTTTACAGACACTATCCAAAGGGATTGATAATAACTTTTGTTGGATCATTGGTTATCTACAACTGCACTGGTCTAAAGCCAAGAGGGATAGTACTTGTGCCTCACCCCTCCCCTGTGGTCCCCCCTCAGCCCATAGTTTCCCCACCTCCCAAGTACTTTTTAGGAGTCCACAGGAGTGGCTTTCAGTATATTCTCATAAGGAATTGCCCGGGTAGCTGGAAATGCTGGTATGTTGGCAGCATCTGGGGTTATGGGTCTGAAAAAAAAATATTTCTGTTAAAAACCATAACAAGCCATAGACCCATGTATCTTTTCAAGTCACAGTGTGGAAACGAAGTCATCTTCCTTTTCAAATAGATAACAGTTGATGACAGTGAAAGAAATGCTGGTGTCCTTTGTTTTGTACACGTATATTTCAAAATAATTCATTTCAGGCTCCTAATTTACTCTTTTGCTCCTTCAAATTTCTAATTTTCACCAAACTTCAGAGCAGCAAAAAGAAAAAAAAAAATGTCTCGCGTTTTCAAAGAATTGGCCAAAGCTTTTTACATGTGACTGATCTCTGGGAGAGCAGGTAATTTGTGTTAAACAACTGATTGACATGCTAGCCCCCTGGGCGTTTTTCTAAGAGAAATCATGGCAAGAACACACCTCCTAACACAGCCACTTTCGCCTAAAGTAGATCTAACTACACATTCCTGCAGTGACTCTGACAAGGAAGGAGGGGGAAGTGCCCCACATTACACACTCCTGATTCAGAAATACAGGGGGAAAAACCCCTAGCTGGCTGGTTTCTGTTTCCTTGCAAACGGGGGTTTGTCCTTCTGCTGAACTTTCACCTCCCGAACTCGCCTTCTTTCATTGGACAAAGTGCAGAAAGAAAGAGGAGACCGAGGGAGGACGGGAGAGGAGGAGAAAGGGGGTTGAAAACACCGCCCCAGCTCCCCCTCCTTCAACTGTCACTGATGGCAAAACACTTTCACTTTTAACTGGAGGAAACTCACATCCCTATCCTCTTCTCTTCTTTATATATTTTTAGCTCAGAAACCAAGCGAATAGCCATCGCAGCATTCCCGTCTTCGTCCTTAGTTGCTAACACTCTCCCTCACGGTTTTTAAATTTTTTTTCCGGTGTGTGAATGGGTCCCCTTTTCCCCCTCTTCTGAGGAATTCCCCCTCCCCCATGCCCCTTCTTTTCCAGGTCTTTCTTGCCTGATCCCTCTTTTGCCAGGGAGTGCTCTGGCGTGGCCCTCCTCTCTATGGTGTGCAGGGCTGTGCCTCCCTCTCCTCTCCTTCATCCAGCCTGGACACCCCTCACTCCAGTCTTCCTGTTCTCTTTGCCCCGAATTCTTGCCTCCCCCAGCCCTCCTTTGGCAACTGCGATTTTTTTTTTTTTTTTTTTTTGCTGCAAGCCTTGTTTACCCAGCAGGTGGATGTGACGTCAGGGACGCACAACAGCAAAAAATAACAACATCTCCCTCCGCGACGTGTTGGCCTCTCGCGCGCCTTATTTATTTATTTGTTCCGGGAGGCCGAGGGAGGGGGGTGGGCGCCAGCGTCTGAGTGGCTCAGGAAAGCGGGGTGAGCAGGCTCATGCCAGGGGGTGGTTTGGGGGTGCTTGAGGTGAAGAAGAGGTCCAGGCCGGAGGCCAGGGTGGGGAGAGAATTGGGGAGAGCCCCTAGCCCGACGCTGTCCGTGCCTCTGCCGCCGCCACGACTGGTGCTGGCTGGGCTCCGGGAAGCTAGTCCGGAGCGGAGGAATCTATTGTTATTTATTGTGTGGCGGTTGCATGCTGTACTCCCGGCGGCCCGGCCCTCGCCCTGGAGTGCGTGTATGTGTGTGCGCGCGCGTGTGCGCGCGAGTGTGTATGCGCAAGTGAGTGTGTACGCGGGGGTGCGCGCGGGGGAGGGAGTGGGCGCGCTGGGGGAAAGGCCCGAAAACACCTTAGTTTGCACCGAGAGACCATTTGCAGCGGGTGAGTTTGTATTTTTCCATTTCTGTTCCACTTTTTCCCAAGCCGCCTCCTGCCTTGCTTCCGATCACTTTAAACAACAACAACAACCACAAAAAAGAAAACAAAAAAAGAGAGAGAGAGAAAGAAAAAAAGAAAAAAAAAAAAGAAAAAAAACTACTTTCTGTCTTCAGGCTCCACGTGCATCGCCCTTAACCCTCCCCAGAGGCAGCCCCTGGCTTCCTGGGGATTGGGGCCAGGTTCTGAGGTGGGTGGGGGCTGCGGGCCGGCTCGGGGTAGAAGGTTCTCGAGCGGCACCCACTCTCTTGGGTGCATTTCCATAAGTCAAATGGTGTTGGGGGGCGGGTGAGCGGTGGCAGTGGCGTAGTTCTTTTCCAGGTCTTTCTTGCCTGATTCCTCTTTTGCCAGGGAGTGCTCTGGCGTGGCCCTCCTCTCTATGGTGTGCAGGGCTGTGCCTCCCTCTCCTCTCCTTCATCCAGCCTGGACACCCCTCACTCCAGTCTTCCTGTTCTCTTTGCCCCGAATTCTTGCCTCCCCCAGCCCTCCTTTGGCAACTGCGATTTTTTTTTTTTTTTTGCTGCAAGCCTTGTTTACCCAGCAGGTGGATGTGACGTCAGGGACGCACAACAGCAAAAAATAACAACATCTCCCTCCGCGACGTGTTGGCCTCTCGCGCGCCTTATTTATTTATTTGTTCCGGGAGGCCGAGGGAGGGGGGTGGGCGCCAGCGTCTGAGTGGCTCAGGAAAGCGGGGTGAGCAGGCTCATGCCAGGGGGTGGTTTGGGGGTGCTTGAGGTGAAGAAGAGGTCCAGGCCGGAGGCCAGGGTGGGGAGAGAATTGGGGAGAGCCCCTAGCCCGACGCTGTCCGTGCCTCTGCCGCCGCCACGACTGGTGCTGGCTGGGCTCCGGGAAGCTAGTCCGGAGCGGAGGAATCTATTGTTATTTATTGTGTGGCGGTTGCATGCTGTACTCCCGGCGGCCCGGCCCTCGCCCTGGAGTGCGTGTATGTGTGTGCGCGCGCGTGTGCGCGCGAGTGTGTATGCGCAAGTGAGTGTGTACGCGGGGGTGCG
This sequence comes from Tragulus kanchil, assembly GCA_022376925.1. Taxonomy (NCBI): domain Eukaryota; kingdom Metazoa; phylum Chordata; class Mammalia; order Artiodactyla; family Tragulidae; genus Tragulus; species Tragulus kanchil. The sequence continues at coordinate 187,073,246 of JAIOJX010000030.1, forward strand.
CGCGGGGGAGGGAGTGGGCGCGCTGGGGGAAAGGCCCGAAAACACCTTAGTTTGCACCGAGAGACCATTTGCAGCGGGTGAGTTTGTATTTTTCCATTTCTGTTCCACTTTTTCCCAAGCCGCCTCCTGCCTTGCTTCCGATCACTTTAAACAACAACAACAACCACAAAAAAGAAAACAAAAAAAGAGAGAGAGAAAGAAAAAAAAAAAAGAAAAAAAACTACTTTCTGTCTTCAGGCTCCACGTGCATCGCCCTTAACCCTCCCCAGAGGCAGCCCCTGGCTTCCTGGGGATTGGGGCCAGGTTCTGAGGTGGGTGGGGGCTGCGGGCCGGCTCGGGGTAGAAGGTTCTCGAGCGGCACCCACTCTCTTGGGTGCATTTCCATAAGTCAAATGGTGTTGGGGGGCGGGTGAGCGGTGGCAGTGGCGTAGGTGAGGACAAAATCTCGCCTTCCCTTCGGCCCCTTCACGCATCTCCCTGCACTTCGCTGTGGGGAGAAAAATCGATAAGCCCAGGCGGCTTGGTGTAACTTTCGGTCCGGTGTGGGAGTGCCTGCCCAACAGCTGCCGGGAGGGCCCGGAGTCTGGGGTTGGATCCACAGCGGGAGGGGGCGCGCTCTGGGTGCTTTTAGAGCCCAAAGTTTGGACTTGGAGCAAACTTTTTACCTTCGCTAAACTGCTAGTGTTTGCACCTTCTGTGCCCTGGGGCTGCTCCGAGGGCCTCAGTGGAATGACTGGGGACGTCCGCGCCGTAGGCCCCGCGGCAGGGGACATCTCTAGTGCTACATCCCGTGTCCCGAACTCGGTGGCTGGGACACTCTGTCGCAACCGCCGCACCCCGGAGCCGAGAAAACTCACACACACACCCGCGCAACCTTAGCTAGACACGTACCCCTCACGCGCTCGGCCCAGCGAACTCAGCCTCCCTGCGAGGGATCCACGACTGCCAGCTCCGCTGGTGAGAGTGGGAGCAGGGTGCGCTGTAGGTAGTCGCAGCGCCTGGATCTCTCTCTCGACCACATACACTTTCTGGGAGTACTCCCCTCTTAAGAACAGAGGTCGAGGTATTTCCCAAGCCCCGATTTGTCCCGAGAGGTGCGCGAGTCTCCTTGTTCCTTTGGGGCTGTCCCAGCAGCCGACGGCTCCCAGTTCCTCGGCTGTGCGCCGCCTTCTTCCTGAGCTCCGCGCGCTTCTTTCCTGCCCCGCAGAGAGGATTCAGCTGAGCCAGCGGGCAAGCCGGGCAGCTGTGCCCCTCAGGGTGGGGACGGAGGTGGCGGCGCCGGGAATGAAGGGGTTTGCCAGTTGCTTCGGGGTCGCGGTCATTCACTGCCTCCGCCTTCTCTCACCCCCGCCTCCCGCCCCCTCCTTCCCAGACACTAGTGCGCTCGGAAACTTTGATTCCTTCTCCTTTTTGGCCCTTGGCTAGTCCCCCTCCCCACCTGTTGTGAGCTCCACCTTGGCCCCTGGAGACTGGCGGTGACACACGCGGGCGCCGAGGAGCTTCGCGCCCAGAAACAAAGTCTCATTCCCCTCCCCAAATGTTTGCTTCGAAATCGCTGCTGGTACCCCCCTCCCACTGCCCCCCATTGCCGAGTAGCTCCCGCCCCCTGTGAGAATAAGGACTAAATAAACAGTTGTAACTCCAAACCTAGCGCTTGCGATCGTATCCCTATCCAACCCCTCCCCCTTTCCTCCCCCCTCCTTTTTTGTTGTTGCAACTTTGTAAGATCCCGGGTAAGGTGCTGAGACTTTGGCTCAGGCCGATCCCCGGTCTCAAGATCCTTGCAGGGAATCCCTGAGCCACATCTTCTCTTCCCTCCTTCGGGCCCGACACCCTCTCGGTCTTGGCCCCCCAGCTTACTCATTTATCCCGCCCCGCTCAGTTTTCCCCAACCTGCACCGAGAAGACGTGCTGACGGTCACCCCGGTTTCTTCTCGACTGCAGAACCCGAAAGTTTGCAAGAGGAAGAAAGCCTGTGGCGAGCAAGCGGGCCAGGGGCAGCGGCAGCGGCGCCGGGGACCATGGTGCTGCCGGCGCCTCCTCCGCAGGCGTGAAGGCGGCGCTCCTACTCCCTCCCCGGTCACCGCGGGTAAGTCGAGGCGGCAGCGGCGGGCGGGTGCGCAGGGTCTAGGAATACTCTAGAGCTTTGGGCTGCACCCGCGGGCTCTCTGCTCCCAAAGCCCCAGCATGGGCGACTGTAGCGCAGTGATCTGGAGCTGGAGCCAGGAATGCGCCTATTCTCAAGCCGGTAGGTGCTTCGAAATACTGGACTTTCTCCTTTTTTCCCTTTTCTTTCCGAAATCGGAAAATCTGGAGATCAAAGTTTAGCATGGAGTATAAAGTGCTCTTATAAAATATGATGACATCCCTCGCTCCCCTTCTCACCCTTCTCCCCGCCCTTATAACTATTAATTATTTCCAAGTCATTGTGTCCAAATACCCTTGCCGAGCTGATTACAAAGTGTATTGATTTAGTCTGGGCTCATTCTACGCGTTAGGTTTAATTCCTTTTCCTTTTGCTCACACAGAAATCCCGAAATGAAACTTGTTCCTCTGTTCTACCCCCAGCTTTCTGTGAGCTCCACCTTGGCCCCTGGAGACTGGCGGTGACACACGCGGGCGCCGAGGAGCTTCGCGCCCAGAAACAAAGTCTCATTCCCCTCCCCAAATGTTTGCTTCGAAATCGCTGCTGGTACCCCCCTCCCACTGCCCCCCATTGCCGAGTAGCTCCCGCCCCCTGTGAGAATAAGGACTAAATAAACAGTTGTAACTCCAAACCTAGCGCTTGCGATCGTATCCCTATCCAACCCCTCCCCCTTTCCTCCCCCCTCCTTTTTTGTTGTTGCAACTTTGTAAGATCCCGGGTAAGGTGCTGAGACTTTGGCTCAGGCCGATCCCCGGTCTCAAGATCCTTGCAGGGAATCCCTGAGCCACATCTTCTCTTCCCTCCTTCGGGCCCGACACCCTCTCGGTCTTGGCCCCCCAGCTTACTCATTTATCCCGCCCCGCTCAGTTTTCCCCAACCTGCACCGAGAAGACGTGCTGACGGTCACCCCGGTTTCTTCTCGACTGCAGAACCCGAAAGTTTGCAAGAGGAAGAAAGCCTGTGGCGAGCAAGCGGGCCAGGGGCAGCGGCAGCGGCGCCGGGGACCATGGTGCTGCCGGCGCCTCCTCCGCAGGCGTGAAGGCGGCGCTCCTACTCCCTCCCCGGTCACCGCGGGTAAGTCGAGGCGGCAGCGGCGGGCGGGTGCGCAGGGTCTAGGAATACTCTAGAGCTTTGGGCTGCACCCGCGGGCTCTCTGCTCCCAAAGCCCCAGCATGGGCGACTGTAGCGCAGTGATCTGGAGCTGGAGCCAGGAATGCGCCTATTCTCAAGCCGGTAGGTGCTTCGAAATACTGGACTTTCTCCTTTTTTCCCTTTTCTTTCCGAAATCGGAAAATCTGGAGATCAAAGTTTAGCATGGAGTATAAAGTGCTCTTATAAAATATGATGACATCCCTCGCTCCCCTTCTCCCCCTTCTCCCCCCCCCCCCGCCCTTATAACTATTAATTATTTCCAAGTCATTGTGTCCAAATACCCTTGCCGAGCTGATTACAAAGTGTATTGATTTAGTCTGGGCTCATTCTACGCGTTAGGTTTAATTCCTTTTCCTTTTGCTCACACAGAAATCCCGAAATGAAACTTGTTCCTCTGTTCTACCCCCAGCTTTCATCTGTGAGGCTTGGACAGAATAATGAAATTAATATAAACATTTCATTTAGTTGCATTTGAGCTTTTCCAGACCAGTTAGGAGGGGCTGGTACTGCTCTCATGTCCCGTCTCAGGTATTTTCCAAGTTCGGATTTCCCTTTTTGTTACTGTTCTTTAGACAGGAATGTTGGAGGGCCATTCTGTATTCCCTCTGAAAGGAGTCTGTCTATACATTGAAACTGTCTACCATGAGTTGTCGTTGGCTTCAGGATTTAGGGCTTGCACAATAGATGAATTGAGAAAACGTAAGGGATAGTTAAGAGATTTTTCTCCTGCCAAAAATATATTGAAAAGTATCTCCAAATTTTTATCTTTCATCTCCCTTCCCCTCGTTTTTTGCACAGTAAGAATCAATTTAGGGAAAGATACCTTAACTAGAATTTGAGGAGAAATGGTAAGAGTTCCGGTGTTTTCTACCAAGGATTATCCTGTGTAACAGACACACAGGAGTTCCTGTTATTTTCGGTTCCAGAGACAAACCTATCAAATCTTTTGAGAATTCCACTAGAGTTTTTATTCTCCAAGTGAAAAATACCCATTTCTTTGAGGTCAGGAAATCAAAATTGGGCTCACAGTTTCAGAAATTAGGGATAAGTCTTTTCTGTCTCTGAGTTTCCTGCATGAAATGTTTCCTAATTAAAGAGTATTAAAAATATAAAAAGAAATTCAACTAATTACCATTAAGAAAGAGATTAGCTAAAATCTCACTGCAAAAGGTAGGGGAAGGTTCAACATCTTGTCACTAGCTGCATCCCTTTCCCCCTCCCCGCACCCCTCCTTAGACTTTGGATTAGTCATTGTATGAAAGAGAGAAGAGAAAAAAAAAAAAAAAAATCAGGGTTTTTTTTTTTTTTTTGGAAAAATAAAAAGCCTCCAACTGCTGAACCTCGACAACCCAAATTAAGGAAGCAGGAGAGATCAAACAGAACTGCTGCTGGGTTGTTGTCAGGAGCTCTACACGGAGAACCCTGGACTATTCGATCTAGCAGCAAGGCTATATATTCACTAATGCAGAAATGGACCATTGCAAATGCTGATCTTTGTTGTCCAAGCAAAGCCTTGCTTAGAAGGAAATATTCAACCCTTTTCCTGGCAAGATCTTAGTTCCTTATAGATGCTGAGTAGCTAAACAAGTTTTTTTTGCATTTGAGCTTTTCCAGACCAGTTAGGAGGGGCTGGTACTGCTCTCATGTCCCGTCTCAGGTATTTTCCAAGTTCGGATTTCCCTTTTGTTACTGTTCTTTAGACAGGAATGTTGGAGGGCCATTCTGTATTCCCTCTGAAAGGAGTCTGTCTATACATTGAAACTGTCTACCATGAGTTGTCGTTGGCTTCAGGATTTAGGGCTTGCACAATAGATGAATTGAGAAAACGTAAGGGATAGTTAAGAGATTTTTCTCCTGCCAAAAATATATTGAAAAGTATCTCCAAATTTTTATCTTTCATCTCCCTTCCCCTCGTTTTTTGCACAGTAAGAATCAATTTAGGGAAAGATACCTTAACTAGAATTTGAGGAGAAATGGTAAGAGTTCCGGTGTTTTCTACCAAGGATTATCCTGTGTAACAGACACACAGGAGTTCCTGTTATTTTCGGTTCCAGAGACAAACCTATCAAATCTTTTGAGAATTCCACTAGAGTTTTTATTCTCCAAGTGAAAAATACCCATTTCTTTGAGGTCAGGAAATCAAAATTGGGCTCACAGTTTCAGAAATTAGGGATAAGTCTTTTCTGTCTCTGAGTTTCCTGCATGAAATGTTTCCTAATTAAAGAGTATTAAAAATATAAAAAGAAATTCAACTAATTACCATTAAGAAAGAGATTAGCTAAAATCTCACTGCAAAAGGTAGGGGAAGGTTCAACATCTTGTCACTAGCTGCATCCCTTTCCCCCTCCCCGCACCCCTCCTTAGACTTTGGATTAGTCATTGTATGAAAGAGAGAAAAAAAAAAAAAAAAAAAAAATCAGGGTTTTTTTTTTTTTTTTTTTTGGAAAAGTAAACAGCCTCCAACTGCTGAACCTTGACAACCCAAATTAAGGAAGCAGGAGAGATCAAACAGAACTGCTGCTGGGTTGTTGTCAGGAGCTCTACACGGAGAACCCTGGACTATTCGATCTAGCAGCAAGGCTATATATTCACTAATGCAGAAATGGACCATTGCAAATGCTGATCTTTGTTGTCCAAGCAAAGCCTTGCTTAGAAGGAAATATTCAACCCTTTTCCTGGCAAGATCTTAGTTCCTTATAGATGCTGAGTAGCTAAACAAGTTATTATTTTTATAATGCATTCTTATTTATGAAGAAAACAAACCCAAAAGGGCATTAAAAGGCTATTAAGTCTTCCAGAGGCTGTCTTGCTATCCAGAATTGTGCAGTGGAATTCTTTTTTACCAACATTAGACTCCTACACTAGAGTTAGATAACGTTTTCTCACATCAAGTTTAGAAGATCTGCCTTGTCAGGGAAGCCAAGGTTTTGTATGTGAGGGTTTAAATCTGATGTGAAACTCAAAAAAAAAAAAAATCCCTGGTGATGAAGTTTTGTGTCAGCCCACTCTTGGAATTTAAAAAAGGGAAGAGAGAGCATTCTCCAGATTAGACATAACCTCTTTTTTTAGATTGACATTCAACATGACCATGTTGCTACTTTTATTCAGGTTCTCTGTAACTTGTCCTTGCTTGTTGTCTAGGAAAATTTAACTGCTTTACATTTTTAAAGGGAGTAGTAACAGTAATTACTTTAGCATTTTGTTTTCACAGGTTTATTAAAGTATACTGAAAGAAACATCAACTTTTCAGATTAACTGCCTTAAATTAAGGGGGTTGTATTGCTGGAGACATCTGAAAGATTTTGTTTATATTTAAACCCTGAAGTGTAAACTGTATAACACTTTCTATGTATAAACTCTACCCAAATTAAATGTCATTTTAATTAAGTAGAACAAAGTGGGGAAAAGGACAAATAAACACTTAGCGAAGAATAAAAATAATTGTTGTTTAGGAATTGCTTTTGTAATGAACAAATGTTGATGGCATAGTAAGCACCTTTTTTTTTTTTTAAGTCAGTTTCATAACCAAGTGCCCAACATGTTTCAAAGTCTGTAGCTTTTATTGGATATACCTTTTATTGTATCATTAAACAATGTGAGTTAAACATACACATGCAGACCACCCAAATTAAGGAAGCAGGAGAGATCAAACAGAACTGCTGCTGGGTTGTTGTCAGGAGCTCTACACGGAGAACCCTGGACTATTCGATCTAGCAGCAAGGCTATATATTCACTAATGCAGAAATGGACCATTGCAAATGCTGATCTTTGTTGTCCAAGCAAAGCCTTGCTTAGAAGGAAATATTCAACCCTTTTCCTGGCAAGATCTTAGTTCCTTATAGATGCTGAGTAGCTAAACAAGTTATTATTTTTATAATGCATTCTTATTTATGAAGAAAACAAACCCAAAAGGGCATTAAAAGGCTATTAAGTCTTCCAGAGGCTGTCTTGCTATCCAGAATTGTGCAGTGGAATTCTTTTTTACCAACATTAGACTCCTACACTAGAGTTAGATAACGTTTTCTCACATCAAGTTTAGAAGATCTGCCTTGTCAGGGAAGCCAAGGTTTTGTATGTGAGGGTTTAAATCTGATGTGAAACTCAAAAAAAAAAAAAAAAAATCCCTGGTGATGAAGTTTTGTGTCAGCCCACTCTTGGAATTTAAAAAGGCAAGAGAGAGCATTCTCCAGATTAGACATAACCTCTTTTTTTAGATTGACATTCAACATGACCATGTTGCTACTTTTATTCAGGTTCTCTGTAACTTGTCCTTGCTTGTTGTCTAGGAAAATTTAACTGCTTTACATTTTTAAAGGGAGTAGTAACAGTAATTACTTTAGCATTTTGTTTTCACAGGTTTATTAAAGTATACTGAAAGAAACATCAACTTTTCAGATTAACTGCCTTAAATTAAGGGGGTTGTATTGCTGGAGACATCTGAAAGATTTTGTTTATATTTAAACCCTGAAGTGTAAACTGTATAACACTTTCTATGTATAAACTCTACCCAAATTAAATGTCATTTTAATTAAGTAGAACAAAGTGGGGAAAAGGACAAATAAACACTTAGCGAAGAATAAAAATAATTGTTGTTTAGGAATTGCTTTTGTAATGAACAAATGTTGATGGCATAGTAAGCACCTTTTTTTTTTTTTAAGTCAGTTTCATAACCAAGTGCCCAACATGTTTCAAAGTCTGTAGCTTTTATTGGATATACCTTTTATTGTATCATTAAACAATGTGAGTTAAACATACACATGGATGCTGTTAGGCAATTTTCTGCAATATGTAATGTTTTTTAAAAAGCTATAAATATTTTCTAGTTAAATCATTTGTACCTACAATAACAAAAGTTAACTGGGTTAATATTGAGCCTGCGTATGGTTTTCTGTTACTTTTTCCCTGCTTCCCTTAAGATTCTACCCCCAGCCTTGTATATTTGCATTTGTAGGCTCTACTAAAGGCTGCGCCTGTTCTCAGTTGTTTAACAGAAGAATTATGATATTTCCTCAACAAATATATTTATACCACAATGCCAACATAAAGGAAGAGAAAGGAGAATAGAGCAGATGTGACAACTTCTTTTGAACCCCGCTTCCTCTTTGCAGCCAACCTTATTGTGCTGTTAATTTGGTTTTTAGGTTTTACTTAAGATCCAAACTCACTTTTAAAACATTATCTTATAAAGAGTCTGTATCCCTCAAATGTGCATATGTTCAACTTAGGTGTTAAAAAGTCTTGAATACTTTCAGTGCGTATGCTAAGAATATTTACAGGGCATTGCAAGGGTTCTGTCTTTTAAAAATAATTTCAGGCACCCATTAATAAAATTTAAATAGATTGCAGGCTGTCAGAAAATAGTATAAATTTTGTTTATTATTCAGTTACTTTAGGGTACTTACATTAAAGAAACTCATTTAACCCCTGACTGAAGAGCATTAAGTGGGGAGGCAAGCCCTCCAAAGAGCTCCCACTGCCCTTTGCTCTCCCGATAATCTTAAATTACTACAATTTAATTGCAACTTCAAGGCACGGGGCATGAGCTGTTTCTCTGTGGCTGAAAAGAGATTTCCAAAGCATAGCTAGATTTGTACAGGTGGTATTTTTGTTTTTCGAATAAATTTTTTTGCTTAGGGCTTTTTCTTTTTCTTTCTTATCCTATTGGATGTCATAGTACTTTCATAGAATTCCATCATAGTAAATGTCATTTTTGCTAAGCCAGCAGTATTTTTTTAAAGTAACTTAGAGTATATAAAGGTCTCTAGCAAGAAGAGGTCTGTTTTCTAAAGAAAATAACCTTAAGAGAGGCATCTGCTGAATAAACAGGTGAACCTTATACATGAGCCAACGTAGACGTTTACCATTTGCAGGGGATTTTTTTTTTTTTTTCTTAGTTGATGATAGTAATCTCACCAGGTGATCAAACACTGAGTTTGTAAATCAAGCCAGTGAGCCAAGTAAGTTTGCAATTGGGCTGGTGTAATTTCTAGACAATCTTTCCTTTGCCTTGTTACACTCTTCTGTGAGTCACTTTGCCATACGTGTGCTATCCAGGGAGCCATTTTAAAGTGATTTTTAAAAATCTTTTTCTCCCTTGGTGCTTGGCTGAATTAAGGTTAGAGGTGGGGAAAACTAGTACATCAGCAGGCCATGAGATGAGACAAATTCCTGAAACAAAGGAAAACCTGGCCAAATATGGGGTGTCTTATACATGACACTTACTCCCCCCACCCCTGGGACCTGCGTAGTTTATTTCAATGTGCATGTGATAATGTGGTTAATGGAAATTAAGCAGATTTGGCTATGCTGCCAACCTAAAAATAAATGTTGTAAGGAACGTTTGATTTCGAGAAGTGCTTTGGTTTTGCATCCCATAGATAATGTTCTTTCAATAATGGCTGCAAGGCTGGTACTCTGGAAAGAGGAAGTACAGTGGAATAAAGTATGTGGCAGCCAGGGAAGACAATTAGTTCTTTATTTCTTTAATAGATTATTTTTATTAATTACAGTCAGCTGGTGGCTTTTAAAGAAACTCATTTAACCCCTGACTCATTAAGTGGAGGCAAGCCCTCCAAAGAGCTCCCACTGCCCTTTGCTCTCCCGATAATCTTAAATTACTACAATTTAATTGCAACTTCAAGGCACGGGGCATGAGCTGTTTCTCTGTGGCTGAAAAGAGATTTCCAAAGCATAGCTAGATTTGTACAGGTGGTATTTTTGTTTTTCGAATAAATTTTTTTGCTTAGGGCTTTTTCTTTTTCTTTCTTATCCTATTGGATGTCATAGTACTTTCATAGAATTCCATCATAGTAAATGTCATTTTTGCTAAGCCAGCAGTATTTTTTTTTTAAAGTAACTTAGAGTATATAAAGGTCTCTAGCAAGAAGAGGTCTGTTTTCTAAAGAAAATAACCTTAAGAGAGGCATCTGCTGAATAAACAGGTGAACCTTATACATGAGCCAACGTAGACGTTTACCATTTGCAGGGGATTTTTTTTTTTTTTTCTTAGTTGATGATAGTAATCTCACCAGGTGATCAAACACTGAGTTTGTAAATCAAGCCAGTGAGCCAAGTAAGTTTGCAATTGGGCTGGTGTAATTTCTAGACAATCTTTCCTTTGCCTTGTTACACTCTTCTGTGAGTCACTTTGCCATACGTGTGCTATCCAGGGAGCCATTTTAAAGTGATTTTTAAAAATCTTTTTCTCCCTTGGTGCTTGGCTGAATTAAGGTTAGAGGTGGGGAAAACTAGTACATCAGCAGGCCATGAGATGAGACAAATTCCTGAAACAAAGGAAAACCTGGCCAAATATGGGGTGTCTTATACATGACACTTACTCCCCCCACCCCTGGGACCTGCGTAGTTTATTTCAATGTGCATGTGATAATGTGGTTAATGGAAATTAAGCAGATTTGGCTATGCTGCCAACCTAAAAATAAATGTTGTAAGGAACGTTTGATTTCGAGAAGTGCTTTGGTTTTGCATCCCATAGATAATGTTCTTTCAATAATGGCTGCAAGGCTGGTACTCTGGAAAGAGGAAGTACAGTGGAATAAAGTATGTGGCAGCCAGGGAAGACAATTAGTTCTTTATTTCTTTAATAGATTATTTTTATTAATTACAGTCAGCTGGTGCAAAGGCACTTTTCGAGCTTTGTTTAGAAGTCCATTCCTATTCACCAGAAGGTTATGCCAGAAGCTGCATCCCTTTCTTCACTGTTTTACCCAGTCATGAAAATCTCTTGACCAAATGAGCTTGAGATTATCTCTGCAAGACTTGTTTTACTTTCTGAAATCCCCCAATGCCCGTTTTTAATACATGCCCTGCCTTGTGCACAACAGGTGTTTGGTAGTGATTTTTATGGGATTGAAAGTGAGAAAAACATTTCCTACCTAGCCAACCACTGGGAGAACGGGCTGCCTGGAAGAAAGGATCTGGAACTTGAATAAGCATACATGGGTTTTTCCGTATTAACCATCTGCAAGGTCTCTGCTTTTAAAAAAAAGTAGAGGAGGGGCTCAGTTTCTTGCCTTGATATTTGCTGTTAAGTTGCAGTAATTTAAGATTACTGAGAGAGTGCAGAGGGCAGGGGAAGCTTTTTAGTGGCCTCGTCTTAATGCTTGAAGCTGTTGACTTGTGGGGTTAAATAGTTTCTTCAATCTGAGTACTCAAAGTAGCTAAATCATAAACAAAATTTATATTAGATCTTGACAACTAATAATCTATTTAAATTGCATTAAAGTATCTGGTCAGAAATTTAATTAAAAACAGAAGTAGTGTCAAACCCTGTAAATATCTTGACAGGTCTACTCAGTTGGAACTGATATCACGAAATATTTACATATGTCTGGTGTGTTCCAGAACATCTCAGCAGGCCCTGTGCAAAGCTAATTGCACCTTTCTTTTTAAATCACATTTTTAATAAAATAGATATTTTTTTAAAAATAAAGCAGCATGAACATATACAAAATTGTGTTCAAGTATTCTGCTTACTATTTAGTTCTCTCTACTTAGGACTCCTCTGTTAACAGGTTTATTTCTTCCAACTGCTGCTAATTCAGACAAAAAAACTGAAACGGAGGAATCACTGGTTAGAAAGCTCATGCCGTTCTGTTTTATTTCAAGAGTTTGTAGATCTCAGAGGCTAGCATGTTCAAGGACAGTTTTACTGAGGGCAGAAAAATGGACCTAAAACTGGCACTGTTGAATTCCTGTTTGTATGAAACAGAAGGCATTCACTTAGGATGGGACAAAGATGTTTTTCCAAATTATAATTTTGGATGCATATTAATATATTAGTAGTAATTTAGGTGAACATTCTCTGGTTTTATCTAATTTTGTGATCTACTTTATCAACTAATGACATTGAACAACAGTTTTAGCATCAACTCAAGAGCACAATTTCTGAGGTTTCCTTTTCTCCCTCTTGGCTCTGCAGTTGAATCATATTGGGAGTTTTCTTGCTTCTGGTTCCCTGTCTGAGAATTAGGGGGAGTATTTAAGGTATGCTCTTTGAGCTTAGAGACCTAAGGGCACTGGGGCTTTGTTGTTTCTCAGACTTTTAAAGGTGTTCTTGGTGTTGTCAGGACAGTGACCACAGCTCCTGAGAGGAGGGAGTGATAGGAGTTTGACAGGAGTTGTTTCTGTCCCAGAGCCTCTCCCTTTGGTTGGTGGTGCCCTTGTCAGAGTTGCTGAAAGCTTCTCTCGTGGGACAGGTGAGCGCTATGTGAAGTGGTAGAGGGTTGCTCTTGGTTCAAGTTCAGCTGTTTCAAAGCAAAGTCCCTTGTTCACCTGCTTCCAGACATTGTGTGTGCCTATGTATGTGTTTATGTTAGGAAGATTTATTAAAATACAGATCCTTCAGTTAGAATTTTGCTTTTAATGTGATTAGTTCCCGGAGTAATTCTGAGGCACACTAGAGGTGGACCAAGTGATTTCTGCTCAGAAATTTAATTAAAACAGAAGTAGTGTCAAACCCTGTAAATATCTTGACAGGTCTACTCAGTTGGAACTGATATCACGAAATATTTACATATGTCTGGTGTGTTCCAGAACATCTCAGCAGGCCCTGTGCAAAGCTAATTGCACCTTTCTTTTTAAATCACATTTTTAATAAAATAGATATTTTTTTAAAAATAAAGCAGCATGAACATATACAAAATTGTGTTCAAGTATTCTGCTTACTATTTAGTTCTCTCTACTTAGGACTCCTCTGTTAACAGGTTTATTTCTTCCAACTGCTGCTAATTCAGACAAAAAAACTGAAACGGAGGAATCACTGGTTAGAAAGCTCATGCCGTTCTGTTTTATTTCAAGAGTTTGTAGATCTCAGAGGCTAGCATGTTCAAGGACAGTTTTACTGAGGGCAGAAAAATGGACCTAAAACTGGCACTGTTGAATTCCTGTTTGTATGAAACAGAAGGCATTCACTTAGGATGGGACAAAGATGTTTTTCCAAATTATAATTTTGGATGCATATTAATATATTAGTAGTAATTTAGGTGAACATTCTCTGGTTTTATCTAATTTTGTGATCTACTTTATCAACTAATGACATTGAACAACAGTTTTAGCATCAACTCAAGAGCACAATTTCTGAGGTTTCCTTTTCTCCCTCTTGGCTCTGCAGTTGAATCATATTGGGAGTTTTCTTGCTTCTGGTTCCCTGTCTGAGAATTAGGGGGAGTATTTAAGGTATGCTCTTTGAGCTTAGAGACCTAAGGGCACTGGGGCTTTGTTGTTTCTCAGACTTTTAAAGGTGTTCTTGGTGTTGTCAGGACAGTGACCACAGCTCCTGAGAGGAGGGAGTGATAGGAGTTTGACAGGAGTTGTTTCTGTCCCAGAGCCTCTCCCTTTGGTTGGTGGTGCCCTTGTCAGAGTTGCTGAAAGCTTCTCTCGTGGGACAGGTGAGCGCTATGTGAAGTGGTAGAGGGTTGCTCTTGGTTCAAGTTCAGCTGTTTCAAAGCAAAGTCCCTTGTTCACCTGCTTCCAGACATTGTGTGTGCCTATGTATGTGTTTATGTTAGGGAAGATTTATTAAAATACAGATCCTTCAGTTAGAATTTTTGCTGAATGATGTGCAAATGTGCATTTTTCACAGACTTCTCCTGGAGTAATTCTGAGGCACACTAGAGGGCCGTGGACCAAGTGATTTCTGCTCCTAAAGACTGTGGAACCGAAATCTTTATCTTCACATGGATTTTACTGACTAATTTTTTTGTTTTATCTTGAGACCTGTATTCTTTATAATGTGTTTGAGTTTCTGTTAAGAACGAAAACCGGTGGTTTTTAAGTATGCATGAGGATTGGAATCACGGCAGAGCTGTCATTTAAAATGCAGACGTAGTCACAGTGCGCCCGGATGTGCTCTAGCAGGAGTGAGGCCAGCCTTGGCTTTTTGAAACCGCTCCCTGTATGATTCTGATGCCCACACACGTGGGAGAATAGGACTCTTCAGTGATCAATCTTCAATCCAGGAGGAACATTTACAACTCTTCTTCAGGATTTAACTTTACTCTGTGGACTTCAGGAAACTTAAGAAGGGAAGAAGAGTTCCCTTTTCAGAATCTCCTTTTCAGAGTCGAGCACCAGAAGAAACATTAGATACTTAGAGAAATAGAGACAATACGAGCCTCATAGTTCAGCTGAGTGGTAGGAACAATGTGAAACATTGGTCGTTTTCACTGAGTACCAGACATTTCTTTTCAAATTAAGCCTTGCTTGCATCCATGTTTCCAATGGGCGTTGTCATGTTGTGGCTGCCAATTAGTGTCAAATGGCTTGCTGGAATTTTTTTCTTCTCTGAGTATTTTGTCTTAATTTAAAAATCTGAACTGTTTACCTGCTGGCATAAGTACGTTGATTTGCCTAGGCATCTTGGGAAATTCTCTCTCATTGCATGTGATGGGGCCTGTGGGAACATTGATGTAAGTAGCCTCGCCAAGGCTGCCACACAAATAAACCAAGCAGAATCCTAAGACGAATGCATTCTCCTCTCCTTTGGTTGGTGGTGCCCTTGTCAGAGTTGCTGAAAGCTTCTCTCGTGGGACAGGTGAGCGCTATGTGAAGTGGTAGAGGGTTGCTCTTGGTTCAAGTTCAGCTGTTTCAAAGCAAAGTCCCTTGTTCACCTGCTTCCAGACATTGTGTGTGCCTATGTATGTGTTTATGTTAGGGAAGATTTATTAAAATACAGATCCTTCAGTTAGAATTTTTGCTGAATGATGTGCAAATGTGCATTTTTCACAGACTTCTCCTGGAGTAATTCTGAGGCACACTAGAGGGCCGTGGACCAAGTGATTTCTGCTCCTAAAGACTGTGGAACCGAAATCTTTATCTTCACATGGATTTTACTGACTAATTTTTTTGTTTTATCTTGAGACCTGTATTCTTTATAATGTGTTTGAGTTTCTGTTAAGAACGAAAACCGGTGGTTTTTAAGTATGCATGAGGATTGGAATCACGGCAGAGCTGTCATTTAAAATGCAGACGTAGTCACAGTGCGCCCGGATGTGCTCTAGCAGGAGTGAGGCCAGCCTTGGCTTTTTGAAACCGCTCCCTGTATGATTCTGATGCCCACACACGTGGGAGAATAGGACTCTTCAGTGATCAATCTTCAATCCAGGAGGAACATTTACAACTCTTCTTCAGGATTTAACTTTACTCTGTGGACTTCAGGAAACTTAAGAAGGGAAGAAGATTTCCCCTTTTCAGAATCTCCTTTTCAGAGTCGAGCACCAGAAGAAACATTAGATACTTAGAGAAATAGAGACAATACGAGCCTCATAGTTCAGCTGAGTGGTAGGAACAATGTGAAACATTGGTCGTTTTCACTGAGTACCAGACATTTCTTTTCAAATTAAGCCTTGCTTGCATCCATGTTTCCAATGGGCGTTGTCATGTTGTGGCTGCCAATTAGTGTCAAATGGCTTGCTGGAATTTTTTTCTTCTCTGAGTATTTTGTCTTAATTTAAAAATCTGAACTGTTTACCTGCTGGCATAAGTACGTTGATTTGCCTAGGCATCTTGGGAAATTCTCTCTCATTGCATGTGATGGGGCCTGTGGGAACATTGATGTAAGTAGCCTCGCCAAGGCTGCCACACAAATAAACCAAGCAGAATCCTAAGACGAATGCATTCTCCAAGATTATGAGATAAAGGAAGATAAAATGCTAAGGAGGCTTGTTTAAATATTGAGGGCTTCAGCTAAAGATCAAAAGAGTTATTTAAATAAAAGTTGTATAGAGATTTTTCGTCTGTATTAGTACTGTGCCTTTTGAAGTTACCCAGCAATAACTGGTTGGTCCAAAATGCCCTCACCTAAAAAAAAAATTCCACTTGACTTTGGGTGTGGCTTGATTTTAATAGATACCAAGAAGTTGGCAATTGTTTTTATGTTTAGAACTTCACAGTTGCTTTGGCTCTGAGTTTGTGTGGCATTTGAAATATTCCTGTAATACAAAGTTCTTTTATTTCTGTTCAGACCCTGAAGGGCTTACAAAACAATCTCTGATGGGCCAAGTTTTCAAACTAACTGTGCATAGAGGATTTCTATAAAAGATGAAAAATGGGGCTGGTTGAAAAATAGAAGGTGCATCGTTGAGGCTGCACGGTCTTACTACTGCTGTTACTAGTGGGTGAAATCTGTGGTGTGATGTGCAGTTGCTCCACTTTGTTTATTGAAAGGATGTTAATTCTTTCTTTAAGAAAGGTTAAGTAATTACTGATTTGTCATTAGGGAATCAATGACAGATCCTTTTTAATGATGTATTATAGAAATTTTCAAATAGAAAGCTTGCTGCATTCAATTATTTGAAATGAAGGCATTTGAACCTTGAGAAGTGGAGGCAGGGGGGTCGGTTGAAGCCTTTTTGGAGAATATCACTGTTGACGTGCAACTGTCAGTAATTATCAAAAAGATAGTCTATTAAAAAGGGAAAACGGTTCAGCCTTGGGTTTTTCCGATGGGCGTTGTCATGTTGTGGCTGCCAATTAGTGTCAAATGGCTTGCTGGAATTTTTTTCTTCTCTGAGTATTTTGTCTTAATTTAAAAATCTGAACTGTTTACCTGCTGGCATAAGTACGTTGATTTGCCTAGGCATCTTGGGAAATTCTCTCTCATTGCATGTGATGGGGCCTGTGGGAACATTGATGTAAGTAGCCTCGCCAAGGCTGCCACACAAATAAACCAAGCAGAATCCTAAGACGAATGCATTCTCCAAGATTATGAGATAAAGGAAGATAAAATGCTAAGGAGGCTTGTTTAAATATTGAGGGCTTCAGCTAAAGATCAAAAGAGTTATTTAAATAAAAGTTGTATAGAGATTTTTCGTCTGTATTAGTACTGTGCCTTTTGAAGTTACCCAGCAATAACTGGTTGGTCCAAAATGCCCTCACCTAAAAAAAAAATTCCACTTGACTTTGGGTGTGGCTTGATTTTAATAGATACCAAGAAGTTGGCAATTGTTTTTATGTTTAGAACTTCACAGTTGCTTTGGCTCTGAGTTTGTGTGGCATTTGAAATATTCCTGTAATACAAAGTTCTTTTATTTCTGTTCAGACCCTGAAGGGCTTACAAAACAATCTCTGATGGGCCAAGTTTTCAAACTAACTGTGCATAGAGGATTTCTATAAAAGATGAAAAATGGGGCTGGTTGAAAAATAGAAGGTGCATCGTTGAGGCTGCACGGTCTTACTACTGCTGTTACTAGTGGGTGAAATCTGTGGTGTGATGTGCAGTTGCTCCACTTTGTTTATTGAAAGGATGTTAATTCTTTCTTTAAGAAAGGTTAAGTAATTACTGATTTGTCATTAGGGAATCAATGACAGATCCTTTTTAATGATGTATTATAGAAATTTTCAAATAGAAAGCTTGCTGCATTCAATTATTTGAAATGAAGGCATTTGAACCTTGAGAAGTGGAGGCAGGGGGGTCGGTTGAAGCCTTTTTGGAGAATATCACTGTTGACGTGCAACTGTCAGTAATTATCAAAAAGATAGTCTATTAAAAAGGGAAAACGGTTCAGCCTTGGGTTTTTTCCGATGGGCTTCAACAGGCATGTTGTTGCAGACTTGGTGTTTTGCGTGGGCTTAGGAAGGGTTCCGTCACTTCAGTGTGCTCATCTTATTTTCTAAATCATGGCTTTTGTGGCAGTATGATGCATGTTGACAGTAAACGCACCATCATAACTTAGGTAAGCTTACAACAAATTCTTATGCTTGTAGGAGCAAGTCATCCTCCCCGCTGACTGGGGCTGCCTCTCCCTTTTGTCTCATTGTCCTTAAGGCGATGGCAGCACGAGGTTTAAATACTCTGGGATGAGAATGTCAGTGTGGATGGGGTTCGGGGCAGGGGGTGGGATTAACTCCCCATCTGACAAAAAATCCAGACCCCAGTGCTCCCAAATCATATGTAAGAGGTGATTCTAGCTTATTCTCTCTATGCACGCATTTGTATCAACTCAGAATTTAAAACATAGTTAGAGATGTCATTTCTGTATTTGTTTTTCTCGATTAGGAAGCAGGATAGTGGCTTTTACTAGCTACAGAAATCATCTTTGTGTCAGAGTGGGCTTTCCCACAGCAGAGTACCTAGGTGGGAGACTTTTTTTGCAGTAGTTGTAGCACTTCCGAAAACAGTACAAATGAATTTTATATGGGGCATGTTGTATTATAATAAGTACCCTGATTCTTAAATAAAATGCAGTGCATTGACCTCAAGCATTTTGATCTTTGAGTTGAGAGCAACTTTTGAGGAAAGCAATCTGGCAGATATTTATAAAGTGATTTCTCTTAAAACTGTATGTTTACAGCTTTCAATTTTTGTTTATTGAAAGGATGTTAATTCTTTCTTTAAGAAAGGTTAAGTAATTACTGATTTGTCATTAGGGAATCAATGACAGATCCTTTTAATGATGTATTATAGAAATTTTCAAATAGAAAGCTTGCTGCATTCAATTATTTGAAATGAAGGCATTTGAACCTTGAGAAGTGGAGGCAGGGGGGTCGGTTGAAGCCTTTTTGGAGAATATCACTGTTGACGTGCAACTGTCAGTAATTATCAAAAAGATAGTCTATTAAAAAGGGAAAACGGTTCAGCCTTGGGTTTTTTCCGATGGGCTTCAACAGGCATGTTGTTGCAGACTTGGTGTTTTGCATGGGCTTAGGAAGGGTTCCGTCACTTCAGTGTGCTCATCTTATTTTCTAAATCATGGCTTTTGTGGCAGTATGATGCATGTTGACAGTAAACGCACCATCATAACTTAGGTAAGCTTACAACAAATTCTTATGCTTGTAGGAGCAAGTCATCCTCCCCGCTGACTGGGGCTGCCTCTCCCTTTTGTCTCATTGTCCTTAAGGCGATGGCAGCACGAGGTTTAAATACTCTGGGATGAGAATGTCAGTGTGGATGGGGTTCGGGGCAGGGGGTGGGATTAACTCCCCATCTGACAAAAATCCAGACCCCAGTGCTCCCAAATCATATGTAAGAGGTGATTCTAGCTTATTCTCTCTATGCACGCATTTGTATCAACTCAGAATTTAAAACATAGTTAGAGATGTCATTTCTGTATTTGTTTTTCTCGATTAGGAAGCAGGATAGTGGCTTTTACTAGCTACAGAAATCATCTTTGTGTCAGAGTGGGCTTTCCCACAGCAGAGTACCTAGGTGGGAGACTTTTTTTGCAGTAGTTGTAGCACTTCCGAAAACAGTACAAATGAATTTTATATGGGGCATGTTGTATTATAATAAGTACCCTGATTCTTAAATAAAATGCAGTGCATTGACCTCAAGCATTTTGATCTTTGAGTTGAGAGCAACTTTTGAGGAAAGCAATCTGGCAGATATTTATAAAGTGATTTCTCTTAAAACTGTATGTTTACAGCTTTCAATTTTTGTTTTGAAATGTGTAAGACACTACAAAGATGTCATTTAGAGAATAATTCAGTAGGCCCTCTTATATACCTGCAGTTCAGCTACAGAAAGAACGTATTTCTAATCCAGGTTGGAACAGTTCCTGACTGTTTCTTAAACAGCTGTCCTTCACCCCTGGAGGCGACCTCTGCTCTCAGCTGACTGTTTTCTGTTACACTTGTAATACATAGACATGTATCCCGTAAGTACAGGGTTTTCTTCTGTATGTTCAAGATGTGTATTGATGGTATCCTTCTCTATGTGTTCATTGGTAACTTGAATTTCTTTTGTTTAACATTAGTAAAATTAATCCATGTGAATACATGTAGCTGTAGTTTATTTATTTTTCCATGTGAACCTTTTAAGGTGCTAAATATTAATTTAGGACAGGTTTTTGCACCTTAATTTAAAACCCAGCTACATCCTGCAGTCTCATACATTAAAAATACAGGGTGGATATATTGGACTTTCCTGATGGTCCAGTGAGTAAAGAGCCTGCCTTGCAATGCAAGGGGCACCAGTTTGATCCCTGGCCCGGAAAGATCACATATGCTGTGGAATGGCTGGACTGGTGTGTCCAATTGCGAGCCGGTGCTCTGCAACGGGAGAGGCCAATGAAATGGGAGGCCCACAGAGGCCAAAGACTAAAGATGGATGAAAATAAATAAATAGAAAACAATAAAAGGCCAAAATTTAAACAATTAAAAAAAAATAGGATGGATATGAAACTATCAGTCTTGGTCCTGTCTTCATAATGTGTTCATTTGCCAGTATATATTTTTTGGTGTTGTTATTTAGTTTGTTTTGTGGGAGAGGGAGAAATTTAAAGGCGACATTTACCAGGAAATTTGATTTTAAAAATAATGATTTTTTTGTGTGTTGGGCAGCAGTATTCATTTGAGGAGCCTAGTTGTATTATAATAAGTACCCTGATTCTTAAATAAAATGCAGTGCATTGACCTCAAGCATTTTGATCTTTGAGTTGAGAGCAACTTTTGAGGAAAGCAATCTGGCAGATATTTATAAAGTGATTTCTCTTAAAACTGTATGTTTACAGCTTTCAATTTTTGTTTTGAAATGTGTAAGACACTACAAAGATGTCATTTAGAGAATAATTCAGTAGGCCCTCTTATATACCTGCAGTTCAGCTACAGAAAGAACGTATTTCTAATCCAGGTTGGAACAGTTCCTGACTGTTTCTTAAACAGCTGTCCTTCACCCCTGGAGGCGACCTCTGCTCTCAGCTGACTGTTTTCTGTTACACTTGTAATACATAGACATGTATCCCGTAAGTACAGGGTTTTCTTCTGTATGTTCAAGATGTGTATTGATGGTATCCTTCTCTATGTGTTCATTGGTAACTTGAATTTCTTTTGTTTAACATTAGTAAAATTAATCCATGTGAATACATGTAGCTGTAGTTTATTTATTTTTCCATGTGAACCTTTTAAGGTGCTAAATATTAATTTAGGACAGGTTTTTGCACCTTAATTTAAAACCCAGCTACATCCTGCAGTCTCATACATTAAAAATACAGGGTGGATATATTGGACTTTCCTGATGGTCCAGTGAGTAAAGAGCCTGCCTTGCAATGCAAGGGGCACCAGTTTGATCCCTGGCCCGGAAAGATCACATATGCTGTGGAATGGCTGGACTGGTGTGTCCAATTGCGAGCCGGTGCTCTGCAACGGGAGAGGCCAATGAAATGGGAGGCCCACAGAGGCCAAAGACTAAAGATGGATGAAAATAAATAAATAGAAAACAATAAAAGGCCAAAATTTAAACAATTAAAAAAAAATAGGATGGATATGAAACTATCAGTCTTGGTCCTGTCTTCATAATGTGTTCATTTGCCAGTATATATTTTTTGGTGTTGTTATTTAGTTTGTTTTGTGGGGAGAGGGAGAAATTTAAAGGCGTACATTTACCAGGAAATTTGATTTTAAAAAATAATGTATCAAGTGGCTGATCTCTTATTTGTGTGTGTGGGGGAAAGCAGACGAGGTATTCATTTGAAGGAGCCTAGCCATTTTCTCATTTCTTATTTTAAAGACTTGGCTTAGAACTTAACAGTTACATATGCAGGATAGCAAGTTAAAAAGGCGATGTTTAATTAACAGATAACTTTATACTTCTGTATCCTTGCTGTGATATAGACACCTTGTTCTTCAGTGTAGAGAGTGATTCCTCCATATTTTCAAGGACTGGCATCTTTAATGGTATGAAAGCCGTATAAATAAAGATACACTTAGATGAAAATTGGAACATGTTTTAAAAATAGTGTGTGTCTCCTTTCAGCTCTGTTATCAAACTTGCTGTCTAAGCCAGAGTTGGTTCTCTGTGATTATGCTAATGACCAAAAGAATCGATGATGTGGAACTAGATGAAATCGCTGGTATAATCAGAGAGAGTTATCAAGTTTTTTGTCATTAAATATTAGTGATAAATAATACACTGTTGAGTTTGAGCAGAGAGAACATATTTAATTCTGATGTGTACAGAGTATCAATTTAGTTAGGTTCATAGCTAAGTAAAATGATGATCTTTTGTAATTTCAAATGAAAGATAGAAGACATTTAGTGTTAGTGTGGCTGACTGACTCAGGCCATAGAAATGTTTACCTTGACCAGCCAGGGAAGGGTGGAAAAAACTTTTTTTCCTCTGAGGCAACTTGGATATTTGCACTGACATTTTATTAGGAATATCAGATACTCAGTAAATAGCATAAATGACTGGGAATGTTAAACAAAATGAGTGTAAAGGTAGATAGTGTTTCCCTCAGGAATGGAGAAAAATATAACAAAAGGGGAATGTTTGGACAATGCTCTTTTTAAAAGACGGGTGTGTGTTAAATAGATCGCATTAGAGCCAGTGTTGCCCATTAAACAATGGCTTTAATTTAAAATTTTTTTGAGTTTCTCATAACAAATAGTTATACTTGGTAATGGTTTATTTAAGGAGAAGTCCTTATCATCCTTATAACTTAGCATCTTTTTCCAGGTTCCTGAAATCTTAGGGAGAAACGTAGGCGCAAGTTTCTAATGCACTTCTAATTCCTTTGTTCCAAGTTTCTAATGTGCTTCTGCCTAAAAGACACAAGTCCCTGAATAGAGTCGGCAGTCCTTTTACTACTGTATAGCAGTACCAAGTGAAGAGAGAAAATAAAAGAATAATTAGCTCTGTTTTATAGAATGTAAGGAAGGACGGATGGAAGTCTATGAAAGAAGAAAGATCACAGGCCGGTTGTGATGTTATTTTTAAAAGACATAGTGTACAGATGATAGCTTGATAGCAGAGACCCCAGCCCTGGCTGGGCCAGCCGTGTTTTGCCATTTTCCTCTCTGCTCCCCTGTCCATTCATGGTTGCTTCTTACCAGCCATACCATCTGCCTTTCCAGCGGTGGCCTTCCTGGTGGGAAAGCAGGCCAATTGGGTCAACTTTTGTGATCTGGCAGATATCCACTGGGAGCATAGATCAAGCCAGACTCATTTTTATTTGTGTCCAAAGCCAAGATTTCAACTTGGTGAAAGACTGTGAAATTTATTTCCCAAAGAGCTGCCCAAAGTCTGTTCTTTTTTTCTTCAGTTGCCTCCTTGGGCTGAGATGATTGCTTAATGCTCTTAATTATGCTGGATCTCTCTATTTTTGAACACCTGTGCATAATTCAGATCATGGGTGGTCACACTGCCTGGCTCACCGCACAGCTTTGCCTTCAGAATGAGGAAATCCAAGAAACCTGACCATGGGCTGTGTCTTAGGGGGCTGAGTAGAGGCTTAAAAGGATGGAATGTTTCCCTTGAACTTCCATTGTGCCATATGAAAGAACCGTAGTCATTGATTTGGGGGGAGTCTTAGGATGAATGTCCCAGAAACAATGTTTTTTAAAAAATTAACTCTCATTGGGTTTCCCTGCTGGTCCAGTGGGTAAAGAGTCTGCCTTGCAGTACAAGGGGCACCAGTTTGATCCCTGGCCTGGGAAAATCCCACATGCCACTGGTCCAGCTGCTAATGGCTGGACCATTGTGTCCCATTATGAGCCGGTGCTCTGCAGCGCATGCACCCAGAGCCGGTACTCTGCAGTGAGAGAGGCCACTGCAATGGGAGGCCCACACAGGGCAAAGAATAAAGATGGATGAAAATACATAAAATCCAATAAAGAAGGCCAAAATTTAAAAAAATTACTCTCATTCAATGCTTGTGGGAGTGGCCTTGAAGACCATTGTGTCCCATTATGCATGATCCAGTCACACTCCTTAGTATTTATGGGAGTTAAAAGATTCAAAGGGGAAAAAAAATTTAGCTCTGTTTTATAGAATGTAAGGAAGGACGGATGGAAGTCTATGAAAGAAGAAAGATCACAGGCCGGTTGTGATGTTATTTTTAAAAGACATAGTGTACAGATGATAGCTTGATAGCAGAGACCCCAGCCCTGGCTGGGCCAGCCGTGTTTTGCCATTTTCCTCTCTGCTCCCCTGTCCATTCATGGTTGCTTCTTACCAGCCATACCATCTGCCTTTCCAGCGGTGGCCTTCCTGGTGGGAAAGCAGGCCAATTGGGTCAACTTTTGTGATCTGGCAGATATCCACTGGGAGCATAGATCAAGCCAGACTCATTTTTATTTGTGTCCAAAGCCAAGATTTCAACTTGGTGAAAGACTGTGAAATTTATTTCCCAAAGAGCTGCCCAAAGTCTGTTCTTTTTTTCTTCAGTTGCCTCCTTGGGCTGAGATGATTGCTTAATGCTCTTAATTATGCTGGATCTCTCTATTTTTGAACACCTGTGCATAATTCAGATCATGGGTGGTCACACTGCCTGGCTCACCGCACAGCTTTGCCTTCAGAATGAGGAAATCCAAGAAACCTGACCATGGGCTGTGTCTTAGGGGGCTGAGTAGAGGCTTAAAAGGATGGAATGTTTCCCTTGAACTTCCATTGTGCCATATGAAAGAACCGTAGTCATTGATTTGGGGGGAGTCTTAGGATGAATGTCCCAGAAACAATGTTTTTTAAAAAATTAACTCTCTTTGGGGTTTTCCCCTGCTGGTCCAGTGGGTAAAGAGTCTGCCTTGCAGTACAAGGGGCACCAGTTTGATCCCTGGCCTGGGAAAATCCCACATGCCACTGGTCCAGCTGCTAATGGCTGGACCATTGTGTCCCATTATGAGCCGGTGCTCTGCAGCGCATGCACCCAGAGCCGGTACTCTGCAGTGAGAGAGGCCACTGCAATGGGAGGCCCACACAGGGCAAAGAATAAAGATGGATGAAAATACATAAAATCCAATAAAGAAGGCCAAAATTTAAAAAAATTACTCTCATTCAATGCTTGTGGGAGTGCAAAATAGTACAATCACTTTGGAAGACCATGTGGTGGATTCTTGTAGAACTAAGCTAATTCTTATTGCATGATCCAGCAGTCACACTCCTTAGTATTTATGCAGAGCAGTTTAAAAACTTATGTCCATTCCAAAATCTGGGCAAATCTTTGTAACAGCTTTGTCATAATTGCCAGAACATAGAAACCACCAAGATGTCCTTCAGGACTAGAATGGATAAATAATAACCATGGTATATCCAGATGATGGAATAGTATTCAGCACTAAAAAGAAATGAGCTGGTAAGCCACAAAATGACGTGAAGGAACCTTAAGTGCATATTACTGAGTTAAATGTACATGTGTGTCTGTGCTCGCTTGCTTCAGACCTGTCTGAATTTTGTTTTAATTGAAGGATAATTGCTTTATAGAATTTTGTTGTTTTCTGTCAGACATCAGTATGAATCAGTCATAGTTATATCCCATGCCTCTTGAGCTTGCCTCTCATCTTCCTCCCTACCGTATTCCTCCAGATTATTATAGAGTCTCTGTTTGAGTTCCTCGAGTCATGTAGCAAATTCCCATTGGCTATCTATTTTACATACGGTAATGCAAGTTTTCACATTACTCTCTCCGAACTTCTCACCCTCTCCTTTCCCCCCATCCATGTCTAAAGTCTATTCTCTATGTCTGTTTCTCTGTTGCTGCCTTGCAAATAAATCCATCAGTACTGTCTTTTAGATTCCATGTATATGTGTTAGTATATGATATTTATCGTTTTTTCTGACTTACTTCACTCTGTATGAAAGGCCCTAGGTTCATCCACGGCATTAGAACTGACTCAAATGTGTTCCTTTTTATGGCCAAGTAATATTTCATTGTGTATGTGTACCACAGCTTCTTTATCCATTCATCTGTCAATGAACGCTCTAGGTTGCTTCCGTGTTCTAGCTATTATAAATGGTACTGCAATGAACATTGGAGTAAATGTGTCTTTTTCAATTTTGGTTTCCTCAGGGTATATGCCTAGTTTTGGGATTACTGGTTCATGTCTGTCCAGCTCTTTCTGACCCTAGGATTGGCCTTGCCGTTAAAATTCTCAGGGATTATAAATGGTCCTCCAATAAAGAAGGCCAAAATTTAAAAAAATTACTCTCATTCAATGCTTGTGGGAGTGCAAAATAGTACAATCACTTTGGAAGACCATGTGGTGGATTCTTGTAGAACTAAGCTAATTCTTATTGCATGATCCAGCAGTCACACTCCTTAGTATTTATGCAGAGCAGTTTAAAAACTTATGTCCATTCCAAAATCTGGGCAAATCTTTGTAACAGCTTTGTCATAATTGCCAGAACATAGAAACCACCAAGATGTCCTTCAGGACTAGAATGGATAAATAATAACCATGGTATATCCAGATGATGGAATAGTATTCAGCACTAAAAAGAAATGAGCTGGTAAGCCACAAAATGACGTGAAGGAACCTTAAGTGCATATTACTGAGTTAAATGTACATGTGTGTCTGTGCTCGCTTGCTTCAGACCTGTCTGAATTTTGTTTTAATTGAAGGATAATTGCTTTATAGAATTTTGTTGTTTTCTGTCAGACATCAGTATGAATCAGTCATAGTTATATCCCATGCCTCTTGAGCTTGCCTCTCATCTTCCTCCCTACCGTATTCCTCCAGATTATTATAGAGTCTCTGTTTGAGTTCCTCGAGTCATGTAGCAAATTCCCATTGGCTATCTATTTTACATACGGTAATGCAAGTTTTCACATTACTCTCTCCGAACTTCTCACCCTCTCCTTTCCCCCCATCCATGTCTAAAGTCTATTCTCTATGTCTGTTTCTCTGTTGCTGCCTTGCAAATAAATCCATCAGTACTGTCTTTTAGATTCCATGTATATGTGTTAGTATATGATATTTATCGTTTTTTCTGACTTACTTCACTCTGTATGAAAGGCCCTAGGTTCATCCACGGCATTAGAACTGACTCAAATGTGTTCCTTTTTATGGCCAAGTAATATTTCATTGTGTATGTGTACCACAGCTTCTTTATCCATTCATCTGTCAATGAACGTCTAGGTTGCTTGCGTGTTCTAGCTATTATAAATGGTACTGCAATGAACATTGGAGTAAATGTGTCTTTTTCAATTTTGGTTTCCTCAGGGTATATGCCTAGTTTTGGGATTACTGGTTCATGTCTGTCCAGCTCTTTCTGACCCTATGGACTGCAGCCTGCCAGGCCCTTCTGCCCATGGAGATTCTCCAGGCAAGAATACTCAAGTGGGTTGCCATGCCCTCCTCCAGGAGATATTCCCAACCCATGGGTTGAGCCTGTGACTCTTGGATTGCAGGCGGATTCTTTACCCTCCGAGCCACCAGGAATAAGCCAATCTGAAAAGGCTATATGCAGTGTGATTGCAGCAACGTGACATTCTGAAACTGCAAAGCAGTAGAGACAGTGTGGAGATCAGTAGTTGCCAGAGTAGTGGAAGGGAAAGAAGAATAGGCAGAATGCAGTGGACTTTTGGATAGTAACAATACTCTCTGTATGATACCGTAACAGTGAGTACTTGCCATTGTGCATTTGTCTGAACTCACACCAAGAGTGCTGTCGCACACTAGATTACAGTCTAGTGTAGACACCCCTTTGATACACACTGGAAAACTGTAAGATTTATGTGGCTCGCTGTATTGTGATACTCACTGTATTTTGATGGTCAGGAACTGATCCCGAAGTGCCTTTCAGATATACCTGTTCTTGGTTTTATAGTGAATGCATCTGTATTTTCTTCCTTTGCAAAAAAATCTCATTGGAGGACAGCACTATCAGAATGAACCTGTGTCTCTGATGTTTGTAACATCTATGAGACATAGGATGCATAATACACCTCTGGAGCTGCAAGGTTTTTCTTAGAATACACATATTATGCCGTGTGTGTATCCACTTGTGTGTGTGCATGCTTAGGAGGTGTATACTGAATTAGGATCAGGTTGAGGATCTGAAATAGGTTTTTAATGAGTGACTCAGATTTTCTCAATCCTGCAAGGTCTCATCTTTTCTCTGTGAAGCCCACTATTGACACTTTGCTTTCCCATGGGCTCTGATGGTCATAATGTGCACATTTTGGTTTGCGGTCTAGAGCATAAATTAGGAGTATGGTGAAGACATGCCTGCCCTATGTATTAAATATCTACTTTGGAGAATCTGTGACAACCAAGCCAGGTTACCTGAAATATAAATAGCCCATGAAACATGCAATCTGTTAAACAAAAAATAGAAAATTTAAGTCTCAAGAGGCCTTCGAAAAAGAAACAGAAAGTGAGAGTGGGTAACTGCATGATTTGTGGTGCCCACTGCAAACTTAAAGTGTGGAATTCTTTGTGAAATATTGAGAATTTCTGGATGGTAACAGCAAAGCTTTCAACTAAATATGGGCCTTTGGAGGTAAAGGACCTTTTTTGGGATTCATATATGGTTTTGAAAGACTTTGCTAATTTGTAGCAATGTTTCCTATCCTGCAGCATAGAAGGCATGGCAGGCTGAACCCCTCCCGTGCCACTCACTCAGCGATCTTGGCTTTCTGTTTATTACTGAACCCAGATTGGGCTGCAAATCACTATTAAAGCACATATTCCTCGGTTGTAAGATCCATTGAGTGCAAAATACTGTGGACAAGGTGTTGTGTGCAGGCATTCTGCAAGATCCTGTGAGGGAAGCCAGTCTTGTTCATACTGGCTTTTTCTTTTCCTTCTTTCCCTTTTTATTGTCTAGCCCCTGTCCTGGAGGCTTGACAGTTTGTCTATAAATCTGGTCCCTGTAACGTTCATTGCTCTTCATTGTGACCTGTTCCTGGCTTCATCCTGGGAGAGGCCTGCTGGACCTAAAATCTGAATGGCCCAGATGGTAAAAAATCTGCCTGCAATGTGGGAGATGGGGGCTCAATCTCTGGGTCAGAAAGATGCCCTAAAGAAGGGAATGGCAGCCCACTCCACTGTTCTTGCCTGGGAAATCCCATGGACAGATGAGCCTGGTGGGCTATAGTCCATAGAGTCACAAAGAGTCTGATATGACTGACTAACTCACACATTAGGTCTCTGTCATTTTCATTGCTCTTCATTGTCACCAGTCTTTGGCCTCATCCTGGGAGAGGCCTGCTAGACCTGAAATCAGAAAGCAGCCTCACAAAGAAGTTTTTACTGTTTTCCTATTTTTTTTTAAATATTTTATTTATATTTATTTGTCTGCATTGGGTCTCAGTTGCAGCATGTGGGCTCTAGTTCCCTGACCAGGGATCGAACCCGGGCCCCCTGCATTGGGAGCACAGAGTCTTAGCCACTGGACCACCAGGGAATTCCCCTGTTTTCCTATTTTTATCCTCAAATGATAATTATTAAACAAGCAGAGTCTGTCTTGAAGGGCATCGATTGATTGACTGTCTTTAGGAATTGCAGGGAAACAGACCCATGCCATGGAGATGTGGTTGGTTCAAGCCACAGAATATGCAAAATTCATTTCGTGGGCTATTTTACTTCTGGTTTGTATGGTCTGAACATCTATCCTTTACTTTGCAAAGATAAAGGGAAGGCATTTTGGGCTTTAATTTGTAGCAATGTTTCCTATCCTGCAGCATAGAAGGCATGGCAGGCTGAACCCTCCGTGCCACTCACTCAGCGATCTTGGCTTTCTGTTTATTACTGAACCCAGATTGGGCTGCAAATCACTATTAAAGCACATATTCCTCGGTTGTAAGATCCATTGAGTGCAAAATACTGTGGACAAGGTGTTGTGTGCAGGCATTCTGCAAGATCCTGTGAGGGAAGCCAGTCTTGTTCATACTGGCTTTTTCTTTTCCTTCTTTCCCTTTTCTTGTCTAGCCCCTGTCCTGGAGGCTTGACAGTTTGTCTATAAATCTGGTCCCTGTAACGTTCATTGCTCTTCATTGTGACCTGTTCCTGGCTTCATCCTGGGAGAGGCCTGCTGGACCTAAAATCTGAATGGCCCAGATGGTAAAAAATCTGCCTGCAATGTGGGAGATGGGGGCTCAATCTCTGGGTCAGAAAGATGCCCTAAAGAAGGGAATGGCAGCCCACTCCACTGTTCTTGCCTGGGAAATCCCATGGACAGATGAGCCTGGTGGGCTATAGTCCATAGAGTCACAAAGAGTCTGATATGACTGACTAACTCACACATTAGGTCTCTGTCATTTTCATTGCTCTTCATTGTCACCAGTCTTTGGCCTCATCCTGGGAGAGGCCTGCTAGACCTGAAATCAGAAAGCAGCCTCACAAAGAAGTTTTTACTGTTTTCCTATTTTTTTTTAAATATTTTATTTATATTTATTTGTCTGCATTGGGTCTCAGTTGCAGCATGTGGGCTCTAGTTCCCTGACCAGGGATCGAACCCGGGCCCCCTGCATTGGGAGCACAGAGTCTTAGCCACTGGACCACCAGGGAATTCCCCTGTTTTCCTATTTTTATCCTCAAATGATAATTATTAAACAAGCAGAGTCTGTCTTGAAGGGCATCGATTGATTGACTGTCTTTAGGAATTGCAGGGAAACAGACCCATGCCATGGAGATGTGGTTGGTTCAAGCCACAGAATATGCAAAATTCATTTCGTGGGCTATTTTACTTCTGGTTTGTATGGTCTGAACATCTATCCTTTCTGATGCAGATTAATTGAACTTCTCTAAGGTAGTTCAAGTACAACAGGGTTGGAAAAGAAGAAAAGACCTTCTTTTCTCTTGAACCAAATTGTAGACTTTCAACATAATTGGATGAATCTGAAATGTCTTACTTTGGGTTGGGTGGTTTTTGTTCTCTGCTGAAACCTGCATGAGTCCTCTACTTGCCCCTTGGTTGTTTCAGTGTCTGGAGTGACTTGACTAAGTCTGTGAGACTCAGTGTATGTTAGTGATGGTGGTCATGTGGGGGCGTGAATTGATAAGAGGTATAAATCAGCAGACATATGCAGAGCACTTAACAGAGCTTTTGGCTTGTCATAAACACTTGATTTTTGGTTAATGATTTATTATTAATAAGAATGAGGGCTTCCCTGGTGGTCCAGTGGGTAAAGAGTCCACCTTGCAGTACAAGGCGCCCGGGTTTTATCCCTGGCCGGGAAGATCCCACGTGCCGCAGAGTAGCTAGACCCGTGTGTCCAATTATGAGCCAGCGCTCTGGAGCACATGCGCCCAGAACCAGTGCTATGCAGTGAGAGAGACCACTGCACTGGGAGGCCCACACAGGCGGAAGAATAAAGATGGATGAAAAACAATAAATAAAAAGAGGCTAAAATTTAAAAAAAAAATAATAAGAATGATCTCTGGTATCTAAATTTGTGGCTTTTTTAGAACTTGGCCTTTGGAGTTCATGCCTTACTTTAAAAGCTATGATAATAAAAGTTGTAGAGATTTAAAAACCTATCTCCTTTTCTGCCTTTAGGTTTCTACATGTTTCTGTCCCCGTCAGCCTCTGCTGTCCTTTCCTCTTCATTTGGGGAAAATAGCTTTGTGGTTTGAGGGGCCTGTGAATGCTGAGAGACTGTTGTTGGGGCCAACACAGGCTGTTTCTAGGAGCCCAGAGAGATACCATGCACACATTTTTATGGGGAAGGGTATGATGAGTGTGTTAGGAGAACCTGGGACCGAGGCCATGGAGATGTGGTTGGTTCAAGCCACAGAATATGCAAAATTCATTTCGTGGGCTATTTTACTTCTGGTTTGTATGGTCTGAACATCTATCCTTTCTGATGCAGATTAATTGAACTTCTCTAAGGTAGTTCAAGTACAACAGGGTTGGAAAAGAAGAAAAGACCTTCTTTTCTCTTGAACCAAATTGTAGACTTTCAACATAATTGGATGAATCTGAAATGTCTTACTTTGGGTTGGGTGGTTTTTGTTCTCTGCTGAAACCTGCATGAGTCCTCTACTTGCCCCTTGGTTGTTTCAGTGTCTGGAGTGACTTGACTAAGTCTGTGAGACTCAGTGTATGTTAGTGATGGTGGTCATGTGGGGGCGTGAATTGATAAGAGGTATAAATCAGCAGACATATGCAGAGCACTTAACAGAGCTTTTGGCTTGTCATAAACACTTGATTTTTGGTTAATGATTTATTATTAATAAGAATGAGGGCTTCCCTGGTGGTCCAGTGGGTAAAGAGTCCACCTTGCAGTACAAGGGGCGCCGGTTTGATCCCTGGCCCGGGAAGATCCCACGTGCCGCAGAGTAGCTAGACCCGTGTGTCCAATTATGAGCCAGCGCTCTGGAGCACATGCGCCCAGAACCAGTGCTATGCAGTGAGAGAGACCACTGCACTGGGAGGCCCACACAGGCGGAAGAATAAAGATGGATGAAAAACAATAAATAAAAAGAGGCTAAAATTTAAAAAAAAAATAATAAGAATGATCTCTGGTATCTAAATTTGTGGCTTTTTTAGAACTTGGCCTTTGGAGTTCATGCCTTACTTTAAAAGCTATGATAATAAAAGTTGTAGAGATTTAAAAACCTATCTCCTTTTCTGCCTTTAGGTTTCTACATGTTTCTGTCCCCGTCAGCCTCTGCTGTCCTTTCCTCTTCATTTGGGGAAAATAGCTTTGTGGTTTGAGGGGCCTGTGAATGCTGAGAGACTGTTGTTGGGGCCAACACAGGCTGTTTCTAGGAGCCCAGAGAGATACCATGCACACATTTTTATGGGGAAGGGTATGATGAGTGTGTTAGGAGAACCTGGGGGACCTGGCTAGGGAAGGGGCTCTTCATGTCTCTGTGGCCTTCTAAGGAAGCCAAGGGTTGCGGGAAGCAGTGTGGCACCAGTGTCTGTCCACCGCCTTTGAGAGATGTTCTTTTAAAAGCAGTTGATTGTGCAGGACATTTTTCTGTAGAGAAGTTCATCAACTTGCCTACTTGCAGGTATGGTATAGAATGAGGCAAGAAAGGGAAATTTTAAAATTTCCCCAAGAGTGCTGCCCTGCTGGACTCCTGTCCTCTTAACAGTCTTAAGTCTGTATACATCACAACCTTTTTATGTGGCTTTTTTGAAGATTGCCTGTTGAATTGCCTTGTCTTACAACCTTAATTTTCACACTACGGGGGCTGGAAATGATACGTTGTTTGGATCAAACATTAGACTACACAAGGGTTTTTATAGTCAGGTTTGAGATTTGAATGTGTTTACATAGTCTATCTCTATTATTTTTTCCTGGCAAGGTGTCTGGTGTTTAGTTCCTCAGGGAAGCACAGAGGGTTTACATAGGGGGAACCACTCATGGTGAGGGACAGGGTAGCCTGGCAGGCTACAGTCTGAGGGATCATGAAGAGCTGATGGAACTCCAACTATTCACACACCCTTGTCCATGTCCTATTTCCCCGCCTCTGCCGTGGAGGTTAGAAAATGAGTTGGCTGTATGCTCAGGAGGTTGGGAACAGGGCTGCACTAACCGCCCACAGTGGTTGTGAACCATGTTAGTCGAGATGTTTCTCTGTTGAGCCACACCTGTATGCAGACTGGCTCGGCCAGAATTTTTCAGTTTTTGGGGGGGATTTTTTCTTTCCTCAGTGGAACTAAATTTTTTCAGTGACCATCATGGAATTAACACATAGGTTCACCTTTCTATTCTATTACTTTTATTTTAAAAGTTGTAGAGATTTAAAAACCTATCTCCTTTTCTGCCTTTAGGTTTCTACATGTTTCTGTCCCCGTCAGCCTCTGCTGTCCTTTCCTCTTCATTTGGGGAAAATAGCTTTGTGGTTTGAGGGGCCTGTGAATGCTGAGAGACTGTTGTTGGGGCCAACACAGGCTGTTTCTAGGAGCCCAGAGAGATACCATGCACACATTTTTATGGGGAAGGGTATGATGAGTGTGTTAGGAGAACCTGGGGGACCTGGCTAGGGAAGGGGCTCTTCATGTCTCTGTGGCCTTCTAAGGAAGCCAAGGGTTGCGGGAAGCAGTGTGGCACCAGTGTCTGTCCACCGCCTTTGAGAGATGTTCTTTTAAAAGCAGTTGATTGTGCAGGACATTTTTCTGTAGAGAAGTTCATCAACTTGCCTACTTGCAGGTATGGTATAGAATGAGGCAAGAAAGGGAAATTTAAATTCCCAAGAGTGCTGCCCTGCTGGACTCCTGTCCTCTTAACAGTCTTAAGTCTGTAGACATCACAACCTTTTTATGTGGCTTTTTTGAAGATTGCCTGTTGAATTGCCTTGTCTTACAACCTTAATTTTCACACTACGGGGGCTGGAAATGATACGTTGTTTGGATCAAACATTAGACTACACAAGGGTTTTTATAGTCAGGTTTGAGATTTGAATGTGTTTACATAGTC
The DNA here is from genome assembly GCA_022376925.1 of Tragulus kanchil. NCBI lineage: Eukaryota > Metazoa > Chordata > Mammalia > Artiodactyla > Tragulidae > Tragulus > Tragulus kanchil. The sequence goes on from JAIOJX010000030.1 coordinate 187,107,590, forward strand.
TATCTCTATTATTTTTTCCTGGGAAGGTGTCTGGTGTTTAGTTCCTCAGGGAAGCACAGAGGGTTTACATAGGGGGAACCACTCATGGTGAGGGACAGGGTAGCCTGGCAGGCTACAGTCTGAGGGATCATGAAGAGCTGATGGAACTCCAACTATTCACACACCCTTGTCCATGTCCTATTTCCCCGCCTCTGCCGTGGAGGTTAGAAAATGAGTTGGCTGTATGCTCAGGAGGTTGGGAACAGGGGCTGCACTAACCGCCCACAGTGGTTGTGAACCATGTTAGTCGAGATGTTTCCCCTCTGTTGAGCCACACCTGTATGCAGACTGGCTCGGCCAGAATTTTTCATGATCTCCATCGTGGTTGATGGGGGACGTGGGTGTTCCATGTCCTTGTGTATTTCTTGGTGACTCTGTAAAACAGAGTGGAGAACTAAATTTTTTTCAGTGACCATCATGGAATTAACACATAGGTTCATCTCTTTACTTATTCATTCACTTACTTCTTTATATTTCTTCATTTGTTCCTTTATTGATCCAACATGACTGCTGGGCAGAAAAACATTACTTCCTGATCCCCAGTCCCCCTAGTTTATCTCCCCCTAACACATTCTTAAGCAGATGTTCTGATACCACATCTTTTAGACTTCTTATAGTCATTATTCACAAGGTCTTTGTCAACAAGCATATAGGATTCATCTAGTTCCACCTTCTGTTTACTAAATACATAGCCGCCCAGAAGCAAGTGAGTCATCTACACACATACCTGCCACACACTCCTGCCACAAATAGGGCTTTCAGTAGCATTTTGACTATCAACCCTCTACTAAGTAGTATACCAAGTGTACGCAGTATCCCCTTGTTTCTAGCCTGAGCACTTAATTAAAACCTGACAGATTGATTTTTCCATTAGGCCAGAAGGCAGGTGTCGTCTTGAACAATTCTTGATTTGAATTTCTTATTGAGTCTATTTAACTTCTCATGGCCACACAGCCTCCTTCTATCCCAAATATGTGTATTTGGTGAAGACTCACACAATTAATTTTATATGATGAATTGGTAAAAAGCAAAACAAAATATCTTAGTAGTAAGTTCCTGTTTAAAGGGTGCTGATAGGGAATTGATTTAATGCCTGCTATATTCTTAGCATCTTAGCATTCAGGGAATGCTTCCTTTTGAGTGATGTTGAAAGTCAGTCTGAAGTCCGGGAAACAGTTATTTCTTTCTCTTTTTTTTTAACCTCTAATGTTCCATCAGGGACAGAGTGACAAAGACATGGATGTCCACAGCCCCTAGCCCCTAGCCTCTTGTTGGATGACTTGGTTTCTTTTTTTTTTTTTCAATTATTTCCTGTGTGTGTGAGTTTGGCTTTTTTTTTGGCCACTTCTATTGGTCTTTCATTTATTTCCATCTTTGTTCTTTGGCGTGTGGGCCTCCCATCACAGTGGCCTCTCTCACTGCAGAGCACCGGCTCCGGGCGCATGTGCTCCAGAGCTCCAGCTCGGTAGTTGAACACATCTGTCCAGCTACTCGCGGCACGTGGGATCTTCTCAGGCCAGGGATCAAACCGGCACCCTTTGCATTGCAAGGCGGTGTCCTTACCCGCTGGACCACCAGGGAAGCCCAACTTGATTTCTTTCCTTCCCTGTTTTCAATGTTTTTCTTCCCAAAATGGCACAGAACTAACTGTCCAAAAGCATTGTTAGTCTGTTCATTGAAATAGAAATTCCCACTTACAAATAGAAAAAAAAGCAACGGAAACGTTTGCAAATTCATATGACTCTAGTGAAAGAGTTTCATTAACTCTAAGAATACTTGATGAGGTGGTGTATGGTGGTGACTAAAATTGTATCCAAATCCCTCATGGGTGTCAGTCTCACTCTGACTTGGTGTTAAGGGCAGGGACTCTGGAGATAGGCAGACTTGGGTTTAAAAAGGCTTTTTAACACTTGTCGGGTAACTTAGAACCTGTGAACTTTGCTAATTTGCCTTCATCTTTCGTTAAGTGTGTGTATGTGTATGAGAGATGTAATAATAGAAATTACCTCGTCTATTCTGTAGATTAATGAGAAAATCTACCAATAATGTGGTGCATGATGTCTGACAAGTATAGGAAGTGGCTATATGCACATTAGCTCTTATGATTGTGATTATTCTATTTATTGGTTAAATGTCACACTGAGTATCTAAGATGGTAAAAAAGTGTGGAACTTTGCAAAGATCATAAAAACCAGGAAGAGGCATTCTTTGCCTATGTCAGTCTGAAACTCAAGTTAATTACCTTGTTATTTTGTTTTGGGGTTTGTGTTGATAACATTGGTTTGGTAGCTTCACTTTTGAATAAGTACTAAAATATGGTTTTGTCTGGTGTTTTTATTTGCTTCGGAAATTGGTGCAGGTGCAGAAAACAGGAAACGAAACCTTAGGTGGCCCGAGGGAGCCTTATTCAAATCGTGCCAGGCAGGTATAATATACAAGTGTTATCACCTTACTGATAATCTGGCATGCTGTGAGTATTCCACGTGCCATGTGGATTACAGAGAGTGAAGTCATACGGCAGCTTGGCACCAACTTTCCTGGCTCCTTAGGAAAGGTGAGAGAGAGTAAAGCTTTTATTCTCACTCATTGCAATTGTGTACAGCACAGCTTCACTGGTCCAAAGGCACAGGGTTTCAGTTGCCATTCTGTCCTTCAGCACTTAATGTTATCTCTGAGCCTATACCTTTTGAAAGCAAAGACTGTTTTCTTTCCTTCCCTGTTTTCAATTTTCTTCCCAAAATGGCACAGAACTAACTGTCCAAAAGCATTGTTAGTCTGTTCATTGAAATAGAAATTCCACTTACAAATAGAAAAAGCAACGGAAACGTTTGCAAATTCATATGACTCTAGTGAAAGAGTTTCATTAACTCTAAGAATACTTGATGAGGTGGTGTATGGTGGTGACTAAAATTGTATCCAAATCCTCATGGGTGTCAGTCTCACTCTGACTTGGTGTTAAGGGCAGGGACTCTGGAGATAGGCAGACTTGGGTTTAAAAAGGCTTTTTAACACTTGTCGGGTAACTTAGAACCTGTGAACTTTGCTAATTTGCCTTCATCTTTCGTTAAGTGTGTGTATGTGTATGAGAGATGTAATAATAGAAATTACCTCGTCTATTCTGTAGATTAATGAGAAAATCTACCAATAATGTGGTGCATGATGTCTGACAAGTATAGGAAGTGGCTATATGCACATTAGCTCTTATGATTGTGATTATTCTATTTATTGGTTAAATGTCACACTGAGTATCTAAGATGGTAAAAAAGTGTGGAACTTTGCAAAGATCATAAAAACCAGGAAGAGGCATTCTTTGCCTATGTCAGTCTGAAACTCAAGTTAATTACCTTGTTATTTTGTTTTGGGGTTTGTGTTGATAACATTGGTTTGGTAGCTTCACTTTTGAATAAGTACTAAAATATGGTTTTGTCTGGTGTTTTTATTTGCTTCGGAAATTGGTGCAGGTGCAGAAAACAGGAAACGAAACCTTAGGTGGCCCGAGGGAGCCTTATTCAAATCGTGCCAGGCAGGTATAATATACAAGTGTTATCACCTTACTGATAATCTGGCATGCTGTGAGTATTCCACGTGCCATGTGGATTACAGAGAGTGAAGTCATACGGCAGCTTGGCACCAACTTTCCTGGCTCCTTAGGAAAGGTGAGAGAGAGTAAAGCTTTTATTCTCACTCATTGCAATTGTGTACAGCACAGCTTCACTGGTCCAAAGGCACAGGGTTTCAGTTGCCATTCTGTCCTTCAGCACTTAATGTTATCTCTGAGCCTATACCTTTTGAAAGCAAAGACTGTATCTTTCATAAATGAACTGGCACCATGTCTCTGGAGTTGAAAGTTTACTCTTGATTTGAATGTACTTTATGTATTGCCCTGTATTCTGACATGCAGAGAAATTTGAAAGTTGAAGACCAAGGGCTAGAATGCTAAGCTTTTCAAATGTTTTAAGTGTTCGGATAGCCCAATGATTGTATCTAAAGAGACAGTCTTGCCATTAAGGCTTAATTTGATTCCTTGTCCTGAAGGGTTTAGACAGAGACCATGGCTGCCATGCCTCTATGACAAGAAAGGTTTCTCGCTTTGCCCTTGGTTGAATGCTCATCCTTGCAGACAATGAGTCCTTGGACATGCGTGTGATTATATACAATTAGCCCCGTGTGGCCCACCGTGGAGGAACCACATCACAAGTATTTCTTTGTTGAACCCAGAAGCAGGCCACCATGTGTAATATACCATCCATTTCCTCTTTTTGGTAAGAGGGCATCTCAAATAATTTCTCTAGTCCCATGGAATAGCCATAGCCTTTATTACTCTCCTCCTGTCCTCCACTTAGGTACACCTTACACACCCCCACTCACACCCCCAACCCCACCTCTAGTTTGTTCCCACCTCATCTCGCTTGACCAGCCTGTCTGTCTCAGTCTGGTCACAAACCATATTTTTCGGGAAAAGGTATCTGCCAGAGGCACATTTTTTCTCTTTGCTTGGAAAGGAATGGATGGAGCTGGGCTAGGGAGACTATTTGGTTGGGCAGGAATACCAAATAAAAGGAGAATTAAAAATGTCTCCTATATATCATATTTGTGAAGCCCTAAGTCCTTGTTCAACTTCCTTTTGAGGAAGATACAACTCTACCAACAGAAAACCCCAATTATTTCATTACTGACATGCATGGCCTCTGAACCAGGCAGAAAAAGATTGAGTCTCAGTGTAGTTTCTTAGGGTTTGGTGATTTGGAGTAGGTTTCTTACCCTCAGTTTGCACTACTGTCAGATGGTTCAATGGTGATGATATGGACCACTTAGGGATGTTGAGATGATAATTGACATCAATGTTCACCACATCTTAAACCTTCAATAAAAGATAGGTAATACTAGCCCCTCCTATTCTAATGCTTGGAGGCAGCAGTTGCATTGTACCCAGTTGAGACTGTCACCCAACATGCAGTACACTGGATTCTTAATCATTTTGGTTCATATCCCCAGCCTTGGCACTTATGAACCAGGTGACCTTGTACACATTTGTAAATATTTCTGTGATTCAGTTTTCTTACTCACAAATGGTATGATCGTACCTTCCACTAAAGGCTGGTGGTGAGAATTTGGTATGTTAATGCATATAGTTCACTTGGAACAGGCAGAGAGTCTAGAAGACGGGGAGTCCTCACTGTATCATGGGAGCTACTGTGGCTGTCTTGACTATGCCTATAATGATTACTATGACTCCTCCTCTTTCCAGGCAAAAACAGCCATTCAGAGGACCAATGTAGAACTCTTTCAAATTCTTCCATCTCTTGACAGCCTGGGGGCAGCCACCCAAAACAGACTTGGTTGAAGAATCTTGGTTTTAAACCCAAACTCCTATCATCAGGCCTGAACATTTGGCCCTTTTTCCTTTTCACCTCAGATGGAGACACATGGGAATAGTTTGTAGCTGTTGGGTATCAGGCATTGACTTTGCCAATGGGGGATGAAAAAAAAAAAAAAACCTTTCTTGCTCCTTGCTATAACTTATTTTCATTTTCATTTTTTCTTTATCCACCCTCCAGGAGAAATAAAAAGTAAAACTGATGTAGGAATACATCTTTGTGATCTCCTAAGTTAGCAGGGTAGTAAATGAAAATAATTTACGAGGCATCTACTGGTGCTTGATAATGATGATTTAAACGGAATAGAATTTGATTTGCACTGAGTGTGCCTGGGACCACGTTTCAGGGGCTAATCAGCAGTTGCCAGAGCATGCAAAATGCTTAGTATGTGCAGGTACATTTGCAATGCTTTTATATATAGTTCAGTCTATTCTTACAAGCACCTTACCAGGAGGATACTTTACTCCCATTTAATAAATGAGAAAATTGAGTTACAGAGAGATTGAGAGCTTGCCCAGAGTTGACATAGCTTAGATCTTTCCTATTTCACCTAAAATACTGAAGTAGGTCATGATGGCAAGGGCCTTTGATTATCATCTGGTTCAACTGACTTTTTTTATTGGTAATAAATTTATTGAGATATGATTAATAAATTCACCAGTTTATAGTGTACTGCCTTGTGGTTTTCAGTATATTCACACAGTTATATAACCATTACCACAATCAATTTTTCAACTCCTATAAAAGAAATCACATACCCTTTAGTATTTACACCCTTTCCCCCATTTCCTCCTAACCCCCTTAGCCCAGGGCAATAACTCATCTATTTTTTATCTCTCTGCTTTGGTTGTTGTGTCCAACTCTTTGTGACCCCATGGACTATAGCCCACCACACTCCTCTGTCCATGAAATGTCCCAGGCAAGAATATTGGAGTGGGTTGCCATTTCCTTCTCCAGGGTTTATCTCTTTAGATTTAGTAATTCTGGATATTTCAAATAGATGGAATCATAAAATATGTGACCATTTTTGTCTGGCTTCTTTCACTCAGCATGTTGCTTAAGATTTATGTATGTTGTAGCGTGTTTGCTAAGTCGTTCTTTTCATGGAAGTGTAATATTCTACTATGCAAGTATACCATTTACCCATTGGTTGAGCAGTTGTTTCACTTTTGACTTTTATGATTAACTTTTATGAACACTTATGTAGAAGTTTCTGTGTTAACATGTGCTTGTAATTCTCTTGAGGATATACTTAGGTGTGGAATTTCCTGCGTTCTATGATACCTTTTTTGCTTAATTTCAGAGAGCTACCAAACTGTTTTTAAAGGCAGCTGTACCACTTTACGTTCCCATTTTTAATGTATGGTGCTTCCAGTGTCTCCACATTCTCCCCAATACTTTTTAAATCTTTGTGATTAGCCATCTTGTTTTTGAACATAAGACTAAGACTAGGTGGGTTTTAATGACTTGCTTCAGATATAGTTCAGTCTATTCTTACAAGCACCTTACCAGGAGGATACTTTACTCCCATTTAATAAATGAGAAAATTGAGTTACAGAGAGATTGAGAGCTTGCCCAGAGTTGACATAGCTTAGATCTTTCCTATTTCACCTAAAATACTGAAGTAGGTCATGATGGCAAGGGCCTTTGATTATCATCTGGTTCAACTGACTTTTTTTATTGGTAATAAATTTATTGAGATATGATTAATAAATTCACCAGTTTATAGTGTACTGCCTTGTGGTTTTCAGTATATTCACACAGTTATATAACCATTACCACAATCAATTTTTCAACTCCTATAAAAGAAATCACATACCCTTTAGTATTTACACCCTTTCCCCCATTTCCTCCTAACCCCCTTAGCCCAGGGCAATAACTCATCTATTTTTTATCTCTCTGCTTTGGTTGTTGTGTCCAACTCTTTGTGACCCCATGGACTATAGCCCACCACACTCCTCTGTCCATGAAATGTCCCAGGCAAGAATATTGGAGTGGGTTGCCATTTCCTTCTCCAGGGTTTATCTCTTTAGATTTAGTAATTCTGGATATTTCAAATAGATGGAATCATAAAATATGTGACCATTTTTGTCTGGCTTCTTTCACTCAGCATGTTGCTTAAGATTTATGTATGTTGTAGCGTGTTTGCTAAGTCGTTCTTTTTCATGGAAGTGTAATATTCTACTATGCAAGTATACCATTTACCCATTGGTTGAGCAGTTGTTTCACTTTTGACTTTTATGATTAACTTTTATGAACACTTATGTAGAAGTTTCTGTGTTAACATGTGCTTGTAATTCTCTTGAGGATATACTTAGGTGTGGAATTTCCTGCGTTCTATGATACCTTTTTTGCTTAATTTCAGAGAGCTACCAAACTGTTTTTAAAGGCAGCTGTACCACTTTACGTTCCCATTTTTAATGTATGGTGCTTCCAGTGTCTCCACATTCTCCCCAATACTTTTTAAATCTTTGTGATTAGCCATCTTGTTTTTGAACATAAGACTAAGACTAGGTGGGTTTTAATGACTTGCTTCAGATATTTTACCTGATAATATGTTAGGAGCCAGGTTCTTCTCTAGGTTTGGAAGATAAAGGATAAAAAACATGCTCTTTATTGCAGATGCTCATTGTATATGGGGACTTGGACTCATAGTCATAGTGCATGCTGATGGTGATTCTTTGGTGATAAAGTATCATGGGGAGACTTGGAGGAGCTTATCTTAGACTTTCAGAAACAGAAGATTATTTAGTGACTAACAAAGCTGAGAAGTCTGTTGGTGGTAAGCTTCAGGTAAGAATGGATCCAGGTGCTAAAACAATGTTTGTCTTTATTTCTTGTCTTAACTCTCCAATTGACTCTTTCATTCTTGGCCATCTCATTTCTCTTTTGGAGACGATGGCTGCTTAGTAGATGTAGGCTTATATTCTACCATGTGAACATCTTCAACAGGAAAGGAGTTTTCCTTTTCCCATAGTTCTAGCAGGAGGCTTACATAGGTCTGTAATTGGCTTTGGTATATTAATGTAACAAACTTCTCATCAGTTAGGCCCAGTGTTTTGACTAGCCAGATTTGCTTCATTGCCTGGACATTTAGAGTGGGGAGGGTCAGTCGCACTTAGACCATGGGAACTGAGAATTCGTAAGGCATGATTTCCACAGGGAAAACCAAGGTTCCGTTTATAGGAAAAAAAGAAATAGATGTTTGTTTGATAAAAAATAACAGTTGTCCATTTTACCAGTTAGGAAGTGTTCATTCACACATGACAGAAATCCTTAGTCCTTCTGGTTCATTCAGATAGTAAGGGGAAGCATTAACTTACTTAACTGAAAGTTCAGATGTAGGGTAGCTTTTAGGACTAGCTGAAGCCAGTGTTTTATTTCTGAGTGATTATCTCTTGGAGACAAAATGACTGTAGCAAGTCCTGATTGCCACAATATCCAGAGGAAGAGAGAGGCTATCTGGCCCAGGGGCCATCTTTTATGAGTGAGAAACCACCTTCTCAGCCACTTCCCAGCACACTTCCTCACTGCTGTCTTTGCTGGAATTGTCCATTCCCATGATCAGACAGATGTAATTCCTTGATTGGCTTTAACCTGGGCTTCTAAACCGATCATGGTCCTTGTTCACGTCCACCTCTGGGGGTAAGGATGGGGCCAACTTTCCCAGAGGCTTATGGGTCCTGTGGGAGAAGGATGCCTATCTGAATCAGATGAAGATCCCTTTCAGGAGGAAGACGGGAATGGAGAGTGAAAATCTAGTTGGCGTCACCACACCAACTTATCTGAAAGAATATAGTTTCCTAAGGAGATGCTGTGGTTGTGGGAAGCAGACATTTCAGGCTAAAGGAGTGGCATGGGCAACACCATTGTTTCCTGATTTCATGTATAAAATTGAAGGTATCTTGGTTATCTGTACCTTTTATTGAATGAATAAGAACTCAATGAGCAGAAGACAAGCAGCAGGATCAGCACTAAAACCTTCTCATCCACTTCTCATTCTTCCGTGAATGTGGGATGGGTGGTTGGATGTGACTGGACAGCTTCAGAGCTTCCTCCTTGTGTGTTTCACAGAAGATAAGCTAAGCTGGAGGATTTCTTCTTTTATTTTTTACCTTTGATTCACCGTTGAATTTTTTGGGATGGTGTTGGATGTGACTAGCCAGATTTGCTTCATTGCCTGGACATTTAGAGTGGAGGGTCAGTGGCACTTAGACCATGGGAACTGAGAATTCGTAAGGCATGATTTCCACAGGGAAAACCAAGGTTCCGTTTATAGGAAAAAAAGAAATAGATGTTTGTTTGATAAAAAATAACAGTTGTCCATTTTACCAGTTAGGAAGTGTTCATTCACACATGACAGAAATCCTTAGTCCTTCTGGTTCATTCAGATAGTAAGGGGAAGCATTAACTTACTTAACTGAAAGTTCAGATGTAGGGTAGCTTTTAGGACTAGCTGAAGCCAGTGTTTTATTTCTGAGTGATTATCTCTTGGAGACAAAATGACTGTAGCAAGTCCTGATTGCCACAATATCCAGAGGAAGAGAGAGGCTATCTGGCCCAGGGGCCATCTTTTATGAGTGAGAAACCACCTTCTCAGCCACTTCCCAGCACACTTCCTCACTGCTGTCTTTGCTGGAATTGTCCATTCCCATGATCAGACAGATGTAATTCCTTGATTGGCTTTAACCTGGGCTTCTAAACCGATCATGGTCCTTGTTCACGTCCACCTCTGGGGGTAAGGATGGGGCCAACTTTCCCAGAGGCTTATGGGTCCTGTGGGAGAAGGATGCCTATCTGAATCAGATGAAGATCCCTTTCAGGAGGAAGACGGGAATGGAGAGTGAAAATCTAGTTGGCGTCACCACACCAACTTATCTGAAAGAATATAGTTTCCTAAGGAGATGCTGTGGTTGTGGGAAGCAGACATTTCAGGCTAAAGGAGTGGCATGGGCAACACCATTGTTTCCTGATTTCATGTATAAAATTGAAGGTATCTTGGTTATCTGTACCTTTTATTGAATGAATAAGAACTCAATGAGCAGAAGACAAGCAGCAGGATCAGCACTAAAACCTTCTCATCCACTTCTCATTCTTCCGTGAATGTGGGATGGGTGGTTGGATGTGACTGGACAGCTTCAGAGCTTCCTCCTTGTGTGTTTCACAGAAGATAAGCTAAGCTGGAGGATTTCTTCTTTTATTTTTTACCTTTGATTCACAGCTTTTTTCATGGCTTTAAGAACCGTTAGTGTGGGGTTGCTATATTGTGCTGTACACAATAATTTGGGGACATAATGGACTTTTTTGCTTCACCTAATAGTCAGATTTTTAAGAGAGAAAATCGTAATTTAACCATTTGAGATCTGGAAGCTAATACAGAAACATAGCAGTATTTAGTTATTTTCTCCCCCAGACATACATTTTACTAATTCTAAGTTTTCCTCTCTCATCTATACAGTAAGCTACTAATTCTCCAGTTATTTTTTCAGACAGCTAACTTGTGATATACCCAACTTTGAAGACTGATTTTTTGAAACGTCCTGGTATATCCCCTACCTGCAAGAAAAGAGTTTAAATAGCCAAGATATAGAAAGATCGCCTCAAAAGATAGGGTGTGCTTGCGCCCATGTGCACTAGACACAATGAAATACTACTAAGCCAGAAAAAAGACGAGATCTTGCCATTTTGTGACAATGTGGGTTGAACTTGAGGGTATTATGGTACATGAAATAAGGCAGATGGAGAAAGACAAATACTGTATGATTTCACACATATATCAAATATAAAAAAATGAAAAAACAAATAAATGAATGAGTCAAATGAAACAAAAATACACAGATACAGAGACTAAAGTAGTGGTTACATGAGGATAAGAAGAGAGGGTTCAGTGGGAAGGTGAAATGGGTAAAGGGGATCAACTGTATGCTGATGGATAGAAACTAAATTTTTGATGGTGAGCTTGCATTAGGGTATAGAGAAGTGCAAATAAAATTTTGTACATATGAAACTTTATATATATTAGAAACCAGTGATACCTCAATAGAAAATCTTAAAAAGTGCATAGGATATAAAGTTATATACATATATAATTATATAAATGCTAATTAAATAATGCTATATAAAAATACTATTTTAGATTGAAGTCTAGTGATACACGTTTCTGGGGAAAAAATGGTTTACATTAACATTTTCAGTATATTTAAACCTAATCTTTTTTTCCATTTGAATGAACAAATACATGCAGGTGAGACTGACCAGTTTCATTTCCTGCTTATTTTCATTTAACATATCATGAATGTTTTCTGTATCATTAAATATTCTCTGTAAGCATGACTTTTAAAGATTAGTTGCTGCAATTCCATTCTCTTCATGTAAGTGCACCATAATTTGTTTAACCTTTCTCTTTTTCTTGGATGTTTGCATTGTTTTCCAGAGTTTTGGTACTATAAATACTATTGCCATTAACACTCTAGTACATAAATTTATTTGCGCCGCTCATTATTTCCTTTGGATAAATTCTGTAAGTGGACTTAACTGAATTAGCGGATGGCGAACACTGACATCACCAGTTGGTTTGACCAGTTTCTACTTCCTAGCATCAGGGGCAAAACTGAACAAACGAACCTTCTATCCTTTTTATATTGACATTTTGTTTTCTAGGTGAAAGATGGTATAGAATTTTGGTAATATGCTTTTCTTCAAAAACTAATAAAATGGTACTTTCTACATTCTTTGGGTTTTGACTGACTGTAGCACTTTCGTGATTTGCCTAGTGGTATTATATATACTGAAATAAAACACGATGTTTGTATCAATTTTATGAGATACCTTTCATTATGACTTTTAATATTTTTATGAATTTTTCTTTTACCTATTCTATGGAAAGTATTTTGGGAGTAATTAATCCCGCTTTTGTACTGTATTATTTTGTTTATGTTTTCTAACTTTCTCTAAAACTTAGAATTTTTCCACCCAACACATGTTTTTTTCCTTATTGTTGCTTTATGGTTTATTCTGTTTCTTTTTTCTCTTCTTTTTAAAAAATATTTACTTCTCAATTTGTCTTAGTTTCATTTCAGTGTGTGATATGAGACAGGGTTTTTTTTTTTTTTTTTTTAAAGATTTATTTATTTATTTACTTTGGGCGGGGGTCGGGTTGGGGAGGGAGGGGAGTGGGCGGGCCACTTCTATTGGTCTTTCATTTCTCTATTTTCATTCGTCTTCGTTCTTTGGCTCCTGTGGGCCTCCCATCGCGGTGGCGTCTGTTGTTGCAGAGCACCAGCTCCGGGTGCATGCGCCCCAGAGCTCCGGCTCGGTGATTGGACACATTAGTCCAGCCGCTCCGCGGCACATGGGATCTTCCCAGGCCAGGGCTCGAACCGGCGCCCCTTGCACTGCAAGGCGGTGTCCTTAGCCACTGGACCACCAGGGGAAGCCCTAGACAGGGGTTTGATATGACTTAAATTATCATACAGTTCAGAACCATTTATTAAATAATACTTAACACATTATTGATTTATAAGGCTTTAGTGTGTGCTGAATTTTCATCTAAAAATTTTGTCTCTATGCTTGCTATTCTGTATTGCAGAAATATGGCATTATATATAGTAGTTAGGTGTTCAGAGTCTAGTTACTAGGTTCCACCAATAATAAGGTTTATGGCCTTGGACAAATTACTGTGTAGCTCTGAGCATGATTTTCTTACCTGAAAATGGAGAGAATCATGAAAGTATCTAATGCAGATGCTGTAGGCGAAAAATAAGAGAATTATATAAAGGGGGTGACCATTTATGTCATTTTGCTAGGAATACTCCTAATTTTATATCTGTTGTTCAAGAATTCTGTTTAGCTTTAACATTTGTGTCAAATTTTTCATTTTTTAATAAAGCATAGATACAGGTAGACCTTTACTTTAGGCTTTTTCTCCCTGTTCATGGTCTTACTTTATAATATGTGAGATGCCTGTGTAGTGACCTCTGAAAGATGACCAGCAATAATCCATCTTCTTTTCTCCTAACCCTTTCTACGTGCATCATGATATTAACACCTCTGTTTCAAGGAATGTATGCTCTAGGATGAGTGGTTAAGGATCTATAATTCTTTCTGGTTGGAGTCAGGGGAAACAGGAAATTTCAGGTTAGTTTACATGAAATATGTGGGAAGCAGAGTCTGAGGAGTCATACTGTAGACTATAAGAAAGTTGTCAGAGTGTTCTTGTTTGAAGCAGTGATTTTTATGGGTTTTCATTTATTAAATGGCATAAATATTCATATTAATAGTTGAATTAAAAATATTTTGTAATAGCCATTTTTAGCAACAGAGCTTTAAAAAAAACAGAACTTGTTGAATGAAATCATGTCTGATTTTGTATTTTCAAAAAGTTGACCATGAGCATTTACTTCCATAAAATATTTTTGACACATAACATCTACTGAATGTCATAGTAAAATCATTGAATTTAGAAATTATCAGGAGATCAGTTTTTTAAAATACTAAATATTTTTCAAAGTTAGTACGTATTTTAAGGAGACTGTGGCCTCAGTTGCAGAGTGTGTATTTATACTTCAGTCTGTGAAGCATGACTTTTCATTTAGATCAAATGACTATTTTTCTACAGTAAATTCACTCATGTTGTAGTCCATACTTCCTTGAGCATGTATAAAAAGAAATTTATTATTTATAATTGTTAATGTTGTTGTATATACACAGATACTTAATAAATAGTAGCTATCTCATGTCAGCATCATTGGATGCTCCAAATAGAAAATCAAGGTAATTTTCACATTGATTAGCTATTTGTCATTCAATTTATGGAATCAAAGTCAGACTCTTGAAATTTCATTCTGCTGATGGTAAAAACCTCTAACATTATTATGGATGATTCTGTATGCTCTATTAAGGACTTTAACATTGAAGATAAAATGATTTGTTTTTATGGGGATGATGTATCAGTTTTGGTGAAGAACATATGGTAGTAAAATATTTTTAGTAGTTAAACCTGTGGAATAGGTATGTGCTTGAAAGTGATTGTGCTGAACCCATATTTCATAATCATGTTAAATTTGAAATATGTCAGTTGAATAGAAGCCATAGACAGCAACATTCAGAAATATATATATATACACACACACACACACTGATGCTCAAAACATTATTTAGTTGAGGCTCATATTAGATAAAATACTTTAGCTATCAGTTAGATTTAAGAATTTTTTGAAACTTTGAGAAACTGTTCTGTAAATCAGTGTAAGTGTTCCAAGATGGTATTAAACTTTTATAAATGAATGCTGTGACTTTTGATTGTATTTTGTTTAAAATCTCTTGGATATGTTAATTAACTCAAAGGGTGGAGGATATACACACACAGACAGAAAACTTTTTGTTTATCTGTTAGCAAGTTAAAATTGTTGGTGAAAAGTACTGCAAATGAAACACAATTGTTATTCCTACAAATTCAAGGGAGTAACTACAAAAATGAGATAACAAGAGCTCAGAAAGTGAACAAGTTTTGGGACTTCCCTGGTGGTCCAGTGGGCAAAGAGTCTGCCTTGCAGTGCAAGGGGCATTGATTCGATCCCTGGCCTAGGAAGATCCCATGAGCCGTGGAGTGGCTGGACCGGTGTGTCCAATTATGAGTCAACGCTCTGGAGTGCATGCGCCCAGAGCCAGTGCTCCGCAACTGGAGAGGCCACTGCAATGGGAGGCCCAAACAGGCCAAAGAGTAAAGATGGATGAAAATGAGTAAAAAATCAATGAAAAGAGACCAAAAAAAAGAGAAAAAAGTGAACAGGTTTTAATTTTAAAATTCTGTGGCTTTGTAATATTCCACTAGTGGGAAATAGTGCTTCTATTTTAAATCAGATAATGAGAGTTCTATGCAGAAATTAAATGAAATTGGTAAGGCTTGCAGTTTTACACTATCTATAGTTGGCTCATACATTCAAGGGAGTCACAAACCAGATTTACTTATTTAATGAGTTTTGTTGTGTAAAAAATATTTGCCAAAGAAAGACTCAGAATGAAACTAAAAAAATGTACTTTTAAGATACTTGGGCTAAAATATTTACACATTGCAATACAAATAATAATATTGAGAATATCCTCCGTTTAATGGAATTTGCTGTAGCTAAGTACTGAGGAGCCTGGTGGACCACAGTCTATGGAGTTGAGAAAGAGTTGGACACAACTTAATGACTATAGAACAACAACAACAGGTTGCATTAGTACCTGTAGAGAGTATATTTTCTCAGTTAATATTATGGACCAGAGATCCTGACATTTGAAGATATCAAATTAATATTTGTTGATTGTAAAATACAGCTTTGAAGAATATTACGGACTTTGAAATAAGTAAAAAAAAGAACCCACAGTTTTTTCTGTGGCTCCGTGGTGAAGAACCGGCCTGCCAGTGCAGGAGACAGAGAAGATGAAGGTTTGACGCCTGGGTCAGGAAGATCTCCTGGAATAGAAACTGGCAACCCACTCCAGTATTCTTGCAAGTGGGAGGATATACAAAGGGGCATTTGGTGAAAAGTACTGCAAATAAAAATTTTCCTCTGGGCCTAGATAACAAGAGCTCAGAAAGTGAACAAGTTTTGGGACTTCCTGGTGGTCCAGTGGGCAAGAGTCTGCCTTGCAGTGCAAGGGGCATTGATTCGATCCTGGCCTAGGAAGATCCCATGAGCCGTGGAGTGGCTGGACCGGTGTGTCCAATTATGAGTCAACGCTCTGGAGTGCATGCGCCCAGAGCCAGTGCTCCGCAACTGGAGAGGCCACTGCAATGGGAGGCCCAAACAGGCCAAAGAGTAAAGATGGATGAAAATGAGTAAAAAATCAATGAAAAGAGACCAAAAAAAAGAGAAAAAAGTGAACAGGTTTTAATTTTAAAATTCTGTGGCTTTGTAATATTCCACTAGTGGGAAATAGTGCTTCTATTTTAAATCAGATAATGAGAGTTCTATGCAGAAATTAAATGAAATTGGTAAGGCTTGCAGTTTTACACTATCTATAGTTGGCTCATACATTCAAGGGAGTCACAAACCAGATTTACTTATTTAATGAGTTTTGTTGTGTAAAAAATATTTGCCAAAGAAAGACTCAGAATGAAACTAAAAAAATGTACTTTTAAGATACTTGGGCTAAAATATTTACACATTGCAATACAAATAATAATATTGAGAATATCCTCCGTTTAATGGAATTTGCTGTAGCTAAGTACTGAGGAGCCTGGTGGACCACAGTCTATGGAGTTGAGAAAGAGTTGGACACAACTTAATGACTATAGAACAACAACAACAGGTTGCATTAGTACCTGTAGAGAGTATATTTTCTCAGTTAATATTATGGACCAGAGATCCTGACATTTGAAGATATCAAATTAATATTTGTTGATTGTAAAATACAGCTTTGAAGAATATTACGGACTTTGAAATAAGTAAAAAAAAGAACCCACAGTTTTTTCTGTGGCTCCGTGGTGAAGAACCGGCCTGCCAGTGCAGGAGACAGAGAAGATGAAGGTTTGACGCCTGGGTCAGGAAGATCTCCTGGAATAGAAACTGGCAACCCACTCCAGTATTCTTGCCTAGAAAATTCCATGGACAGAGGAGCCTTGTGGGCTGCAGCCCACAGCATCACAAAGAGTTGGACATGAATGGACGCACATGCATTAGGACCAGCACTTTCCCTAATTTATTGGTGGTGTGGCAAAGGAGAGTTAAAAACAAGAAGCTAATTAAGCTATAGGGGCTTAGTTATTAAGAAAATTATTCTACTTATGTTGGAGTTAATTATAAGTGAATCTGGATTTGGATGATAAGTTAGTTGTTATTTCTAAATATAAAACACTTGTTATATAGTGAGCATTTACATGTTAGCTGTTATAACTGTTATCAATATTCTTACTATATTGATTTTTTTCTGTCTACTTTTTTCTTGATCCCATGCTATTGTTTTTTTCTTCTTCACACACACAACTTACAGGTTGAGTTGTTTTAGTTGTTACGTCCAACTCCTGCAACCCTCTGAACTGTAGCCTGAAGGCGCCTCTGTCAGTGGGTCAGACACGGTTGAGACACAGGTTGACAATATTTTATTCGTGGGCATGTCTAGGACTTATACACTTAAGAGGCAGAAATTTTATTTTTACTTTTTTGATTTTTCTCAACTGTCTTTTGAAAATTCTAGCACTAATTTTCTTACATATTTTTATTGAAATTCAGAATAAATTATCTCAAGAGAATTGATACCTTTTCCGTGCATGTAGGAAAATAGCTTTGTAATTTAATTATCCTTTTATCCAAGTGTTCCTTTTTGTTTCTTATGAAAATTTTGTTGCTACGTACCTGTGTCTGGTAAAGTAGAACATACTTCTTCATATGAGATTACTGACTGTTTTTGGTATATAGATAGTTCTATATTTTATATTATTGGTCTGTCATTACAGCTTATATTTTTGTTGTTATATTTCAAAAAACAAAAAACATTAACTCTAATAGAGAAGTTAACTCCTTTTTCAATGTTAATTTTTCCTGCTTTTTTACACTAGTTTTGCTGTACAGAACAGTGATCAATAGTAGTAGTGGTAATAATTACTTTTTTATGATTCTCTTTGGGCTGACTTAACTCTCTCCAGTGCAGGACACTGTCTTATATCTCTCTTTCCATGGCTTCTTCACAGAAAGATAGACATTCAGTTAAGGATGCATACATGTGTTGAAGAACTGTTGCAGAGTTAGAATAAAACAAAGGTATTAAATCCTGAGTATTTAACCTTTTTTGAGATGAAATGGTTTAGAGGTAATGCATTTGAAAGGATGAAATAATATGAAAGAACTTTCGGAGATGTGCATTTAATAGTATATTCTATCCTTTGAATTCTTTCCATCTGAATTGTACTAGAAGTAGAGTCATTGATGGTAGAGATCAAAATATTTAAAGATTTTATGTCTGAGGCAGTTTCATTGCATCACAGTTTGTAATCAGCTACACATATGTTGCAGTGATTCCATCTTTATTTTGTGTATTTCTCCCCCAAAAAAGTTATTAATTGATTTTTGAATGGAACAACCAACTAAAGATAGAATATTTGTATATGTCAGGAATATGTATAATAGAAAGATGTATATATATTGAATCTAAACTTTGAGGATAGTAAATAATTTGAGGAGCCTGAAAATATTATGCACGTGAATTGTGGCTGTAACCTTTGTCATCTTTCTGGTCAGGTCACTGCCACGTTTATTACTTTGGTTTCTAGTCAGCTTCTAAGGTTTTCTTTTGACCAGGAAAACATAACTCACCCAAAGAGGAAATAATTCTTTATGCTCTACCCTTGAATTTGAGTAATCCCAGTAGTATTTTGGGGGAAAGATAGTTATATGTTGTTGACAAATAAAAATATGCTATAATTTATGTCATTTTGTTTTATAGCACACTTTACTCTTATAAATGACTTGGATGTTTATAGAATGTTGTTGTGGATAGAGCCAGATAGTTTTATGCTGTAGCAGTTGTTTCTTTGGAAAAATTTATATTTACTCCTTTGAGAGTTTAAGCTAGAACATGTATGCCAAACTCAACACTTAAGCTATCCATTTCAGGCATTATTCTTCTCAGAATCTCATTCTGAAGTGCATAAATATTAGAGAAAACAGCTTCTCAGGTTTTGAAGTGCATATGTTTTAATAGAGAAGTTAACTCCTTTTTCAATGTTAATTTTTCCTGCTTTTTTACACTAGTTTTGCTGTACAGAACAGTGATCAATAGTAGTAGTGGTAATAATTACTTTTTTATGATTCTCTTTGGGCTGACTTAACTCTCTCCAGTGCAGGACACTGTCTTATATCTCTCTTTCCATGGCTTCTTCACAGAAAGATAGACATTCAGTTAAGGATGCATACATGTGTTGAAGAACTGTTGCAGAGTTAGAATAAAACAAAGGTATTAAATCCTGAGTATTTAACCTTTTTTGAGATGAAATGGTTTAGAGGTAATGCATTTGAAAGGATGAAATAATATGAAAGAACTTTCGGAGATGTGCATTTAATAGTATATTCTATCCTTTGAATTCTTTCCATCTGAATTGTACTAGAAGTAGAGTCATTGATGGTAGAGATCAAAATATTTAAAGATTTTATGTCTGAGGCAGTTTCATTGCATCACAGTTTGTAATCAGCTACACATATGTTGCAGTGATTCCATCTTTATTTTTGTGTATTTCTCCCCCAAAAAAGTTATTAATTGATTTTTGAATGGAACAACCAACTAAAGATAGAATATTTGTATATGTCAGGAATATGTATAATAGAAAGATGTATATATATTGAATCTAAACTTTGAGGATAGTAAATAATTTGAGGAGCCTGAAAATATTATGCACGTGAATTGTGGCTGTAACCTTTGTCATCTTTCTGGTCAGGTCACTGCCACGTTTATTACTTTGGTTTCTAGTCAGCTTCTAAGGTTTTCTTTTGACCAGGAAAACATAACTCACCCAAAGAGGAAATAATTCTTTATGCTCTACCCTTGAATTTGAGTAATCCCAGTAGTATTTTGGGGGAAAGATAGTTATATGTTGTTGACAAATAAAAATATGCTATAATTTATGTCATTTTGTTTTATAGCACACTTTACTCTTATAAATGACTTGGATGTTTATAGAATGTTGTTGTGGATAGAGCCAGATAGTTTTATGCTGTAGCAGTTGTTTCTTTGGAAAAATTTATATTTACTCCTTTGAGAGTTTAAGCTAGAACATGTATGCCAAACTCAACACTTAAGCTATCCATTTCAGGCATTATTCTTCTCAGAATCTCATTCTGAAGTGCATAAATATTAGAGAAAACAGCTTTCTCAATGTTTGTTGGTAATATTTTTGGAGTGAGCATGAGTTTTGGTGTCTTTAGTTCTATAATTTGCCTCCTGAGAAAAATCCAAGAATCTAAAAGTCTGAGAGGAAACACACCAGCAATGGCAGCTTATCTTGTCTCTTGAGGAGCTGCAAAGAGAGAACATGCTGAATGAAGGCGGGATCTAGAGTCTGTAGTTGCATAGCAAGCCTGCTGCCTTCATCTCAGCTGTATGCTATAGAGTAATAAGTATATGGCAGGTACAGAAAGGTAGAGGAATTACACTTCTTTATACTTCATCTTCACATGTATGAACTGACCTGCGATTGATCTTTGTAATTTGAACCGAAAATCCAAGGTGGAGACAACTAAAAATGGACTCTTTATACCCGTCAGTGGCATATTTGTAGATCTGTAGAAGCAGAATCTATTTTCCTCTATTCGTAATAGTTTTCTTATTTTCATAAATTAAGTTGCCTGAACACTTTTAGACACATGATTTTGTGTTTTTGTGTTTTATTCACTGGATATTGATTTATTAAGAAAATACACTTAAAAGAAAATACCAGATAGAACTTCTGTGCTTGCTATTTTTTCCCAAAAGTTTCATAACTGTTAGCTCAGGTGATTTCCTTACCTGTTTGTCATGGCTTAGTGAGGTGAACATGGCCATTATCCTTACTTCACAGGTGTGGAAACTGAGACACAAGGAGGCTATGTAATCTTAGGTCAAGTTCCAAAAGCTAGTAAGTAGAGTAGAAGGATTCAAACCGAGATGGTCTTGTTCAAGTATTTTAGCTCTTGACCAGCTTGCTGTACGATAGATATAATAATTTTACTTTGGCAGGCATCAGGGCCTGGGGATAAGTAATGAGGATTAGAGATAGTTATATGTTGTTGACAAATAAAAATATGCTATAATTTATGTCATTTTGTTTTATAGCACACTTTACTCTTATAAATGACTTGGATGTTTATAGAATGTTGTTGTGGATAGAGCCAGATAGTTTTATGCTGTAGCAGTTGTTTCTTTGGAAAAATTTATATTTACTCCTTTGAGAGTTTAAGCTAGAACATGTATGCCAAACTCAACACTTAAGCTATCCATTTCAGGCATTATTCTTCTCAGAATCTCATTCTGAAGTGCATAAATATTAGAGAAAACAGCTTTCTCAATGTTTGTTGGTAATATTTTTGAAGTGAGCATGAGTTTTTGTGTCTTTAGTTCTATAATTTGTCTCCTGAGAAAAATCCAAGAATCTAAAAGTCTGAGAGGAAACACACCAGCAATGGCAGCTTATCTTGTCTCTTGAGGAGCTGCAAAGAGAGAACATGCTGAATGAAGGCGGGATCTAGAGTCTGTAGTTGCATAGCAAGCCTGCTGCCTTCATCTCAGCTGTATGCTATAGAGTAATAAGTATATGGCAGGTACAGAAAGGTAGAGGAATTACACTTCTTTATACTTCATCTTCACATGTATGAACTGACCTGCGATTGATCTTTGTAATTTGAACCGAAAATCCAAGGTGGAGACAACTAAAAATGGACTCTTTATACCCGTCAGTGGCATATTTGTAGATCTGTAGAAGCAGAATCTATTTTCCTCTATTCGTAATAGTTTTCTTATTTTCATAAATTAAGTTGCCTGAACACTTTTAGACACATGATTTTGTGTTTTTGTGTTTTATTCACTGGATATTGATTTATTAAGAAAATACACTTAAAAGAAAATACCAGATAGAACTTCTGTGCTTGCTATTTTTCCAATAGTTTCATAACTGTTAGCTCAGGTGATTTCCTTACCTGTTTGTCATGGCTTAGTGAGGTGAACATGGCCATTATCCTTACTTCACAGGTGTGGAAACTGAGACACAAGGAGGCTATGTAATCTTAGGTCAAGTTCCAAAAGCTAGTAAGTAGAGTAGAAGGATTCAAACCGAGATGGTCTTGTTCAAGTATTTTAGCTCTTGACCAGCTTGCTGTACGATAGATATAATAATTTTACTTTGGCAGGCATCAGGGCCTGGGGATAAGTAATGAGGATTAGAGAGAACTAAGGTTGTGCAACCCCCTCCCCACTTTGTGCCACTAAGAATGTGGATACTTCTGAGAACTGTGGTAAGGGTTGGCAGAGAGAAGGGGAAGGAGGAGCACTCTTGTCTTTGATTTATTTATGCTCTGTTGTTTGAAATCGTGTTATACAGTGAACTTACATTGTCAATATAGTTCTTAAAATAAAAGTTGTCTTGAAAAAATATTTATACTTTTAGCAGTTACACGTGCCCTGTGGGCATGCACACACTTTTATTTATTTTTTAAAATTTATTTTATAGACATATAGTTGATTTACACTGTTGTATTAATTTCTGCTGTATGGCAAAATGATTTGGTGATATATACATATATATATATATACATATATATATATACACATTCTTTTCCATTAATATTTACCAAAGGATGTTGAATATAGTTCTCTGTGCTATAAAGTAGGACTTTATTTATCCATTCTGTATATAATAATTTGCATTTGCTAATTCCAAACTCCCAATCCATCCTTCCTCCTACCACCTCTGAAGATCTTTTTAAAATACAGTGAACTTCTAACTTTAGAAAAATGTGTTCCAAATACAAAGAGGCATGAAATATTCAGAAGTTCACCAGAAAGCACAGGGGTGCAAAGGTGCAAATTTGGAATTGGAGTATTCTTTGATTTTCCATTTTTTCCATCTTAAAGAGCTGTTAGTAAGGTTCAGTTCATTTTAAGATTAAAAGTTAGCGTTAAATCTGAAAAGTGATTTCATTCCCATTATTGTATCTCATCTGTGAAATAAAATACACTTAAAAGAAAATACCAGATAGAACTTCTGTGCTTGCTATTTTCCAATAGTTTCATAACTGTTAGCTCAGGTGATTTCCTTACCTGTTTGTCATGGCTTAGTGAGGTGAACATGGCCATTATCCTTACTTCACAGGTGTGGAAACTGAGACACAAGGAGGCTATGTAATCTTAGGTCAAGTTCCAAAAGCTAGTAAGTAGAGTAGAAGGATTCAAACCGAGATGGTCTTGTTCAAGTATTTTAGCTCTTGACCAGCTTGCTGTACGATAGATATAATAATTTTACTTTGGCAGGCATCAGGGCCTGGGGATAAGTAATGAGGATTAGAGAGAACTAAGGTTGTGCAACCCCCTCCCCACTTTGTGCCACTAAGAATGTGGATACTTCTGAGAACTGTGGTAAGGGTTGGCAGAGAGAAGGGGAAGGAGGAGCACTCTTGTCTTTGATTTATTTATGCTCTGTTGTTTGAAATCGTGTTATACAGTGAACTTACATTGTCAATATAGTTCTTAAAATAAAAGTTGTCTTGAAAAAATATTTATACTTTTAGCAGTTACACGTGCCCTGTGGGCATGCACACACTTTTATTTATTTTTTAAAATTTATTTTATAGACATATAGTTGATTTACACTGTTGTATTAATTTCTGCTGTATGGCAAAATGATTTGGTGATATATACATATATATATATATACATATATATATATACACATTCTTTTCCATTAATATTTACCAAAGGATGTTGAATATAGTTCTCTGTGCTATAAAGTAGGACTTTATTTATCCATTCTGTATATAATAATTTGCATTTGCTAATTCCAAACTCCCAATCCATCCTTCCTCCTACCACCTCTGAAGATCTTTTTAAAATACAGTGAACTTCTAACTTTAGAAAAATGTGTTCCAAATACAAAGAGGCATGAAATATTCAGAAGTTCACCAGAAAGCACAGGGGTGCAAAGGTGCAAATTTGGAATTGGAGTATTCTTTGATTTTCCATTTTTTCCATCTTAAAGAGCTGTTAGTAAGGTTCAGTTCATTTTAAGATTAAAAGTTAGCGTTAAATCTGAAAAGTGATTTCATTCCCATTATTGTATCTCATCTGTGAAATAAAATATTCTGAATATAGATTATTGAAATGTGTGTTTTAGAACCCAAAAAAACCCCATTTTCAGTTAGTACAGAAGCCAGCAGTGAGACAAAAGACTAGTGTTGAGGTGTTGCTGTGAAAGAAATGATAGCGGGGGGAGAAGGACATTTGATTTGTCGTTTTTTTCTCTTATTAACTGTAAGTGGTGGAGGCTTGCTATATTACTAAGAGTTGCATTGTATCATATATAAAGTCAGTGTGTAAATCTCTTTAACATTAACCTTGGGAATCCAAATTATGACCAACTTGAGGACCCTCAGCGGCTCTAAAGTCAAAATTTAACTTCTTTGGTGTATACATCTTCGAGGCAGTGTAGTGCAGTGGTTAGTTTGCTTGGGTTCAGATTCCAGCCCTGCTGCTTACCACCTGTGTGCCCTTGGAGGCGTGACTTACAGACTGTGCCGTAGCTTCTGGATCTGTGAAACAGGAGGATTCGTCTCGTTTTTGTAGTGATGAAATGAGTCACTGGAATACAAATTAAACACTAGTATTTAAAATTTTTACATAGCAAGTGGTGATTAAATATGACTGATCATAATTAGTACTGGCCTTATCTTTTTCTTTTGACTTTTGTCTCATTTCTTGGGGACCAGTAGAGGTCAAGTCTAGTTTGAAGGGAGTAAGGAAAATAGAAGCAGGAATACATAAAAATGAGTGAATTGGAGGAGAGGACCAAGTACCTTTGCTGATTTCTTATAGCCTGTTCCTTTTTTGATGGTCTTGGAGGAAAATAATTTTGTCATAAAAGGAAAGCTTCTGGTGTGAGGTTGTGTGTGTATGCATGCATGTATTAAACTGGAGCTGGCCTTCATTGCTTACTTAATCTACACTCATCTATAGAGCTAATCTTCTTTTAAACGTGCAAAAATGTGTTCCAAATACAAAGAGGCATGAAATATTCAGAAGTTCACCAGAAAGCACAGGGGTGCAAAGGTGCAAATTTGGAATTGGAGTATTCTTTGATTTTCCATTTTTTCCATCTTAAAGAGCTGTTAGTAAGGTTCAGTTCATTTTAAGATTAAAAGTTAGCGTTAAATCTGAAAAGTGATTTCATTCCCATTATTGTATCTCATCTGTGAAATAAAATATTCTGAATATAGATTATTGAAATGTGTGTTTTAGAACCCAAAAAAACCCCATTTTCAGTTAGTACAGAAGCCAGCAGTGAGACAAAAGACTAGTGTTGAGGTGTTGCTGTGAAAGAAATGATAGCGGGGGGAGAAGGACATTTGATTTGTCGTTTTTTTCTCTTATTAACTGTAAGTGGTGGAGGCTTGCTATATTACTAAGAGTTGCATTGTATCATATATAAAGTCAGTGTGTAAATCTCTTTAACATTAACCTTGGGAATCCAAATTATGACCAACTTGAGGACCCTCAGCGGCTCTAAAGTCAAAATTTAACTTCTTTGGTGTATACATCTTCGAGGCAGTGTAGTGCAGTGGTTAGTTTGCTTGGGTTCAGATTCCAGCCCTGCTGCTTACCACCTGTGTGCCCTTGGAGGCGTGACTTACAGACTGTGCCGTAGCTTCTGGATCTGTGAAACAGGAGGATTCGTCTCGTTTTTGTAGTGATGAAATGAGTCACTGGAATACAAATTAAACACTAGTATTTAAAATTTTTACATAGCAAGTGGTGATTAAATATGACTGATCATAATTAGTACTGGCCTTATCTTTTTCTTTTGACTTTTGTCTCATTTCTTGGGGACCAGTAGAGGTCAAGTCTAGTTTGAAGGGAGTAAGGAAAATAGAAGCAGGAATACATAAAAATGAGTGAATTGGAGGAGAGGACCAAGTACCTTTGCTGATTTCTTATAGCCTGTTCCTTTTTTGATGGTCTTGGAGGAAAATAATTTTGTCATAAAAGGAAAGCTTCTGGTGTGTAGGTTGTGTGTGTATGCATGCATGTATTAAACTGGAGCTGGGATTTTGCCTTCATTGCTTACTTAATCTACACTCACATGAGCCTCTAACTTCTATAGAGCTAATCTTCTTTTTAAACGTGCAGTCGTGGTGGTGATTGGTCATCTCAAATGATCTGCATGTCACTCACATTTTCCAGTGTGTTTACCCACGGGGGTGCCCTGCGTTCTGGAATTCAGATCTCTTCCAAACAAAGACTGGAGCTGTACCGAGAGGCTCCAGCAGAAAAGAAGCTTTGGAGTTGCTTCGTCCTCTCTCTCCGTTCACTTTTCCAAGTCGCCCTTTGACCTCTTATAAAATTGGCTATTTGTGCTGGCCTCTCACTGGGAACTGGATAAGTCGATTTGGTTGAAGAGGCCTTTTCTGATTTGAGGAGGAAGCCTTAGATCTTTTCTTCCAGCTAACAAAGATGTCTCCAATAGGGACTCAAATGTGTGTTGCCAAAACACCTTGTAAATATGGGAGGTGATGACGACCAGCCAAGGATTGAAAAGTCCAGCAGCAGACCGTTGTCTCTCACTGGACCTTGCAGGAATGTGCTGGAATACTTTATATGCTACTGATAAACAGCCAACCAGGTGTTTGGTTGAAAAGGGTGTTGGGTAATTGTGTCAGAAATAATAATTCTCCACAAGAACTTACTGTGTCTTTAATCCATATTCATCTCTGCCTCATGCTGTTTAAGGGCAGCAACGTGCCTTTTGACGTGACAAAAGAAGAGAATACATCAGTTGCCCCTTAATTGTGGCTCTGAGGGTTTTGTACATTTCCCGTTGGGCCCTGTAAAATTAAAATTTACATAGCAAGTGGTTAATACATAAATTAGTACTGGCCTTATCTTTTTCTTTTGACTTTTGTCTCATTTCTTGGGGACCAGTAGAGGTCAAGTCTAGTTTGAAGGGAGTAAGGAAAATAGAAGCAGGAATACATAAAAATGAGTGAATTGGAGGAGAGGACCAAGTACCTTTGCTGATTTCTTATAGCCTGTTCCTTTTTTGATGGTCTTGGAGGAAAATAATTTTGTCATAAAAGGAAAGCTTCTGGTGTGTAGGTTGTGTGTGTATGCATGCATGTATTAAACTGGAGCTGGGATTTTGCCTTCATTGCTTACTTAATCTACACTCACATGAGCCTCTAACTTCTATAGAGCTAATCTTCTTTTTAAACGTGCAGTCGTGGTGGTGATTGGTCATCTCAAATGATCTGCATGTCACTCACATTTTCCAGTGTGTTTACCCACGGGTGTGCCCTCCGTTCTGGAATTCAGATCTCTTCCAAACAAAGACTGGAGCTGTACCGAGAGGCTCCAGCAGAAAAGAAGCTTTGGAGTTGCTTCGTCCTCTCTCTCCGTTCACTTTTCCAAGTCGCCCTTTGACCTCTTATAAAATTGGCTATTTGTGCTGGCCTCTCACTGGGAACTGGATAAGTCGATTTGGTTGAAGAGGCCTTTTCTGATTTGAGGAGGAAGCCTTAGATCTTTTCTTCCAGCTAACAAAGATGTCTCCAATAGGGACTCAAATGTGTGTTGCCAAAACACCTTGTAAATATGGGAGGTGATGACGACCAGCCAAGGATTGAAAAGTCCAGCAGCAGACCGTTGTCTCTCACTGGACCTTGCAGGAATGTGCTGGAATACTTTATATGCTACTGATAAACAGCCAACCAGGTGTTTGGTTGAAAAGGGTGTTGGGTAATTGTGTCAGAAATAATAATTCTCCACAAGAACTTACTGTGTCTTTAATCCATATTCATCTCTGCCTCATGCTGTTTAAGGGCAGCAACGTGCCTTTTGACGTGACAAAAAGAAGAGAATACATCAGTTGCCCCTTAATTGTGGCTCTGAGTGGCCCTTGCTGGGTAACTAGACTTCCTCCATGGCTTTCAGAGCCTTTTAAAGAAAAGGATATTGATCTTTTGATGCATAGAACACAGCGGCCTAGTGGCCCTGTCTGGGCCTCACCCTCACCCCAGCTCAACCATATACCTGAATAAAGCCTGAAATGTTTGTCTACCTGCGAGGCTCTTCTTTCCTCAAATAAAGAGCATTTTCTTTGGGTTTCCTCAAGGCTGCTCTCCAGCCCTGAGCCTTGTGTGCTTTGGGCTGGCCGCTATTCCATTCTGGAATCCTCTCAGTGTCAGAATGCAGGGGATGGGAGAGAAACCTACACTGCTGGGGAGAGGAGCACCGCGTCATCGAAATTATGGAGAAACCTGTACTTGTTAGTTTATGTGAAGCCCAGATATGTTCATTTCCTCTTGAACCTTTGATAAGAGCTTTAATTCCTCAAACTGACAGCGAAAACCAGTTATGTTGGATTTCAGCCACGGGTATTTATTTCTGCATTTCACAATTTGTTTTTGTCTTCATGGCAAGAGGTTTCCTTCCTCCTCCCTCCTCTACTTCTGTCTCTTCCCAACGCTGTGTTTTCTCTCTTTCTCCATCTCTTTCTGCATTTTTGCATCTCTTTCTTCTTTTTTCTTCTCTTCTTCTTCCTCTGAGCTCCTCTAATGAAAATGGATCCTGAACTTTTTGAATCAGCTGAAACCTAAGGGGCAGTGCTCTGCTGGCCCTGGTGATTCTGAGCCTCTGTCAGTCCCCTCGAGAGTGGGCCACAGGGCCTGGGCTCTTCCCTGACACCTGTCCAGGAGTAAGTGGAGGAGCCTGTTTGTGCTGGGAGAGCAGGGAGTGGTCTTGGTACTGGTGCCATCCATTCCACTAGGCATTGGGGGTGCACTTCACAGCTGATGGACTGAACCTTTATATCATGGAAGTGGGGTGTGTGTGTGTAAGAGAGAGACAGAGTGAGAGAACGGTGACAGAAAGCTCACTGTCTAACTTCTAAAGTCTCTTTAAAGAGGCCTTGTGAAGGACCACATGGAATCTGTAACTCGGTCACAAAATTAGTACCATTAAGGACCTGAAAATAGCTCTTTTGGGCACACCTTTCTAAGCTGACTCTCCTCCATGGCTTTCAGAGCCTTTTAAAGAAAAGGATATTGATCTTTTGATGCATAGAACACAGCGGCCTAGTGGCCCTGTCTGGGCCTCACCCTCACCCCAGCTCAACCATATACCTGAATAAAGCCTGAAATGTTTGTCTACCTGCGAGGCTCTTCTTTCCTCAAATAAAGAGCATTTTCTTTGGGTTTCCTCAAGGCTGCTCTCCAGCCCTGAGCCTTGTGTGCTTTGGGCTGGCCGCTATTCCATTCTGGAATCCTCTCAGTGTCAGAATGCAGGGGATGGGAGAGAAACCTACACTGCTGGGGAGAGGAGCACCGCGTCATCGAAATTATGGAGAAACCTGTACTTGTTAGTTTATGTGAAGCCCAGATATGTTCATTTCCTCTTGAACCTTTGATAAGAGCTTTAATTCCTCAAACTGACAGCGAAAACCAGTTATGTTGGATTTCAGCCACGGGTATTTATTTCTGCATTTCACAATTTGTTTTTGTCTTCATGGCAAGAGGTTTCCTTCCTCCTCCCTCCTCTACTTCTGTCTCTTCCCAACGCTGTGTTTTCTCTCTTTCTCCATCTCTTTCTGCATTTTTGCATCTCTTTCTTCTTTTTTCTTCTCTTCTTCTTCCTCTGAGCTCCTCTAATGAAAATGGATCCTGAACTTTTTGAATCAGCTGAAACCTAAGGGGCAGTGCTCTGCTGGCCCTGGTGATTCTGAGCCTCTGTCAGTCCCCTCGAGAGTGGGCCACAGGGCCTGGGCTCTTCCCTGACACCTGTCCAGGAGTAAGTGGAGGAGCCTGTTTGTGCTGGGAGAGCAGGGAGTGGTCTTGGTACTGGTGCCATCCATTCCACTAGGCATTGGGGGTGCACTTCACAGCTGATGGACTGAACCTTTATATCATGGAAGTGGGGTGTGTGTGTGTAAGAGAGAGACAGAGTGAGAGAACGGTGACAGAAAGCTCACTGTCTAACTTCTAAAGTCTCTTTAAAGAGGCCTTGTGAAGGACCACATGGAATCTGTAACTCGGTCACAAAATTAGTACCATTAAGGACCTGAAAATAGCTCTTCAGGTTTGTAGGTCACACCTTTCTAAGCTGAGTTAATGAGCAAATCTTTATTCTTTACAAGATTAGCCAGGTGTATTTGGCTAATGTTAACTTAAGTCTTGGCTGCCGAGCCCTTTTGCTAATGAGGCCAAAGTGGGAATTCCTGTGTCTCATGGACCAGTTACCTTCATTCTCTTTCCTGGCCACTGACTGCTAACTCTCGCCAGCTGGATTGTGAGCAGCTGCACTTGAATGTCTGGGGTGGGGGAGCGGAAGTTGTTGTGCAAGGTTCCCCTGTGGATTAGCACCAATCCACAACTGCTCCTGAGGAAACCCTCACACACAGCAGCCCACCGTTCAAAGGTCAGTTGAATTGTCTCCACTTGTAAGAGACAATAGAGTTGATTAGGGTTAACCAGGAAAATGCTGACGTTGCCTGAGATTTTCGACTTAATGCCAGGACATACACACCTTTCAAAGCGTTTTAGGGAAAACTGTGCCATAGTTCATTGATGGAAGATCATAGGAGAAGTACGACCATGGAAATGAACAAGAAGAGAATGGTTACTTTTAAAAATGCTGCATAGGCAGTAGACATGACAGCAACTTAAAAATAAGTTTCCTGGGAATGCACTGTTTTTCAGAATCTTACATTGGATCAGACCATGTTTGGGTTGTAAGTTCTTCAGACTTTTAACTCTTGATTCCTGCCTATTGCCAGAATGATGGGCTGTATAAGTTAATTTTGTCTTACAGATAACTTATTAAGAAATTGCATATTAAATAGAAATCTTGCAGTTACTGGAAACTTTTTGGATTTTAAACAAATTCTGAAGAATATATAATGTTCTGGAGGATAAATATTTGTTTAAGGCAGTTCAGCCCTTCAACATGTGTATTTTAAAAACAAACAAAAACCCCAGCAATATTTACCCTAAGTGTAATTTGCAAAGTAAAATGAAAGTAGTTTTGATATCCTGTGGAACTTGAATTCATTTATTTTCATAGGAAGAATTCACATTTGTGATAATGTATATGCAACAAAGAAAACTGAAGGACGTGACAAAAGCTCTTCAGGGTTGGGTAGGTCACAAATTAGTACCATTAAGGACCTGAAAATAGCTCTTCAGGTTTGTAGGTCACACCTTTCTAAGCTGAGTTAATGAGCAAATCTTTATTCTTTACAAGATTAGCCAGGTGTATTTGGCTAATGTTAACTTAAGTCTTGGCTGCCGAGCCCTTTTGCTAATGAGGCCAAAGTGGGAATTCCTGTGTCTCATGGACCAGTTACCTTCATTCTCTTTCCTGGCCACTGACTGCTAACTCTCGCCAGCTGGATTGTGAGCAGCTGCACTTGAATGTCTGGGGTGGGGGAGCGGAAGTTGTTGTGCAAGGTTCCCCTGTGGATTAGCACCAATCCACAACTGCTCCTGAGGAAACCCTCACACACAGCAGCCCACCGTTCAAAGGTCAGTTGAATTGTCTCCACTTGTAAGAGACAATAGAGTTGATTAGGGTTAACCAGGAAAATGCTGACGTTGCCTGAGATTTTCGACTTAATGCCAGGACATACACACCTTTCAAAGCGTTTTAGGGAAAACTGTGCCATAGTTCATTGATGGAAGATCATAGGAGAAGTACGACCATGGAAATGAACAAGAAGAGAATGGTTACTTTTAAAAATGCTGCATAGGCAGTAGACATGACAGCAACTTAAAAATAAGTTTCCTGGGAATGCACTGTTTTTCAGAATCTTACATTGGATCAGACCATGTTTGGGTTGTAAGTTCTTCAGACTTTTAACTCTTGATTCCTGCCTATTGCCAGAATGATGGGCTGTATAAGTTAATTTTGTCTTACAGATAACTTATTAAGAAATTGCATATTAAATAGAAATCTTGCAGTTACTGGAAACTTTTTGGATTTTAAACAAATTCTGAAGAATATATAATGTTCTGGAGGATAAATATTTGTTTAAGGCAGTTCAGCCCTTCAACATGTGTATTTTAAAAACAAACAAAAACCCCAGCAATATTTACCCTAAGTGTAATTTGCAAAGTAAAATGAAAGTAGTTTTGATATCCTGTGGAACTTGAATTCATTTATTTTCATAGGAAGAATTCACATTTGTGATAATGTATATGCAACAAAGAAAAACTGTTAGGAAAACCATTATTTAGCCTAGATTTAAGAATTCTAATCCTGTCCTTGTTACACATCAGTATTTTCTAAGAAAAGAAAAATAGGTCCAGAGGAATGGGGACTTGCCCAAGGTCACACAGTTAGAAAGTAACAGAGCTTTGGTGAAAACCAGTACTCCTGATTCTTAGGTCAGTGATATCTCCATGACTGCTTGTTGATTTTACTGAGCAGGGGGATGTGTGCGTTCCTGTGTGCACTTGTTCATGTGTGTGAATAAATGACTATTTTGCTTCTTTTTAGCAAACTGATTATAAGCTCAGCCACTTGGAAATACCATTTTCTTTCTCATCCTTTCAAGGAGCAAATTCAGCCTATTGCTTTGTAATCCTAACATCTTTTGATATCTTCAGATATACAAGTGACTTAGTGTTTGCTTTGTAAGCTCTTTAGAGCAAGGTAACTTACAACGGTAAGCTGAATTTGAGGAGGACTGGGAGGACTCTTTTCTTTCTTGCCTGTCGTCATTCCTTTGAAAATAACTGTGACTCAAGTTTTGCTTAAACATGTGGTGACTTACAAATGTTGTGGTTTATAAAATACGTAACGATTTGGTTCTGCCTTCTTTTCCTCTCCCCCGCCTTGGTGATCTTACTCTGCCTGTACAAACTGCTGACTGTTATTTTCAGAAGGATCATCCCACTTATAAAATCAAGTGGTCTTTCATTTGTTTGGGGCTTTGAAAGATTGTTTAGCTTTTTCCTTTCAAATGTAGGAGTAAGGAAAGCTTTGGGTTTGGGTTTTGTAAACATGTATTTTTGCCATTAACATCAGGGCAAAGGCTTTCCTTAGTCAATTTTTATTTGAGTGGACAAACTGTGTTCATTTGTAATACTTCCCTTCCATATCTTTTCTTTCCTGCTTTTTTCTTTTTTTGATCTCAATTTTGCCTTTTGTTTCTGTTCCCTTCCTTTCATTTTCTGTATCTTTGAGGAAGATCAAGACTGAAATGTGTGTTAAGTGACCAATACTACAGAAAATTTTTAAAAGCTATAGATGTATTGTTAATTTCTTTCAGCTTTTTATATCTTTTCCTTTTTGAAGTTTCATAGGAAAATTAAGGCTCAGCTGTGTGTAACTGACCAATACCGTAACAGTTAATAAAGACACAAGTAATTAAAAGATAAGAATTTTAAAAGTAAAGGTTTAAAATATTGTCACAGCGTTGGTCTCTTTGGCATATTTCAGTCCTGGTTTTCCTAAAAGACATTAAAAAAGTAGCATGTGTGTATACATACCCACATGCATACACACATTTAAAAGAGAACCATTTCAGACACATGGACTTTTTCTGAAGATCACATCTATGTTTCTGTTGCTGTATAAGGGTTCTGGTACTTTCTTTGCTAGTCAGATTGGAAGCAGTTGAGTAAACCAGAAAGAAACATGCTGCCTGACTGCTCCAGGCGTAGAATAGGGGACCTGGGCAGGTAACACCCAGGGTTCTTGTGTACCTGCTCACTCCTTTGTGTTGAACGAGAGACTAGGGATGTTTGTTCAGGTAAGACTTGCTCAGCCTCCTCTGCACCATGGCCAGAGGAGAGCCGTGTAGGTGTCACTTGTCAAATCTGCGCCTCGTAGGAGCACCGCTGCACATCACAACCTGGTGCTGTGGCTCAGCATGGCTGGGTGACTGACCAGGGTTTGGTATTGACCATGTAGGGTAACAAGGGCACTGGAAGGATACAGAGATACCATGCAGCTGGAGTCACCACTGTTCACACCAGAGCTAGGTGCCCATTTCCCCCAAATCCTCTTCAATCCCTTTTCAAGTGGAAATTTTGCAAGTCGACTTCTGTAAGCATGCGTAGTACGATTTGGCTGACGGCAGTTTCTGGCAAAAGAAATAACCAAATTATTATTCAGTCATGGGTTTTTAACAGCCGCAAAGCAAGTGGATGTTAACTAAATGATGCAATTTATTCCCTTCCCTCTTATTGCCAGCTTGCCTATTACGGAACGACTGCCAGTTTTCAATAAGTGGTACCCAGATGGTATTCGCATGCCGCCCACTTGGTTACAGAGCCGAAGCGGGGAATAACTCGGCAGACACTACAAGCTGTGGGTCAATTGAGGGGGAATGCCTGTTGCTTCACAGTTTTGCATATGTAAATCTGTTAATGTTATGTCAGTATTGTGCGGGCTAAACACAAGCATTGCCTTTCTCTGGGGGCCCAGCTGAACTTGGACCACAGCCCAGTCCTACCGAGGCTCGGAGAGCGAAGCTGCAGTTTGAGGATGCTGCACAGCCTGCTTCCCTCCACTCCCGCCTCGCTGCTCTCGCGGTATCCGCAGCCCGACTTGGATGCAGGAAGTGTCTGCCATAGGCTGACTCCATAATAGGACAGGCAGGCCCGGTTTTATGAGGTTGGATGCGGAGGGTGGAGGAGTGTGAGCGCGTGTCTATTTTTAGGCCAGCCTTCAAGACAGTTCCTCAGGCCCAGCCTGCGCCTGCCTGCCTCGCTCACACTCTCCTCTGTGTGTCTGCCACACTTCTGCTCTCCATTTCATCAACTGCAGATGTGGCACACAGCCTTCTTAGAAGAGTCATGAACTGTGTCGTCTGCGTGGCTTAACAGCCAACATCTGTTGCAGCAGGCTGAAGGCAGAGGCAGGGAAATCATTTTCGGGAAGGCATTCAAGTGCCTCAACTTAGCCTCTTCTTTGGCCTGTGCAGACGATTATTTTACACTAATTGCATCAAGATAGCAGCTATAAAAACTGGGTTTGAAGCCTCTCCTCCCCCAACCCCACTCCCTCATGAAAGTTGCAGCTACAAAGGATAGTCCTCCCCGACCTCTTTTATTGTGGTTTGTGTCTTGTTCTCAAAAGCTTATTACATTGGGTGCAAACAACAACAAAAATGCTGTAAAAAGGCAAGAATCGTAATATGTTTAAGAGCTAAAAAGACCTGTGGTGTTGGTGTAACCTATGAAAATATTCCTGCAGGTATTGTAAAATTTATGTGCCATATGAAAAACATTAAGAGTGTTGTTTTTTCATGGAGGAAAATGTTCATCGTTGAGCCATTTTGTAAATTGTTTTTAATGCTGCATTTCTGCTAAAACCTCATGATTTTGATATATAAACCAGTTTCATGTTTTCTGCACAGACCCTGACTTTTCTTAAATTTTATATATTGGAAAGCCTATGTTTGTATTGGACCTTCTGGTTTGTTTCATATTGAAAATCCATCTTGCGTGGCCCTGTGCCATGTGGCTTAGGAATAGTTTGACACGAGTCAAGCCTTGAATGTTGACTTTTGAGTCCTAAAAACTAGGCAAGACTGTTAATAAATACAGAGAAGTTTGGTAGTTTCTTTCTTTTTTTTTTCTTTTAAAGAGCTATTTGATGACAATAAGAATTGCATGTTCACAGGATGGATTTTCTAATATATTGGTCTGTTCTCAACTTTCATCCACTTGTAACAGAGCGTATTTTTTTAATGCTCTCAGTAAATTTTGGTTAATTACACATTCCAGCATCTCTGATTCTCTTGAAAGATTTGTTTCCGTGACATTTTGCCGTATCTGCTGTGCAGCTAGAGAAGCATGCTTCGCTCCTCACATTTCAAGTCTCTAGACTTTGTTCTGAAGAGCCAGATGGAAGTATGCAGATTGTTTTTATCTTTCGTCCTTCGCACTGTAACCTGATCTCCAGCATATCTAGACATCTAGCAGAAAATTTACTATGTGAAAGCAAGGAAATGATTTAGAATATGGACCAGCCAGGGGAGGAAGGGCTCATGATGCACTTTATCAAAGCGAATCTCCCTACTCACCCAACCCCCGCATCCATCTTTTTTTTTTTTTTTTCTTGAGAAATGGCTTCCTGATCAAGGGTTCTTTTAAGTGTACCCCAAAACACTTTTTCTCACTTGCACCAAGCTAAGAATTGCAATGGACCAGTGAGTTTCATAAATGTGTAAGTATGTATGCAGTGAATGTTGATTACCTAATGATTAAAAGCTTTGAAGAACTGTGCATTGGTAGAATGATAGACTTGGCAATGGCCTTGCAGATGAGGCAGGGCAATTTACTAACACAAAGGACATTTCCAGAGTTACATATCCGGTTTGAGACAATCCAGGACTCAAACCCAGCATTCCCCCATGGTTGCAGGAAACATCATAATCTCAGGCTTGTAATATGTGTGGTTTTCATGGCAAAACATTTGAGAGCTTTTTGTTAGGTGGTTCATAAGCTTTGCTGGCCTAAAATGAGTAAGGAAAGTTGTCTCCTAAACTTTGATTTCTGTTTGGAATCAAATCCATAACTATTAATAGTATGAGGATATTCAAGTTAATAAGTGTATCAGGGTATCAGGAATTTGCTATTTCTTGGGTGGCTTAGGAATAGTTTGACACGAGTCAAGCCTTGAATGTTGACTTTTGAGTCCTAAAAACTAGGCAAGACTGTTAATAAATACAGAGAAGTTTGGTAGTTTCTTTCTTTTTTTTTTCTTTTAAAGAGCTATTTGATGACAATAAGAATTGCATGTTCACAGGATGGATTTTCTAATATATTGGTCTGTTCTCAACTTTCATCCACTTGTAACAGAGCGTATTTTTTTAATGCTCTCAGTAAATTTTGGTTAATTACACATTCCAGCATCTCTGATTCTCTTGAAAGATTTGTTTCCGTGACATTTTGCCGTATCTGCTGTGCAGCTAGAGAAGCACGCTACGCTCCTCACCTTTCAAGTCTCTAGACTTTGTTCTGAAGAGCCAGATGGAAGTATGCAGATTGTTTTTATCTTTCGTCCTTCGCACTGTAACCTGATCTCCAGCATATCTAGACATCTAGCAGAAAATTTACTATGTGAAAGCAAGGAAATGATTTAGAATATGGACCAGCCAGGGGAGGAAGGGCTCATGATGCACTTTATCAAAGCGAATCTCCCTACTCACCCAACCCCCGCATCCATCTTTTTTTTTTTTTCTTGAGAAATGGCTTCCTGATCAAGGGTTCTTTTAAGTGTACCCCAAAACACTTTTTCTCACTTGCACCAAGCTAAGAATTGCAATGGACCAGTGAGTTTCATAAATGTGTAAGTATGTATGCAGTGAATGTTGATTACCTAATGATTAAAAGCTTTGAAGAACTGTGCATTGGTAGAATGATAGACTTGGCAATGGCCTTGCAGATGAGGCAGGGCAATTTACTAACACAAAGGACATTTCCAGAGTTACATATCCGGTTTGAGACAATCCAGGACTCAAACCCAGCATTCCCCCAGTGGTTGCAGGAAACATCATAATCTCAGGCTTGTAATATGTGTGGTTTTCATGGCAAAACATTTGAGAGCTTTTTGTTAGGTGGTTCATAAGCTTTGCTGGCCTAAAATGAGTAAGGAAAGTTGTCTCCTAAACTTTGATTTCTGTTTGGAATCAAATCCATAACTATTAATAGTATGAGGATATTCAAGTTAATAAGTGTATCAGGGTATCAGGAATTTGCTACA
Organism: Tragulus kanchil; assembly: GCA_022376925.1. NCBI lineage: Eukaryota > Metazoa > Chordata > Mammalia > Artiodactyla > Tragulidae > Tragulus > Tragulus kanchil. Next base: position 187,145,434 of record JAIOJX010000030.1, read on the forward strand.
CTCTTTAGTAAGTGTGTACAGTATGTGTTTATCTGTTTGCATACCTTGCATAATGTTTACATTTTGGATTCACGTGACTTCGTTTTAAAAACTAGCTATGGCCTTTGTGAGATATGAAGCCTTTGGTTAAGTTACCCTAACGCCTCTGTGACTCTGTTGTCTTTCTTACGTAACAGTGATAACAATAGTACTTGCTTCAGAATCGTCCCAAGGATTTAATAAGATGATATACCAGGGACACTTAGCATGATGCCAGCACAGCACACAATATGCTTTCCTTAGTGAAATTTTATTATTTTTAATGAGTACCTGCTATTATAGTAGGGATATTTTCATTACTCTAGGAGGAGAATCAAAAAGGATCTTATTGCGATTTATGTCTTTGTTCTGCCTGCCTGTGTTTTCTTCTTAAGAGTTTTTATATTTCTGGCCTTACAGTTAGGTCTTTAGTCCATTTTGAATTTATATATGTGTATGGTGTTACCAAGTGTTCTAATTTCATTCTTTTACATGTAGCTGTCCGATTTTACCAGGACTACTTATTGAAGAGACCACCTTTTCTCTAGTGTCAAAGAATTCTTGCCTCCTTTGTCAAGTATAAGGTGCCCATAGGGGTGTGGGTTTGTCTCTGGGATTTCTATCCTGTTCTGTTGTTCTGTATTTCTCTTTTTCTCCCAGGACCATACTGTGTTGATCACTGTAGCTTTGTAATGTAGTCTCAAGTTTGGAAGCCTGACTCTTCCAGCTCCATTTTTCATTCTCAAGATTGCTTTGACTCTTTGAGGTCTTTTGTGTACCCATACAAATTGTAAATTTTTTGTTGTTAAATACCAAATTTAACCTTGAGTTTCAATTTTTTCTCCTGCAGAGTAGATTGGTTCCTGCTTCTTGACCTCACTTTCTCCCTCTCTCCCTTCCTCTTTGGCCCCACTGGCAGCCTCTAAAGCATTCTTTATTTTATCTTTGGGTGTCCTTATACATTGTTTACATTATTTTCAAGAGGACCAGTGCTTGTTTGCAAAATGCTCAATGCTTTCTCTGCTGCTTACCCTATTTTCATCCTTGTCTAGTGACATTTTCTTCAGCTTCTTAGCCTGAAAAACTAAAGGGAAGCTAGTTCAGTAGCCAGGGGGAGGGGGCATCTTCCCCAGATTTGTTCTCTTGTCTGTGAGTGTTTCTCATGGTAGTAATATCTCTAGTCCGCATCATCAGAACCAGTCTGTGGCTTGAAGAAACCAGTATGTAAGGGCATATTTATTGCCTATAGAAAATACAAAGTAAATACTTGGCATTAAGTTAAGAACTTCATTCAGGTGTTTCTTGAGTGCCTCCATGTGCTCAGTGTACAGGGTGAGCAAGACAGAGTGTGCCTACCCTCAAGGAGCTTGGAGGCTGGCATGAATCCTTACACATTGTATCTCCTTCAAGTCCATCTTCAATTTTAAGTTTATTTTTCTTAGGATTTCATTTTTGTTTCTTGTGCACTTGTCTATAGACTTTCTGTGATCCAAATTAAAATTTATACCAAGTCAAAAAATTTCAAATAATTTTCTTTATCATCAAAAAACTTAACAGAGATAGACTTCAGGGATACTGCAGGTTTGGTTCCTGACCACTGCCAGTAAACATTGTAGTAAAGCAAGCCGTATGAGTACTTCAGTTTCCAAATGGATATAGAAGCAATGTTTACACTGTACTATAGTCTGTTAAGTGTACAATGGCATTATGTGTAAAAAAAAGTACATACCTTTATTTTAAAATACATTATTACTGAAAATAAATGATAGCCATCATCTGAGTAGTCTTCATTGAGATTGATCACTGTAGCTTTGTAATGTAGTCTCAAGTTTGGAAGCCTGACTCTTCCAGCTCCATTTTTCATTCTCAAGATTGCTTTGACTCTTTGAGGTCTTTTGTGTACCCATACAAATTGTAAATTTTTTGTTGTTAAATACCAAATTTAACCTTGAGTTTCAATTTTTTCTCCTGCAGAGTAGATTGGTTCCTGCTTCTTGACCTCACTTTCTCCCTCTCTCCCTTCCTCTTTGGCCCCACTGGCAGCCTCTAAAGCATTCTTTATTTTATCTTTGGGTGTCCTTATACATTGTTTACATTATTTTCAAGAGGACCAGTGCTTGTTTGCAAAATGCTCAATGCTTTCTCTGCTGCTTACCCTATTTTCATCCTTGTCTAGTGACATTTTCTTCAGCTTCTTAGCCTGAAAAACTAAAGGGAAGCTAGTTCAGTAGCCAGGGGGAGGGGGCATCTTCCCCAGATTTGTTCTCTTGTCTGTGAGTGTTTCTCATGGTAGTAATATCTCTAGTCCGCATCATCAGAACCAGTCTGTGGCTTGAAGAAACCAGTATGTAAGGGCATATTTATTGCCTATAGAAAATACAAAGTAAATACTTGGCATTAAGTTAAGAACTTCATTCAGGTGTTTCTTGAGTGCCTCCATGTGCTCAGTGTACAGGGTGAGCAAGACAGAGTGTGCCTACCCTCAAGGAGCTTGGAGGCTGGCATGAATCCTTACACATTGTATCTCCTTCAAGTCCATCTTCAATTTTAAGTTTATTTTTCTTAGGATTTCATTTTTGTTTCTTGTGCACTTGTCTATAGACTTTCTGTGATCCAAATTAAAATTTATACCAAGTCAAAAAATTTCAAATAATTTTCTTTATCATCAAAAAACTTAACAGAGATAGACTTCAGGGATACTGCAGGTTTGGTTCCTGACCACTGCCAGTAAACATTGTAGTAAAGCAAGCCGTATGAGTACTTCAGTTTCCAAATGGATATAGAAGCAATGTTTACACTGTACTATAGTCTGTTAAGTGTACAATGGCATTATGTGTAAAAAAAAGTACATACCTTTATTTTAAAATACATTATTACTGAAAATAAATGATAGCCATCATCTGAGTAGTCTTCATTGAGATTGAGTTACAATCTTTTTTTTAGTGGCGGGCCATGTCACCTTGTTGATGGCTGCTGACTGATGAGGGGGGTCTTTACTGAACTTCAGGATGTCTGTGAGAATTTCATAAGTAAGGCATCAATGAAGTTTGCAGAACTGATTGACTCTTCTCATTTGACCATCAAGAGGTCGTTGTCAGGTTGTTAATTGGCCTCATTTCAGTATTGTTGTGTCTCAAGGTATAGGGACACCTGAGGGAGAGAGAGTCAGGGAAACAGTGGGTCATTGGAGTAGTCAGAGAACACACACCATTTATCAGTTAAGTTCATTGTTTTATGTGGAAATGGTTTGTGGTGCCCCAAAACAATTGTGCTGGTGACATCAAAGGTCACAGATTACCAAAACAAACATACTGATAATGAAAAAGTTTGAAATATTGTGAAAATGGCCAGAATGTGAGATGGAGACACCAAGTGAGCAAATGGTTTTGATGAGTTTGCTCAGTGCAGGGTTACCACAGACTTTCAGTTTGTAAAGGACACAATAAAGTGAAGCAAAATAAACTGAGTGATGCCTGGAAATTTCATTAGAGAGGTACATGATTTACACTCTGAAACTACAAAACATTGTTGATAGAAATTTTAAAAGTCCTAAATGAATAGAAAGATATCCTGTGTTCACAGACTGGAAGACTGCAATAGTGTTAGAATTGCAGTTTTCCGCCAGTCGCCCTATACAATCAGAGCAATCCTATTGCAGTCCTAGGTGTCTTCTTTTGCAGACATTGACTATTTGCTCCTGATTGTAATGGATATGCACTTTATCCGAATAGCCAAGACCCTTTGGAAAAAGACCAAAGTTTGAAGTGTCACACTTCTATTTTTAAAACCTCCTACAAAACTACTCTAGGGCTTCCCAGGTGACTCAGTGGTAAAGCAAGCGTATGAGTACTTCAGTTTCCAAATGGATATAGAAGCAATGTTTACACTGTACTATAGTCTGTTAAGTGTACAATGGCATTATGTGTAAAAAAAAGTACATACCTTTATTTTAAAATACATTATTACTGAAAATAAATGATAGCCATCATCTGAGTAGTCTTCATTGAGATTGAGTTACAATCTTTTTTTTAGTGGCGGGCCATGTCACCTTGTTGATGGCTGCTGACTGATGAGGGGGGTCTTTACTGAACTTCAGGATGTCTGTGAGAATTTCATAAGTAAGGCATCAATGAAGTTTGCAGAACTGATTGACTCTTCTCATTTGACCATCAAGAGGTCGTTGTCAGGTTGTTAATTGGCCTCATTTCAGTATTGTTGTGTCTCAAGGTATAGGGACACCTGAGGGAGAGAGAGTCAGGGAAACAGTGGGTCATTGGAGTAGTCAGAGAACACACACCATTTATCAGTTAAGTTCATTGTTTTATGTGGAAATGGTTTGTGGTGCCCCAAAACAATTGTGCTGGTGACATCAAAGGTCACAGATTACCAAAACAAACATACTGATAATGAAAAAGTTTGAAATATTGTGAAAATGGCCAGAATGTGAGATGGAGACACCAAGTGAGCAAATGGTTTTGATGAGTTTGCTCAGTGCAGGGTTACCACAGACTTTCAGTTTGTAAAGGACACAATAAAGTGAAGCAAAATAAACTGAGTGATGCCTGGAAATTTCATTAGAGAGGTACATGATTTACACTCTGAAACTACAAAACATTGTTGATAGAAATTTTAAAAGTCCTAAATGAATAGAAAGATATCCTGTGTTCACAGACTGGAAGACTGCAATAGTGTTAGAATTGCAGTTTTCCGCCAGTCGCCCTATACAATCAGAGCAATCCTATTGCAGTCCTAGGTGTCTTCTTTTGCAGACATTGACTATTTGCTCCTGATTGTAATGGATATGCACTTTATCCGGAATAGCCAAGACCCTTTGGAAAAAAGACCAAAGTTTGAAGTGTCACACTTCTATTTTTAAAACCTCCTACAAAACTACTCTAGGGCTTCCCAGGTGACTCAGTGGTAAAGAATGTTCCTGCCAGTGCAGGAGATGCAAAAGACACTGGCTTAATCCCTGGGTCAGGAAGATCTGCTGGAGTAGGAAATGACAAGTTGCTTCAGTATCCTTGCCTGGAAAATTCCATGGACAGAGGAGCTTGGAGGGCTGCAGTCCATGGGGTGGCAAAGAGTTAGACACAATTGAACGACTGAGCACAAATACACTATACTAATTAAGAAAGTGTGGTGCTAGAATAAAGGTAGACATCTAGATCTGTGGAACAAAATTAGGACTTTAGAGATCAACCCTTAAACTCGTAGTCTTGATTTCCAGTAAGAGTACCAAAGCAGTTCAGTGGTGGAACTTTCCAGCAGATGGTACAGGGATAATAGGATAGCTCTCTGCATAAGATTGAAGGTGGACCTTGTAGTACAGCATATAATATGTGTGTATGAGAAACTTAAATGTAAGAGCTCAATATATAAAACTCTTAGAACAAATCATACATCTTTATGATCTTGGATTAGGCAGTAATTTCTTAGATATTATACCAGAGCCCAAGCAACAAAAGAAAAAAAAATAGATAGACTGAGCTTCATCCAAATTAAAAGCTTTTGTGCTCCGAAGGGTACTGTCAAGAATGTGAAAAGACAGCCCAGACAATGAGACCATGAGACATATATTTGCAGATCATATATCTGATGTTCATCACATATAAGGAACCCTTACAGCTCAACATTGAAAAGACAGTGCAGTTTTAAAATGTGCAAAAGATCTATACAGACATTTCTCCAAAGAAGATAAACAAATGGGGCAGGTACATGAAAAGATGTTTAACAAAATTAGTCATTTGTTGTTGCTGTTCATTTGCCAAGTTGTGCTGACTCTTTTTTTTTTTAAAGATTTATTTATTTATTTATTGGGGTGGGGTGGGGAGGAAGGGGAGCAGGCGGGTCACTTCTATTGGTCTTTCATTTCTCTATATTCATCCATCTTTGTTCTTTGGCCCGTGTGGGCCTCCCATCGTGGTGGTCTCTGTTGTCGCAGAGCACTGGCTCGGTAGTTGGGCACATCAGTCCAGCCGCTCTGCGGCATGTGGGATCTTCCCAGGCCAGGGATCGAACCGGCGCCCCTTGCAATGCAAGGCGGTGACTCAGTGGTAAAGAATGTTCCTGCCAGTGCAGGAGATGCAAAAGACACTGGCTTAATCCCTGGGTCAGGAAGATCTGCTGGAGTAGGAAATGACAAGTTGCTTCAGTATCCTTGCCTGGAAAATTCCATGGACAGAGGAGCTTGGAGGGCTGCAGTCCATGGGGTGGCAAAGAGTTAGACACAATTGAACGACTGAGCACAAATACACTATACTAATTAAGAAAGTGTGGTGCTAGAATAAAGGTAGACATCTAGATCTGTGGAACAAAATTAGGACTTTAGAGATCAACCCTTAAACTCGTAGTCTTGATTTCCAGTAAGAGTACCAAAGCAGTTCAGTGGTGGAACTTTCCAGCAGATGGTACAGGGATAATAGGATAGCTCTCTGCATAAGATTGAAGGTGGACCTTGTAGTACAGCATATAATATGTGTGTATGAGAAACTTAAATGTAAGAGCTCAATATATAAAACTCTTAGAACAAATCATACATCTTTATGATCTTGGATTAGGCAGTAATTTCTTAGATATTATACCAGAGCCCAAGCAACAAAAGAAAAAAAAATAGATAGACTGAGCTTCATCCAAATTAAAAGCTTTTGTGCTCCGAAGGGTACTGTCAAGAATGTGAAAAGACAGCCCAGACAATGAGACCATGAGACATATATTTGCAGATCATATATCTGATGTTCATCACATATAAGGAACCCTTACAGCTCAACATTGAAAAGACAGTGCAGTTTTAAAATGTGCAAAAGATCTATACAGACATTTCTCCAAAGAAGATAAACAAATGGGGCAGGTACATGAAAAGATGTTTAACAAAATTAGTCATTTGTTGTTGCTGTTCATTTGCCAAGTTGTGCTGACTCTTTTTTTTTTTAAAGATTTATTTATTTATTTATTGGGGTGGGGTGGGGAGGAAGGGGAGCAGGCGGGTCACTTCTATTGGTCTTTCATTTCTCTATATTCATCCATCTTTGTTCTTTGGCCCGTGTGGGCCTCCCATCGTGGTGGTCTCTGTTGTCGCAGAGCACTGGCTCGGTAGTTGGGCACATCAGTCCAGCCGCTCTGCGGCATGTGGGATCTTCCCAGGCCAGGGATCGAACCGGCGCCCCTTGCACTGCAAGGCGGTGTCCTTATCCACTGGACCACCAGGGAAGCCCTCCTGCTGACTCTTTTTTTTTTTTTTTTTTTTTAAGATTTATCTATTTATTTATTTTGGGCGGGGGTCGGGTTGGGGAGGGAGGGGAGCAGGCGGGCCACTTCTATTGGTCTTTCGTTTCTCTATGTTCATCCGTCTTTGTTCTTTGGCTCCTGTGGGCCTCCCATCGTGGTGGCGTCTGGCGTTGCAGAGCGCTGGCTCTGGGCGCATGTGCTCCAGAGCTCCGGCTCGGTAATTGGACACATCAGTCTAGCCGCTCCGCGGCACGTGGGATCTTCCCAGGCCAGGGCTCGAACCGGCGCCCCTTGCACTGCAAGGCGGTGTCTTTACCCACTGGACCACCAGGGGAAGCCCTCATGCTGACTCTTAATAACCCCATGTACTGCAGCACACCAGGATTCCCTGTTCCTCACCATCTCCTGGAGTTTGACCAAGTTTATGTCATCCAACCATCTCATCCTCTGTTGTCCCCTTCTCTTTCTGCCTTCAGTCTTTCCCAGAATCAGGGTCTTTCCAAAGAATATTCAGGGTTGATTTCCTTTAAGATTGACTAGTTTGATCATGCTTTCCAAGGAACTCTCAAGATTCTTCTTCAGCATCACAGTTTGAAAGCATCAGTTCTTCAGCGCTTTACCTTCTTTATTGTCCAGCTCTCACATATGTACATGACTACTGGAAATGCCATAGCCTTGACTGTATGTACTTTGTAAGCAAAGGTCCTTTGCTTCTTTGGCATCAGTGGTTTGGGCATAGACTTAGATTAGTGTGATATTGAATGGCTTACCTCGGAAGTGAACTGAGGTCATTCTCTTGTTTTTAAAGTTGCACCCAAGTACTACATTTTGGACTCTTTTGTAGATTTTGAGGGATAGCCCCTTTCTTTTATGGGATTCTTGCCAAACAGTAATAGACATAATGGTTATCTGAATTAAATTCACCCATTCCTGTCCATTTCAGTTCACTGATTGCCAAGATACTGATGTTTACTTGTGCCATCTCCTGCTTGACCACGTCCAATTTACCTTGCTTCATGGACCTAACATTCCAGGTTTCTATGCAGTACTGTTTTTTTACAGCATCAGATTTTGCTTTCATCACCTGACACATCCAAAACTGCTTTGGCCCAGCCACTACATTCTTTCTGGAGCTATTGGTGTTGTCCTCCACTCTTCACCAGTACCAGATTGGACATCTTTAGCCCTGAGTGGCTCAGCTTGTGGTGTCATATCTTTTTGCCTTTTCATACAGTTCACAAGGTTCTCCTGGCAAGTATACTGGGGTGGTTTTCCATTCCCTCCTACAGTGCGTTGTGTTTTGTCAAAACTCTCCATCCATCTTGGGTGACTTTTCACATCATGGCTGATAGCTTCATTGAGTGACACAGTCCCCTTCACCATGGCAAGACAGTGGTCCATGAAGGGGCATTTGTCACTAGGCAAATGAATATCAGAACCACAGCGAAGATGAGATACTACTTTGGACCTTCTGGGATATCTATAATCCAAAAGATGGACAATAACAAGTGTTGCAGAAAATGTGGAGAAAATAAAACCTTTGTATGTTGTGCTAAGAATGTAAAAAGGTTCAGACACTTTACAGTTTAAGAGACAGTTTGAAAGTTTCTTAAAAGGTTAAACTCTTACCATCCAACTCATCAGTTCTCCTTGGTGTATAACCAGGAGAGATAAAATGCTTAACAAAAATATGTACTTCGGTGTTAATAGGAGAATTATTCATAATAGCCAAAAAGGTGGAAACAACCCAGATGTCCATGAACTGAGTAGATAAGCAAAATGTACAGTGGGTGGAGCATAGAATAATACCAAACCATAAAAATGACTGCAATACTGATACATGAAACAGCATAGGGGAATCATGAAATGTTGTGCTAACGGAAAGAAGCCAGGCACATAAAGTCACATGTTACATAATTCTACTTATATGAAATATCCAGAATTGACAAATACCTAGAGAGCAGAATAGTGCTTACCGTGGTCTCTGGAGAAAGGGAAATGGAGAATGATGGCTGCAGGGTTCCTTTTTGGAGTGGTAAGCATGTTCTAGATTGGATGTGGCATTGACTTCACAGCTCTGAATATAGTAGAAGCCATTCAGTTGTTACCATTTACAAGAGTGAATTTTATGATATGTGAATTATATCACAATAAAACGATATAAGTATCTCTGTCTGGATTTCCTTACATACAATTCCAGGTTTCTATGCAGTACTGTTTTTTTACAGCATCAGATTTTGCTTTCATCACCTGACACATCCAAAACTGCTTTGGCCCAGCCACTACATTCTTTCTGGAGCTATTGGTGTTGTCCTCCACTCTTCACCAGTACCAGATTGGACATCTTTAGCCCTGAGTGGCTCAGCTTGTGGTGTCATATCTTTTTGCCTTTTCATACAGTTCACAAGGTTCTCCTGGCAAGTATACTGGGGTGGTTTTCCATTCCCTCCTACAGTGCGTTGTGTTTTGTCAAAACTCTCCATCCATCTTGGGTGACTTTTCACATCATGGCTGATAGCTTCATTGAGTGACACAGTCCCCTTCACCATGGCAAGACAGTGGTCCATGAAGGGGCATTTGTCACTAGGCAAATGAATATCAGAACCACAGCGAAGATGAGATACTACTTTGGACCTTCTGGGATATCTATAATCCAAAAGATGGACAATAACAAGTGTTGCAGAAAATGTGGAGAAAATAAAACCTTTGTATGTTGTGCTAAGAATGTAAAAAGGTTCAGACACTTTACAGTTTAAGAGACAGTTTGAAAGTTTCTTAAAAGGTTAAACTCTTACCATCCAACTCATCAGTTCTCCTTGGTGTATAACCAGGAGAGATAAAATGCTTAACAAAAATATGTACTTCGGTGTTAATAGGAGAATTATTCATAATAGCCAAAAAGGTGGAAACAACCCAGATGTCCATGAACTGAGTAGATAAGCAAAATGTACAGTGGGTGGAGCATAGAATAATACCAAACCATAAAAATGACTGCAATACTGATACATGAAACAGCATAGGGGAATCATGAAATGTTGTGCTAACGGAAAGAAGCCAGGCACATAAAGTCACATGTTACATAATTCTACTTATATGAAATATCCAGAATTGACAAATACCTAGAGAGCAGAATAGTGCTTACCGTGGTCTCTGGAGAAAGGGAAATGGAGAATGATGGCTGCAGGGTTCCTTTTTGGAGTGGTAAGCATGTTCTAGATTGGATGTGGCATTGACTTCACAGCTCTGAATATAGTAGAAGCCATTCAGTTGTTACCATTTACAAGAGTGAATTTTATGATATGTGAATTATATCACAATAAAACGATATAAGTATCTCTGTCTGGATTTCCTTACATACACTGTGAGGCACAGCTAACAGTTATTGAATGTTTCCTATCAGCTGATGCAAGGATCAGCAAATGTTTCTATAGAGGGCCAGACAGTAAATATTTTAGACTTTGCCAACTGCATAGTCTCCCCATTCTCTCACTTTTGCCCTTGTGATGTAAGACTACCTGTACACAGTATGTAACTGCATGAGTGTATGTCTGTGTCCTGTTGAAACTTTATGTAGACACTGAAATATCATTTTCAAATAATGTTTTACATGTCACTAAATATTATTTTCATTTTCCCCAAACACATAAGAATGTAAAAATCATTCCTAGTTTGCACGCTGTGGGAAACATATGCTCAGAGGAATTTGACCATTGGGCTGATACTTTTCCGACCTCTGGGCTAAAAATGAGCTTTAAATGAATTTCTGTAGCCTCATGAGAGAGGGATGATTCTTTCCCCTATTTCACAGATGAAGCAACCGAGAGTTTCAGAGTCTGAAGCCAGTTGCACAGGACTGGGCCATGACCCTGTTTGGTTCCAGAAGCCGTCTCTAACCACTGTGCCCCATTCTCCTGCCTACACCCCCTCCCTGAGTTAGTCATGCAGCCTGGGGCCTCCTCGCAGTGCTGATCCCTCCTGCTTCTCTGTCTGCCTCAGTCCCCACCTGGTGCCCTCGGGTATCTTGAATCCTGCACTTTCTCTGGCACGGCCACTTCCTTTCTTCTCTTCTAAGGCTCTTTTCCATATTGCGAAGCCAACACCCACACTGGGCCTTGGGAAAAATAAATCCGCCACCTTGTCTCCCTTTCAGACTTTCCTCGTGACTCACTTCTTCTGGGAAGACCATGCCTCAGCCACCTTTTGACCCTAAATCCAGCTGGAACTGAGTCCGCCTTCCTGGCTGCAGCGCTCTTCCCTTATCATCCGTCTTTCAGCAGGCTGGTTGGCTGAATACCGTTGAAACCCTCTGCAGTGACTATTTTTTAGAGCCTCTTTGTTTAATTTACTGCCCAGAACTTGGTTAGGACCTTCAGGAAAGTTAACATACTGGGGGCACTCTTCACTGAAAGGTCCCTCTCTGGCTCAGACTTGGTGCTGTGCTGGCCTTTCCTGCTCGGTGTCTCCCTTTTCTGGATCTAGGTCAGACCGCCTTCATGGTGCAGGTGGGCGGGAGGCAGAGGCCGTGGGGAGGTAAGTCACTTTTTGCCTGCATGACCAGTATACTTGCTGTTCACATGTGCTAATCTTAGGGAAAAATGGGGCACTATGTGTGGGGTCTCTTCTCCTGTTCCACTTTCTGTCCCTCCCATAGATGGTTCATCATCACCATGGGTTTGCATGATGACACGTTAAGAACATGTTACATGTGACCATAGGACCTGTTCCAGAGTGGGCAGAAAGCTCTCTTGTGCCTCTGCTAGGATTCAGTTTACTTCTTAAACACCCATGCTTTACACACCATCTTCTTCCGGAAGTTTATTTTTCTGTATGGTTCTAAGACAGCAGTATCGCCCTCTCCCGAGTTTTTCAAATAATCAGTAAAAAGGAAGGAGAAAGAAAAGAAAAAACGTAGAATTGCTTAAGTGATTAATATAAGCTGTTTGTTTATGATTCATTATATGGTTGAGAAAAGAATCCTTCTGACTTCAGTGCTGTTTCTATTCCAAGCAGCTTGGACTTTGTTAAGTATGATAAATCAGTGTCTCCAAAGAAGTCTCTGCCAGTAGCTGACCAAGGTGACTGGAGACACTGATCAGCAGTTGGGTAAGGGATGATAAAGTTGGGTGAATTACATTCTTTTGCAATTCCTCGGCTGCATCTGAATTATTCAGAGTCCAAAAACTTTCCTTCTTTGGCCTGAAATATTTTTAAAATAATACTTGGATGTCTCGTTTGGTTTTAAGAACAGAGGAAATGTGTTGGGATGATTTAGAGTTGTCAGCCACCTTTTGACCCTAAATCCAGCTGGAACTGAGTCCGCCTTCCTGGCTGCAGCGCTTTCCCTTATCATCCGTCTTTCAGCAGGCTGGTTGGCTGAAGACCGTTGAAACCCTCTGCAGTGACTATTTTTTAGAGCCTCTTTGTTTAATTTACTGCCCAGAACTTGGTTAGGACCTTCAGGAAAGTTAACATACTGGGGGCACTCTTCACTGAAAGGTCCCTCTCTGGCTCAGACTTGGTGCTGTGCTGGCCTTTCCTGCTCGGTGTCTCCCTTTTCTGGATCTAGGTCAGACCGCCTTCATGGTGCAGGTGGGCGGGAGGCAGAGGCCGTGGGGAGGTAAGTCACTTTTTGCCTGCATGACCAGTATACTTGCTGTTCACATGTGCTAATCTTAGGGAAAAATGGGGCACTATGTGTGGGGTCTCTTCTCCTGTTCCACTTTCTGTCCCTCCCATAGATGGTTCATCATCACCATGGGTTTGCATGATGACACGTTAAGAACATGTTACATGTGACCATAGGACCTGTTCCAGAGTGGGCAGAAAGCTCTCTTGTGCCTCTGCTAGGATTCAGTTTACTTCTTAAACACCCATGCTTTACACACCATCTTCTTCCGGAAGTTTATTTTTCTGTATGGTTCTAAGACAGCAGTATCGCCCTCTCCCGAGTTTTTCAAATAATCAGTAAAAAGGAAGGAGAAAGAAAAGAAAAAACGTAGAATTGCTTAAGTGATTAATATAAGCTGTTTGTTTATGATTCATTATATGGTTGAGAAAAGAATCCTTCTGACTTCAGTGCTGTTTCTATTCCAAGCAGCTTGGACTTTGTTAAGTATGATAAATCAGTGTCTCCAAAGAAGTCTCTGCCAGTAGCTGACCAAGGTGACTGGAGACACTGATCAGCAGTTGGGTAAGGGATGATAAAGTTGGGTGAATTACATTCTTTTGCAATTCCTCGGCTGCATCTGAATTATTCAGAGTCCAAAAACTTTCCTTCTTTGGCCTGAAATATTTTTAAAATAATACTTGGAAGTCTCGTTTGGTTTTTAAGAACAGAGGGAAATGTGTTGGGATGATTTAGAGTTGTGTCATGGAATCTGTGGGGAAAATGGGGAACTGGGTCCTCAGTAAACAAGTCATCTTTCTCTCAGCGTGTCACTCCTTTTGTGTCTCAGTGTAGCTCGGTTGTGTGTTTTCTCGCTTTCCGAGCAGACTGCCTTAACAGTTAGTCTGCAAATGGCCTCTATGACTGCCCCCAAGGGCTACCCTTGGTTTCCAAGGATGAGGATTCTGTCTTATGTATGCCTATCTACTTCATGTTCTTGTTAGGAATCTTAGTGTTATTGGTTGCTAGCAGACACACCAGGGGAAGCCAGGGAGATACCGTGATTATTGGAAATATACTGGAGTCACACTGGAATGTAGCCATCTCTCTGAAGGAAACAAAACCTAGAAGTAGAGTTACCAGGAACTCAGGCCATGTCTCCTGTTTTTCTCATCTCTGTTTCTTGGTGTGCATATACTTTGCCTTGTTTTTCGTGAAGACTCGCCCTCTGCTTCTCAGGCCAAACACCTGTTAATTAACCCTGATTCCTCAGTGGGCCTGCTATGTTCTTATCTAGTGAAATTGCACTTTACCTTGAAATAATATTCTGAAGTCAACTCATCAAGTGAAAATTGCTTTTGGTTAAAACTTGCTTTGAATGTCCTGAAAATCACTGGTAAATGAGGAAAGATATTCAGTTTGTGGGCATGTGGGAACAGAGATGCACTAAGGGAACATCAGCTTCAAGCTCCTGTTGCTTCAAAGCATTTGTTCATAATTTGCACTATTAATAAACATGCTTTCTCTTCCCCTCCCAAACACTGGTAGTTGCCTTTGTATTAGTTAAGCCTGAACACAGTGTGGATTTCATTGTATCTTAATCCTAGGGAAAGAATTTAATGCATCTAATTGGTCTGGTGCGGGCCATGTGTGTGTCCTAACCCATCAGCTCTGGCTTATATGTGTCACCTCCATTCAGGAAATAGTTACACTTTTAGGTTTGCCAAAAGAAAAAAAAAAAAGGAAAAGACATAGCATGAGTAATGAGAATGAGACAGATAAAACCACAACCTAGATAAGCAACAGTTAGAGTGTTATGCCCGGCTCTGGTGGGACCTTGACTGTAGTATATTCAGAGGAAATGTGTTGGGATGATTTAGAGTTGTGTCATGGAATCTGTGGGGAAAATGGGGAACTGGGTCCTCAGTAAACAAGTCATCTTTCTCTCAGCGTGTCACTCCTTTTGTGTCTCAGTGTAGCTCGGTTGTGTGTTTTCTCGCTTTCGAGCAGACTGCCTTAACAGTTAGTCTGCAAATGGCCTCTATGACTGCCCCCAAGGGCTACCCTTGGTTTCCAAGGATGAGGATTCTGTCTTATGTATGCCTATCTACTTCATGTTCTTGTTAGGAATCTTAGTGTTATTGGTTGCTAGCAGACACACCAGGGGAAGCCAGGGAGATACCGTGATTATTGGAAATATACTGGAGTCACACTGGAATGTAGCCATCTCTCTGAAGGAAACAAAACCTAGAAGTAGAGTTACCAGGAACTCAGGCCATGTCTCCTGTTTTTCTCATCTCTGTTTCTTGGTGTGCATATACTTTGCCTTGTTTTTCGTGAAGACTCGCCCTCTGCTTCTCAGGCCAAACACCTGTTAATTAACCCTGATTCCTCAGTGGGCCTGCTATGTTCTTATCTAGTGAAATTGCACTTTACCTTGAAATAATATTCTGAAGTCAACTCATCAAGTGAAAATTGCTTTTGGTTAAAACTTGCTTTGAATGTCCTGAAAATCACTGGTAAATGAGGAAAGATATTCAGTTTGTGGGCATGTGGGAACAGAGATGCACTAAGGGAACATCAGCTTCAAGCTCCTGTTGCTTCAAAGCATTTGTTCATAATTTGCACTATTAATAAACATGCTTTCTCTTCCCCCTCCAAGCACTGGTAGTTGCCTTTGTATTAGTTAAGCCTGAACACAGTGTGGATTTCATTGTATCTTAATCCTAGGGAAAGAATTTAATGCATCTAATTGGTCTGGT
Source organism: Tragulus kanchil (assembly GCA_022376925.1). Lineage (NCBI taxonomy): Eukaryota > Metazoa > Chordata > Mammalia > Artiodactyla > Tragulidae > Tragulus > Tragulus kanchil. The sequence goes on from JAIOJX010000030.1 coordinate 187,161,046, forward strand.
GCGGGCCATGTGTGTGTCCTAACCCATCAGCTCTGGCTTATATGTGTCACCTCCATTCAGGAAATAGTTACACTTTTAGGTTTGCCAAAAGAAAAAAAAAAAAAAAAGGAAAAAGACATAGAATGAGTAATGAGAATGAGACAGATAAAACCACAACCTAGATAAGCAACAGTTAGAGTGTTATGCCCGGCTCTGGTGGGACCTTGACTGTAGTATATTCCAGGATCTGTATCAGAACCACTTACATACCATTATTCAAATGAAGCTCCCCTGACTCTATCCCATACCTGCTGTATCTATTTCTCTTGACATGGCACCTAGAATCTGCATTTTAAATTAAGCTCACCAGATGATGCATCTTGTACACACTGAATTTAAGAATTGCTGCTTTTAAGAGAAAGCTATTGGGCTGTTTGAACCACTTCAAGAATAAAGCCTTGTAATCCTAGAGATATTCATGTTCTCATTTTAGAACATTGGGCCTTCACATGACATGTAAGAGTTAAGGCTTTTCTTCTGTTCGTTATGGGTTACAACTACTGTTTTGAGCAAGGTGAGTTTTATTTATTTATTTATTTTTTAAAGTATACAGTCCTCTTTTTTTTTTTTTTAAAGATTTATTTATTTATTTTCTGGGGGGGGGGGGGGGGGCGGGGGGAAGCAGGCGGGCTACTTCTATTGGTCTTTCATTTGTCTATTTTCATCCATCTTTGTTCTTTGGCCCGTGTGGGCCTCCCATCGCAGTGGCCTCTGTTGTCGCAGAGCACTGGCTCTGGGCGCATGCACTCCAGAGCTCTGGCTCGGTAATTGGACACGTTGGTCCAGCTGCTCCACGGCACGTGGGATCTTCCCAGGTCAGGCATCGAACCGGCGCCCCTTGCACTGCAAGGCGGTGTCTGGACCACCAGGGAGGCCCAAGGTGAGTTTTAAATAAATTTGGGCTTCTGTTTTTATTTCTCATGTCTTGAATCTCAGGAGAATCCCTTCATAATTTGCACTATTAATAAACATGCTTTCTCTTCCCCTCAAGCACTGGTAGTTGCCTTTGTATTAGTTAAGCCTGAACACAGTGTGGATTTCATTGTATCTTAATCCTAGGGAAAGAATTTAATGCATCTAATTGGTCTGGTGCGGGCCATGTGTGTGTCCTAACCCATCAGCTCTGGCTTATATGTGTCACCTCCATTCAGGAAATAGTTACACTTTTAGGTTTGCCAAAAGAAAAAAAAAAAAAAAAGGAAAAAGACATAGAATGAGTAATGAGAATGAGACAGATAAAACCACAACCTAGATAAGCAACAGTTAGAGTGTTATGCCCGGCTCTGGTGGGACCTTGACTGTAGTATATTCCAGGATCTGTATCAGAACCACTTACATACCATTATTCAAATGAAGCTCCCCTGACTCTATCCCATACCTGCTGTATCTATTTCTCTTGACATGGCACCTAGAATCTGCATTTTAAATTAAGCTCACCAGATGATGCATCTTGTACACACTGAATTTAAGAATTGCTGCTTTTAAGAGAAAGCTATTGGGCTGTTTGAACCACTTCAAGAATAAAGCCTTGTAATCCTAGAGATATTCATGTTCTCATTTTAGAACATTGGGCCTTCACATGACATGTAAGAGTTAAGGCTTTTCTTCTGTTCGTTATGGGTTACAACTACTGTTTTGAGCAAGGTGAGTTTTATTTATTTATTTATTTTTTAAAGTATACAGTCCTCTTTTTTTTTTTTTTAAAGATTTATTTATTTATTTTCTGGGGGGGTGGGGTGGGGAGGGGGGAAGCAGGCGGGCTACTTCTATTGGTCTTTCATTTGTCTATTTTCATCCATCTTTGTTCTTTGGCCCGTGTGGGCCTCCCATCGCAGTGGCCTCTGTTGTCGCAGAGCACTGGCTCTGGGCGCATGCACTCCAGAGCTCTGGCTCGGTAATTGGACACGTTGGTCCAGCTGCTCCACGGCACGTGGGATCTTCCCAGGTCAGGCATCGAACCGGCGCCCCTTGCACTGCAAGGCGGTGTCTGGACCACCAGGGAGGCCCAAGGTGAGTTTTAAATAAATTTGGGCTTCTGTTTTTATTTCTCATGTCTTGAATCTCAGGAGAATCCCTTCATATTAACTGAGACTGTGTGTAGGTGCATGTGCTGTCAACCGTGTTGAACTTCTGCGGCCCCGTGGATTGTAGCCTACCAGGCTCCTCTGTCCATAGGATTTCCCAGGCGAGAATCCTGCAGTGGGTTACCATTTCCTACTCCAGGGGATCATCCTGATCCAAAGATCACAACCCACATCTCTTTAGTCTCCTGCACTGGCAGGTAGATTCTTTACCACTGGTGCCAACTGGGAAGCCCCATAATTTTTTATTATTTTTTTAAAATTTTTAATTCTTTATTTTAAAGGTTTTACAGAATTTTGTTGTTCACAGACATGTATGTTCCCAAGTCAGTCATATGCATATCCCCAGTCCCCACCCCCGAAGTTCCCCCCATCCCACCCCTCCAGACCATTGCCCCATGCCATTGTGAGCACTCCTATTCCCTTAGCACAATGACAATAGCTATTTTTCCACACATGACAGTACAGGTTTCCATGTTACTCCCTCCATGCCTCCCCCTCCCTATTTCTTCCCCACAATGTCCCTATGTCTATGCTCTGTCTGTTTTTCCATGAGTTCCCTGCATGTGTTATCAAGACCGTCCTACTAGATTCCATATATGTGTGTAAGTATACTGTATTTGTCTTTCTCTGTTTGACTTACTTCACTTTTTATGATAGGTTCTAGAGCCAGCCACTTCATTAGGACTGAGTCTTCTGCATTTCCTTTTTTGTTGTTTTTTTTTTAAAGATTTATCTATTTATTTATTTATTTATTTTGGGCGGGGGTCGGGTTGGGGAGGCAGGGGAGCTGGCGGGCCACTTCTATTGATCTTTCATTTCTCTATGTTCATCCGTCTTTGTTCTTTAGCTCCTGTAGGCCTCCCATCGCAGTGGCGTCTTGTCGTTGCAGAGTGCCAGCTCTGGGCGCATGCGCTCCAGAGCTCTGGCTCGGTAATTGGACACATCAGTCCAGCCGCTCCGCAGCACGTGGGATCTTCCCAGGCCAGGGATCGAACCGGCGCCCCTTGCACTGCAAGGCGGTGTCCTTACCCACTGGACCACCAGGGGAAGCCCCTCTGCATTTCTTTTAACAGCTGAGTAGTATTCCATTGTATATATGTACCAGAGCTTCTGTATCCATTTATTCGTTGATGGATATCTAGGTTGCTTCCATGTTCTGGCTATTGTATAGAGAGCTGCAATGAACATTGGGGTACAGGTGCTTCTTTCAGTTTTGATTTCATCAGGATATAGGCCTAGTAGTGGGATTGCTGGGTCATAGGGTGCTTCTATTTTTAGTTTTTTAAGGAATCTCCATATTGTCTTCCATAGAGGCTGTATCAATTTACATTCCCACCAGCAATGCAAGAGGGTTCCCTTTTCTCCGCACCCTCTCCAGCATTTATTGTCTGCAGATTTTTTGATGATGGCCATTCTGATGGGTGTGAGGTGATATCTCATTGTAGTTTTAATATGCATTTCTCTAATAATAAGCGAGGTTGAGCATTGTTTCATGTGCTTTTGGGCCATCTGTATGTCCTCTTTGGCGAGGCGTCTCTGTAGATCTTTTTCCCATTTTTTGATTGGGTTGTTTGTTTTTCCTGTGCTGAGTTGTCTGAGTTGCTTGTATATTTTGGAGATGAATTCTTTGTCTGTTGTTTCATTTGCTGTGATTTTCTCCCACTCTGTGGGCTGTCTGTTCAGCTTTTCTGTAATTTCTTTTGCTGTACAAAAGCTTTTAAGTTTCACGAGGTTCCCCATGTTCATTTTTCTTTTCAGTTCTGCTATTTTAGTAGATGAGTCAGAGAAGATCTTGCTTTGATTGATGTCCTTGAGGATTTTGCCTATATTCTCCTCTGAGAGTTTGATGGTTTCTGGTCTTACATTTAGGTGTTTAATCCATTTTGAGTTGATCTTAGTGTATGGTGTTAGGGAATGTTCCAACTTCATTTTTTTGCATGTAGCTGTCCAATTTTCCCGGCACCACTTGTTGCAGAGGCTGTCTTTGTCCCATTTTATAGTTTCGCCTCCTTTGTCAAAAATAAGGTACCCATAGGTGTGTGGGTTTATCTCTGGGTTCTCTATCTTGTTCCATTGGTCTATAGTTCTGTTTTTGTGCCAGTACCATACTGTCTTGATGACTGCTGCTTTGTAGTAGAGTCTGAAGTTAGGGAGGCTGATTCCTCCAACTCCATTCTTCTTCCTCAGGATTGCTTTGGCTATTCGAGGTCTTTTGTATTTCCATATGAACTGTGTGAGTCTTTGGTCTAGTTCTGTGAAAAATGTCAATGGTAGTTGAATAGGTATTGCATTGAATCTGTAGATGATATTTGGTAGTATGGTCATTTTCACAATATTGATTCTTCCAATCCAGGAACATGGAATATCTCTCCATCTGTTTTAAGTCTTCTTTAATTTCTTTCATGAATGTCTTTTTAATTTTCTGTGTACAGTTCTTTTGTTTCTTTGGGTAGGTTTATTCCTAGATATTTGATTCTTTAGGTTGCAATGGTGAAGGGGATTGCCTCTTTGATTTCATTTTCTGATTTTTCATTGTTTGCGTATGGGAATGCCAGTGATTTCTGTGTGTTGACTTTGTATCCTGCGACTTTGCAGAATTCATTGATTAGCTCTAGTAGCTTTGTAATAGTGTCTTTGGGATTTTCTATGTATAATATCATGTCATCTGCAAAAAGAGAGAGCTTGACTTCTTCCTTTCCAATCTGGATTCCCTTTATTTTTTTTCCTTCTCTTATTGCTATTGCTAGCACTTCCAGGACTATGTTGAATAGTAGTGGTGAAAGTGGACAGCCCTGTCTTGTTCCTGATCTTTGAGGGAATGCTTTCAGTTTTTCATCGTTGAGGATAATGTTCGCTGTGGGCTTCTCATATATGGCTGTTATTATGTTGAGATAGGTTCCTTCTATGCCCATTTTCTGAAGAGTTTTTATCATAAATGGGTGTTGTACTTTGTCGAAGGCTTTTTCTGCGTCTATTGAGATGATCATGTGGTTTTCGTCTCTCAATTTGTTGATATGGTGTATCACATTGATTGATTTGTGGATATTGAAGAATCCTTGCATGCCTGGGATGAACCTGACTTGATCATGATGTATGAGTTTTTTTTATGTGTCATCGAATTCTGTTTGCTAGGATTTTGTTGAGGATTTTGGCGTCTAGATTCATCAGTGAAATTGGCCTATAATTTTCTTTTTTTGTGTTGTCTTTGCCTGGCATTGGTAACAGGGTGATGGTGGCCTCGTAGAATGTGTTTGGAAGTGTTCCTTCCTGTGCAATATTTTGGAAGAGTTTTAGAAGGACAGGCACTAGCTTTTCTTTAAATGTTTGGTAGAATTCGCCTGTGAAGCCATCTGGCCCTGGGCTTTTATTTTTGGGTAGATTTTTAAATACAGATTCGATTTCTGAGCTTGTGATTGGGTTGCTCAAAGTTTCTGTTTCTTCCTGGCTCAGTCTTGGGAGATGGATCTTCCCCAAGAAACTGCCCATTTCTTCCAGGTTGTCCAGTTTGTTGTCTTAGAGTTGCTCATAATAGTCCCTTAGAATCCTTTGGATTTCTGCATGATCTGTTGTAATCTCTCCTTTTTCATTTTTGATTTTGTTGATCTGGTTCTTCTCTCTCTTTCTCTTGATGAGTCTGGCCAGTGGCTTGTCAATTTTGTTTACCTTTTCAAAGAACCAGCTTTTTGTTTTATTTATTTGTACTATAGTTTCTTTCATTTCTTTCTCATTTATTTCTGCTCTAGTCTTTATAATCTCTCTTCTTCTGCTGGCATTGGGATGTTTTTGTTCTTTCTCCGATTGTTTTAAGCGGAGGGTTAGGTCATCTGCTTCATATTTTCCTAGTTTCTTGAGGTGGGATTGCATTGCTATAAATTTCCCTCTTAGAAATGCTTTTGCGGTATTCCATAGGTTTTGCACGGTTGTATGTTCATTATCATTTTCTTCTAGGAATTTTTAAATTTCTCCTTTTATTTCCTCAGTAATCAGTTGATTTTTTAGGTATGTATTGTTTAATCTCCATGTGTTTGTGTTTTTAGTGGTTTTTTTCCTTTAGTTGATCTCTAGTCTCATTGCATTGTGGTCCGAGAAGATGGTTGATATAATTTCGGTTTTCTTGAACTGACTGAGGTTAGATTTGTGGCCCAAGATGTGGTCTATCCTGGAGAATGTTCTGTGAACACTTGAGAAGAAAGTGTATTCTTCTGCTTTTGAATGGGACGTCCTAAAGATATCGATGAGGTCCATTTTTTCTAGTGTGGCATTTAAGGCTTGTGTTTCTTTATTAATTTGCTGTTTGGATGATCTATCCATTGGTGTGAGAGGAGTGTTAAAGTCTCCTACTATTATTGTGTTATTATTGATTTCTTCTTTTAAGTCTGAAAGTACCTGTCTTATGTATTGAGGTGCCCCTGTGTTGGGTGCATAGATATTCATGACTGTTATGTCTTCCTCTTGGATGGATCCCTTAATCATGATGTAGTGACCTGCCTTTTCTCTTAGAGTCTTCTTTACTTTAAAATCTATTTTGTCTGATATGAGGATTGCTACTCCAGCTTTCTTTTGATTTCCATTTACATGGAATATCTTTTTCCAGCCTCTCACTTTCAGTCTATGGGTGTCTCTATGTCTGAAGTGGGTCTCTTGTAAGCAGCATATATATGGGTCATGTTTCTTGATCCATTCAGCCACTCTGTGTCGTTTGGTTGGAGCATTTAATCCATTTACATTCAAAGTAATTATCAATACGAATGTTCCTATTGTCATCTTCTTAGAAGTGTGGGGTTTGATTTGTAGGACTTCTCCTACTCTTGTATTTATTGGCTATATCAGGCCCTTTAACACTTGTTGTAGGGCTGGTTTTGTGGTACAGAATTCTTTTAGTTTTTGTCTGTCTGTGAATCTTTTGACTTCGCCATCAATTCTGAATGAGATTCTTGCTGGGTAGAGAATTCTTGGTTGGAGCTTATTCTCTTTTAGCCATTTCAATGTGTCCTGCCATTCTCTTCTGGCCTGCAGGGTTTCTGTTGAAAGATCTGCAGTTAGACGTATGGGGTTTCCTTTATACGTTATTTGTTGTTTGCTCATAGCTGCTTTTAGTAATCTGTCTTTATATTTAGTCTGTGTTAGTTTGATTAGAATGTGCCTTGGTGTGTTTCTTCTGGGCTTTATCCTGTATGGAACTCTTTGTGCTTCTTGGACTTGGTTGCCTATTTCCTTTCCCATGCTGGGGAAGTTTTCAACTATAGCCTCTTCAAGAATTTTTTCGTAGTCTTTCTTTTCCTCTTCTTCCTCTGGAACTTCTATAATTCTAATGTTGGTGCGTTTGATATTGTCCCATAGGTTTTTGATTCTATCCTCAGTTCTTTTAATTCTTTCAGCTTTGTTCTGTTCTTCAGCACTTATTTCCACCATTCTTTCTTCCAGCTCGCTTATCCGTTCTTCTGCCTCCAATACTCTACTGTTGAGACCTTCTATAGTATTTTTGAGTTCAGCAATGGAGTTGGTGGTCTCTATTTGTTTATTTTTCATTTCCTTCATGTCTTTTCTCAGTGCACTAATTTACTCTAATATTCTGTTTTCAGTGTTTTGCATCCTCATTAGTATAGTTTTTCTGAATTCTCTTTCAGATAATTTGTCTATCTCCTCTTCTGTCATTTGAAGCTCTGTTTCTCTAGCTTGGTCCTTCATTTGTGCAGTGTTTCTCTTTCTTTTTATTATTAGGTTAGTTTTTGTTTCTTTGTGTGTGTCTGTGTGTATGGAGTTCTTTTCCCCACCAGCCTTCTTGGTTGAATTCTCCCTTCCTTTGGGTTTCTGTCCTTCTAGAAGGGTTCAGTGGTTTGTGTCTTGGGTGGTGTTAGGTCTTGTTTACAGGTGAACAATCTCTAGTGTTGTATGATCTTTGATAGTGTGGGGTCTTGGAATCAGGGCTTCTACTCTGAGGATCCTTGGTTTGATGATTGGTCAGGGGGTGTAGGCTCTATGTCTGGTTTGCTATGGTGTTCCGTGATACTAGTTCAAATACTAGCATCTGAGGAACAAGAGGTGTGTCCCTGATGGGTGACAGTCATAAAAGCATGCAGATGTTTTCTAACATAGTCATAAGATATACATACATACACAGCAATAACCATATCTAACCAGTCTTACAGTGATAAAGTATAGGAAATTTTTCTGGCAAACGACGCAATCAAAGATGATACTTGCCCGTTAAGCTCTGAATTAATTAAAATAGTACCTGGAAAAATAGATCCAGGCAGGGTCCTGGGTTGGACTATTTCATTGAAAGCAATTTTTAGCTAAGACATGTGTTGGGGGTGAGGAGGTGGAGAGTGTATGGGTAATGAGAAGGAATAGATTTGTCTTGGAAGGATTTTATAGGGTTATGTAGCCAAGATTAGCGTGTTGCATTGTTTAGTGTAGCTGGAAGAGAATAGTGGAGACAGGAAGGTAGGAAATATTTTTCTTGAGGATAGTGGTAGATAGGAGAAAGTTTTACATTTAGAACATAGAGAGGCACTGCCTCTTTGCAGTGGCAAAGAGGAAAGACAATCAGAAGTTTCTTAGAGTTAAAATTTAAAAAAAAAAAAAAATTAAAAATCAAAAATAAAAGAAATTAAAAATTAAAAAGGGAAGAAAAACAATAAGAAGAGACAAAAGAGAAAAAAAAAAACAAAAAAAGACCCAAACCAAACCTGACCGGTCAAACGAATAAACAGAACCGTCCACAACAAATAAACAAACAAAAAAAGCTAAATTCTGTCCCTGGTTTTTATCCTCTCATCTGTCTGGTGGAAGCCAGTATGCTCTCAATGGTGTTGTCTTGATGATGTAGCCTTTCCCTTGTGGTACCGGTTGCTATGGTTTGTTTTCAGCCAAATAAGGCGTTGCTGCAAGCTCAAGTGCTGGCTGGAGCGGCGGGCTGATCCCAGTCCGTCGGGCGGGGGACCACGCGCACGCAGTCCCGTGTTGGAGGGGGGCGCCCCGGCTCTGCTGCACACCTGCCAGTAGCCTCCAATACCTGCCCTTCTCTGGGCTTCCTCCGCTGCGGATGTAGCTATGGGGGTGCACGGGCTCCTCCACCACTGGCGCGCGCGCACTGCCGGTTACGCCTCCAAGTCCCAAAGGCAGGCACAAGCTTCCCCGTCTGGCTCGAGCCCGGTCCCTGGTCAGCAATCTGTGGGCGACTTCCCCTTCAGCCAGTCCCCCACTAGGAGTGTTTGAACTCACCCGGTGCCAGGCGGAAAGTGGCAATTTTCGCCCAGCTGAGCGGCGCGATTTTCACACTGGGCGCTCCCTCCCGGCTCCAGGTCGCTAGGCAGCACTCCAATTGCGTTCCGTCCTGTCCTGCTCCAGTATCCTATCTTCTCAGTGTCTTAATTTCTGCCGGATCCGGGTGGATTCTTGGAATTTTCACGCTGATCGCTGCCCTCTCTCCCCCCCGAGGCTCCGCTTAGGCCCCCGTTTAGGGCAATTTCTGGCGTGCTCTCCGTCTGTGCGGTCCGGCATGGGGGTTAGGATAGAGGATTCTTAGAACAGTAGCTTCGGGAAAGTTCTGGCTGTTCACTCTTCTACTCTCGCAGACCTATGGAATTCTTCTGTCGTCTAGCGACTGGTTTGTTGGTGGTGGTTCTTTTCTTGATTAGTTCTGGTGATTCTGTTGGGGAGCTGGTGAAATCTTCCCCTCATTCCTCCGCCATCTTGACTCCTGGGAAGCCCCATATTAATTGAAGACTTACATTATGAATTTAAAAGAAGAAAAACTGATGTTTACATTTACTTGAAAGGTGTTTTACATGCCTTCCCAGGTCATGGTATAGTCTCTTAGAAAATTTAAAAAAAAAAAAAAAATCATTCTTTAGAATGGGTAAAGGTAGAATGAGTTGGGTAAAGGAATGGATTTGAAAGTGCTCATAGAATGCTCATACCTTTGGAACACATCTTGTTCAATTAACAATTGTGAAATAGCAACACAATGTTGTATCTTTACTTCATATCATGAAAACCAGAAATAAATGTTTGTAAGCAGCAGTTGAGCTCTCACTGGCTGCTATTAGAGTGTTCCTGAAAACTGGTATGGTAACTTTAACTTATGTTAGATTCTAAACTCTTCTGGTTATTAACACAAGTTAAATATATTGTCAGGGTCCTATGCTTTGATTGAAATTGTTTAGATATGACTCATTTTTGTTTGCTTCAGTGGTGAAGAATGTACATTTCAGAGCATCTTACTCTCTCCCCTGAAAATTTATACTTAGAAACACACTGCAAAGTTATTGCTAGGTATGTGGTTGGAGTGGCCAGTTGTAAACTTAGTTGTTGCTTAAGGCACTTTCTGTTCTCTTTCTGTGTGGAAGAGAAGGGCGGGGCAGTTGGGGAGCTGGGAGAAGTAGCTTCCCCTTACTTTTCCTGCCAAAATCGGTTTAAAAAAGTGCCACACCTTTTTTTTTTTCCTTTCCTTTTTTTATCCTCCCAGCACAGTGGGGTATGAAGAGGGAGGAGATTTTGGTACCATTGAGAGTTTTAATAAGTTATTTCTGTAGATGCACTTTTGATTTTTCTTTTTTTCTTTTTGGCTACACTATGGCATGCAGGATCTTAGTTCCTGGATCAGGGATGGAATCTGTTCCCCCTCTGCAGTGGATGTGTGGAGTTCTGACCACTGGACTGCCAGAGAATTCCTGTACTAATTCCTGTACTAAGATGTACTTATTAGATTTCCTTCTTTAAAAACTCAGGCTGACACCAGGTCATTTCCTTTAAAAAAAAAAAAATCATTCAGCTACGACCTATATTGCCAACACTATTTGGTATAAAAAAAGAATGCAAGATAATCGGTGTCCATTGAGTGGATTTGGTCGTGGAACCATCCATTTGGTGTTCGCATGTCTGCATGAATAGTTTCTATGCTGTGCAGGTGGGAAGTTGGGGAAGAAGTTTTACAGAAGAGGTAAAAAAGAACCCTGCCTGCAAATTCTGCGGAATCCTGAAGAACTTGAGACTTTATCAAAGTAAAGAGATAAAAGACAACGTAGAGTTGAGCACATGGATGTCACATAAATGACTGTTTCTGGGTATGGTGTTCTGAAATGCTCAAATACACAAAGTGTGGAGCTGGATTGTAAATTTTACATGTCCTCCATTTCCCTGCACAGTCAGGTGGTCATAGAGAATCTTGGGTGTGAAAGTGGACAGATACCTCTTCTACACACTCCGTTTTCAGTCAGGCTCTTTCCATGCAGGGGCCAACTTGTTAGCCCATCCTGATACCTATGGTTTGGGATTGTCACCTTTACTTTTTCAGAACTGATAAATCATTTTTCTGCTAAACAGTTGTGTAGGAGCTAACCCCTGCAGTGAGACAGGAAAACAGAAGAAAATGAATTGTCCTGAGAACACTGTGTGTAATTTATTCTGCTTTCTTTCCTAACTAAATAGTGTCTTCCCCTTCCTTTTTTGCTTTACTTTCTTTTCTTTCCTTCATTTTTATTCCAATTTTTTTTTTTCCTTGCCTCCCTCCCTCTTAATTTCTCTTTCCCCTCTTTCTCTTTTTGAATCCCCCCACCCCCACCCTGCCTTTCTTCTGGCCAAGTTGTTCCTCAAGCAGAGTGCCACGGGCTGGAAATGCGTTGCTCTAAGCTCTTTTCCTGTGAGAGTTCCAGTTTCTTCCCCTTGGAACACGAGCAGTCCACAGCTGGAGCTGGAACCAAGGCAGGTAGCTGAGTGACTTCTTGCTGAGAATGGTTGGCCAGGCAGCTGCCTGGGCCAATGGAGAAGTAGCCGGCCCTTCCCAGATGACCTTGGGAAGTGGTAATTTTGTAAATCTCACCTTATAAGAGTTGAACAAATGAACCCTAAGCCTTGATTTGAACTACTGTCTCTTGTGTTGCCTGATCCTCGCATTGAGCCCTAGGCTGGGACGAAATTCTGTTTATGTGTATTTCTCCTCAAAGGTGGAGATAGTGACACCAAAGAACAAAGGTTTTACTGACACCTGAACTCCAGAGTTAAACATAAGGAAGTGAAGGGCAAGTTTTAGTGGTGCTGTGTAAATTGCACTGTAGGAAAATCTTGATTAAAATGTTACCATCTGTTTTCATGTTTGCTCTGGCACCAATTTGAGGACAGAATGACAAAAATAGGCTAAGTTATTAGCTCTGCTCTTTTTCCTTCTTTCCTGGTGGGCCTTTCTTGAGTATCTGATCCACCTTACACACATCCTGGAATCACTTGGCTCTGGGTTCAAATCCCAATCCTGTTAACATACTACAGCAAATATCAGCTGAATTGCTTCATTTTAGTTTTCCTGTTGGAAAAGTTTGAATAATTAACACACGTGCTTTGTTGGGTTGACATGATAATTCTGTGAAGTAATGTTTATAGAGGGCTTCTCACATTGTGTGCAGTGTGTGATAGTAAGTACTAATTTCGTGAGAAATTGCCTTGTAGATAATGACCATTGGTATGTCAACTCTCCTTCAGATAGAGTTTGGTGAAGTTTTCCAGAGGGCAGAAGAAGCTTGAGTAAGATAATATCCGCATGTGCTCTTTCCTTCAGTCTCGGATGTACTTTCAATCTAAATATGAAGAGAGCATTGTTTTAGCTAGTATGCACGTGAAGTGTTGATGCATAATAGCAGGCTCTAGTAAATTCTTCTCTGGCCTTTCTTCTGGCCAAGTTGTTCCTCAAGCAGAGTGCCACGGGCTGGAAATGCGTTGCTCTAAGCTCTTTTCCTGTGAGAGTTCCAGTTTCTTCCCCTTGGAACACGAGCAGTCCACAGCTGGAGCTGGAACCAAGGCAGGTAGCTGAGTGACTTCTTGCTGAGAATGGTTGGCCAGGCAGCTGCCTGGGCCAATGGAAAAGTAGCCGGCCCTTCCCAGAGGACCTTGGGAAGTGGTAATTTTGTAAATCTCACCTTATAAGAGTTGAACAAATGAACCCTAAGCCTTGATTTGAACTACTGTCTCTTGTGTTGCCTGATCCTCGCATTGAGCCCTAGGCTGGGACGAAATTCTGTTTATGTGTATTTCTCCTCAAAGGTGGAGATAGTGACACCAAAGAACAAAGGTTTTACTGACACCTGAACTCCAGAGTTAAACATAAGGAAGTGAAGGGCAAGTTTTAGTGGTGCTGTGTAAATTGCACTGTAGGAAAATCTTGATTAAAATGTTACCATCTGTTTTCATGTTTGCTCTGGCACCAATTTGAGGACAGAATGACAAAAATAGGCTAAGTTATTAGCTCTGCTCTTTTTCCTTCTTTCCTGGTGGGCCTTTCTTGAGTATCTGATCCACCTTACACACATCCTGGAATCACTTGGCTCTGGGTTCAAATCCCAATCCTGTTAACATACTACAGCAAATATCAGCTGAATTGCTTCATTTTAGTTTTCCTGTTGGAAAAGTTTGAATAATTAACACACGTGCTTTGTTGGGTTGACATGATAATTCTGTGAAGTAATGTTTATAGAGGGCTTCTCACATTGTGTGCAGTGTGTGATAGTAAGTACTAATTTCGTGAGAAATTGCCTTGTAGATAATGACCATTGGTATGTCAACTCTCCTTCAGATAGAGTTTGGTGAAGTTTTCCAGAGGGCAGAAGAAGCTTGAGTAAGATAATATCCGCATGTGCTCTTTCCTTCAGTCTCGGATGTACTTTCAATCTAAATATGAAGAGAGCATTGTTTTAGCTAGTATGCACGTGAAGTGTTGATGCATAATAGCAGGCTCTAGTAAATTAAGAATGAAAACTGTAATTTGATTATTAAACTAAAACCTAAAAGTCACTTCAGCCTACAGCTCAGATCATTAGGCCGAGAAGGAGGAGGACTCATTTTCCAACCTGTGGAGTCTGATGTTGGGAGGTTTGGTTTTTGGTTTACTTCCTATCAGTCACAGGAAAGCCTCCTGTATTAAAATGTAAGTTATGGCTTATAATTACATGTGGGGCAAAGTCTCGCCTTATATGGTATTCTCTTTTAAAACCAGGAATGTTTCTTAGCTCAGCCCAACTTGGTTACACATTTCACAATCACCATTTGTTGGAGATACTTAGGACTGGAAGACTTTCTTAGGAAACAGCTTATAAAGAGAATTGTCTCATCTGTCTTTTGCACCTCAGCCTCCCACCTGCAAGCCAAACTTTTCTTTTTAAATGCTGTAAAATTATCCATTCCTATTTCTTTGAGGTAAGCTCTCATAGATAAACATACACGTTTTTTTATGTCTGCTTACCTTCTTCCTTTTTTTTTTCTTAATCAGGTAGTCACCCCCCGTATAATTTTGTTTGTCCAATTTAAGTGTTTCTTCAAATTGTACCCTCTCCATAAATCAGTGTAAATGAGTCTGAGTCACTGACTTCAAATTAATCAGTGACCTCTGTGTTCCCTGACAATATTGGAATGGAATGCCAGCGGTCCACATACTTTGATATTGTGAATAATTTTTGAGAACATTAGAAGGTCAAACATTATTTATGATTTCTCTTGGTTTGCTTGATGGCAATCACAGCTCTGTAGAAGTCAGTCAAGTCTCTTGATAATTCTGTTTAGGCGGTATATAATTAGGCGTTTAAAATTAGTTAAGTGTCTGTTTTGCTATGCATTTCACGTTCTCTTTGGGAAACCATATTTACCAGATGACTTTGGGGACATCTTTTACTTCAGCTTTTGCTTTCCCCCTGAGCTGAGAGTTTGAAAGTTAGGGAATTCTTTCTACTTGTATTACCTGTTTGTCAGCAATTTATTGGAGTTGTTTTTATTTAACACCAAAGAAGTGCCGGGAGGTATAAGCACAAACATGTTTTTAAAAAGAGAACAAAAAAGAAACCACAACAGTGCTTGCATTGTTGGGGATCTGCATTTTTAGGTGTGTGATAATTTTATACACAAAGTCCTTTTGCTTTTTTTCCTGGCATCTCAGTGTCCTGAAAACACCATGATCTTTCTCTTTGAATGACCCACACTTTGTATCATTTTGGCAGAACTGCCATCGGCAAATTAAGAAAAGCTGGGACATTGGGCCAGTGAGGATGGTAAGCTATAATTTGAAAGGAAAGGAGTTTATTTGAAATCAAAGTGTAGGCAGTGCAGGATGAACTGTTTAAAAGTCAGGGTAATTTTTGAGTCTTAAACAGCAAGCTTCCCTTGGCATGCTATGATGGATTCTTTGTCAAAGGATGGACTTCACATAGCACAAACATTTGTGTTTTTTTTCCTGCCGTTGCACGGATTGGCCTCTCATGAAAAAAAAAAAAAATAATTGCACTGTGGTAAGGCCTTTTTCTCCTTAGCCTCAAAGAAAAGGAGAAGAGTGATCTGGGAAGTGGTTACTCTCCACCACTTTCCTATTATTCAGGCATGACAGTTGATGAGTTGGACTTGAAGCCATGTCTGTATAGAACTTTTGTGCTTGTTTATGGCTTTGAACATAATCTGTGCTTTTGAGCGAGCTAATCTCCTTGAATCTCCAGCTTGGATGTGGACATTAAGGGTCTTCATTAGTTAACCCTGATGAGGGTTCCTCAGATTGGGAGCATATCATCGGAAAAGGATTCTTTCTGATCTGCTGGGGGAAAGTGAGTTTCCAGAAGGCAGGGGACCTGTCTTAATTTCCAACCAGCTGGTTTTCCTAGTGATCCTGGAGAATCATGAACTATTGTTAATTTAATAAATCTCTACTGGTGGAAATTTGTCCAGTAACATAAATTGCCTATTGCTGTTCCAGTGGGCTGCCCTGGTGTGAAACTGGGATTGTTCAGTGCATAAGTATGTTTTGGGGCTGAAAGCCTGCCTTTGCACTTGTCAGGTCCTGGACACTGTCTGCTTCAGCCTAAAGAAAGAGGTGCCTTTTAAAAAACTGAATATATTGTTGTGCTCATCGGGCCTTTAGGACTACCTCCCCCAACAGGGAGCTTTTCTGATTCACACAGATGCATGAGTGGGGTGGCTGAGACATAGGAGGTGAGGCAGGGTACTACCATGATGCCGCATTCAGGGTTTTAAAATAAATATTGATTAAAATGTAAGACACTAAGATGATTCATTTGCATCTTAGAGCCCTATTTCTGCTTTGAATGGAGTTCCTTACTGTTATTAATTTACCCTCAATTTTATTCCTTATAAGGCTCTTGACCTATTTATGGCGAAAGGAGTTTATTTGAAATCAAAGTGTAGGCAGTGCAGGATGAACTGTTTAAAAGTCAGGGTAATTTTGAGTCTTAAACAGCAAGCTTCCCTTGGCATGCTATGATGGATTCTTTGTCAAAGGATGGACTTCACATAGCACAAACATTTGTGTTTTTCCTGCCGTTGCACGGATTGGCCTCTCATGAAAAAAAAAATAATTGCACTGTGGTAAGGCCTTTTTCTCCTTAGCCTCAAAGAAAAGGAGAAGAGTGATCTGGGAAGTGGTTACTCTCCACCACTTTCCTATTATTCAGGCATGACAGTTGATGAGTTGGACTTGAAGCCATGTCTGTATAGAACTTTTGTGCTTGTTTATGGCTTTGAACATAATCTGTGCTTTTGAGCGAGCTAATCTCCTTGAATCTCCAGCTTGGATGTGGACATTAAGGGTCTTCATTAGTTAACCCTGATGAGGGTTCCTCAGATTGGGAGCATATCATCGGAAAAGGATTCTTTCTGATCTGCTGGGGGAAAGTGAGTTTCCAGAAGGCAGGGGACCTGTCTTAATTTCCAACCAGCTGGTTTTCCTAGTGATCCTGGAGAGAATCATGAACTATTGTTAATTTAATAAATCTCTACTGGTGGAAATTTGTCCAGTAACATAAATTGCCTATTGCTGTTCCAGTGGGCTGCCCTGGTGTGAAACTGGGATTGTTCAGTGCATAAGTATGTTTTGGGGCTGAAAGCCTGCCTTTGCACTTGTCAGGTCCTGGACACTGTCTGCTTCAGCCTAAAGAAAGAGGTGCCTTTTAAAAAACTGAATATATTGTTGTGCTCATCGGGCCTTTAGGACTACCTCCCCCAACAGGGAGCTTTTCTGATTCACACAGATGCATGAGTGGGGTGGCTGAGACATAGGAGGTGAGGCAGGGTACTACCATGATGCCGCATTCAGGGTTTTAAAATAAATATTGATTAAAATGTAAGACACTAAGATGATTCATTTGCATCTTAGAGCCCTATTTCTGCTTTGAATGGAGTTCCTTACTGTATTAATTTACCCTCAATTTTTATTCCTTATAGGCCTCTATATGGCATGTAATTTATGTTTAGACTGTTACTAACTGTACATTTTAGCAAGGGCCATTTGTATCTCTTGACCTAGTTTTTAAGATTTCCTTGGCAGAGAATGTCCACCTTGTCAGCTGAAGGATAGATTTGGGTGTAAGCTTTAGATTCTTACTTTGTGTGCATATTTATGGGATCTGTTAGTGACCCAGAAGGAAAGGACTGGCCCTCTAGTTCTTAAGTGATCATGTGTCATTGTCACCCTACATTTGGTCCTTGTGATGCCCGACATCAAATACTATCAGTTCTCTCATTGTTTAAGTAATAATTTATTTCAGTATGTGACTTTTATTTTTATTGAGGTATCGTTAATTTGCAATGTTGTGTTAAATTTTGAGTGTACAGCAGTGTGATTCACTTACACGTGTGTGTGTGTGTGTGTGTTCCTTTTCAGATTCTTTCCCATTATAGTTTATTAGTGGTAGATTAGTTGCTAAGTTGTATCCGACTCTAATGATCCCATGGACTATAACCTGCTAGGCTCCTCTGCCCATGGGAATGTCCAGGCAAGAATACTGAAGTGGGTTGCCATTTTCTTCTACAGCAGGTCTTTCTGATGCAGAAATAGAACCCAGGTCTCCTGTATTGCAGGCAGATTCTCTATCAACTGACCTATGAGGGAAGCCCATATAGGTTATTGGAAGATACTGAATATAGTTTCCTGTGCTATACCATAGGTCCATGTTGTTTATCTTTTATATACAGTAATATCTGTTAAGCCCAGACTCCTAATTTCTCTTCTTTTATCCCGTTTGGTAACCATAAGTTTGTTATCTGCTTCTGTGTTTCTGTTTTGTTAATAAGTTCATTTATTTCATTTTTTAAATTCCACATAGAATTGATGTCATACTATATATTTGTCTTTATCTGACTTAATATGATCATCTTTGGGTCTATTCATACTGCTTCAAATGGCATTATTTCATTCTCTTTTTAATGGTTGAGTAATAGTCACTGTGTTGTGTGTGTATATATATACACACACACACATATAACCTCACTTATTAAAAGTAAATCATTTTACATTGAAAAGAAACTGCATTTATTATTTTAATAAGAAAATCATCACTTGCCATAAGTAGAAGGTGATGATAAAGAGAAATATAAGGGCTCAGCAAAGTCATGAAGTGGATGGAGATGGAAGGAAGCTGACGATGACGTCCGCATGTCCCTGGCATTTTATAAGCTTGTCTATGAGGTGAGACTGCCTCTTCTATGTGCCAGGGCTTTCAAAAGCAAAAGTGATTGTATGTGAGAATCATGTGGATTTTTTAAAAAAAATTTGGCCTCTTTTATTGGTTTTTTATCTATCCATTTTCATCCATCTTTATTCTTTGGCCTTTGTGGGCCTCCCATTGCAGCGGCCTCTCTCCTTGAAGAGCATCGGCTCTGGGCACATGCGCTCCAGAGCGCTGGCTCATAATTAAACACACAGATCCAGCCACTCCTCGGCACATGGAATCTTCCCAGGCCAGGGATTGAAGCAGTGCTCCTTGCATTGCAAGGCAGACTCTTTACCCAGTGGACCACCAGGGAAGCCCATGTGGAAGTTTTAAAGTATTATGATTTCCTAGTACCACAGAACAAGGACCTGAAATTGTTACCATTTTTAAAGTTTCCTATGTCACTGGCAGTTTTTATTTCTCCTGTCATTAATGAAAATTAGGATTTTTCTTAAAATAAGTTATCCATGTTTCATAGTGGTTGATATTTTCCACTGCTGTGTCTAGCCATGTCAGGGTAAGGTGTTTTATTCAGCACTGATGTTTCCTTTTATTTCTAAAGCTACTTTTTTTCCGTCCCAGTTTTGGCGAAATTATGTATCACTTGTGATAATTCATTTTAAAAATTCCTGAGCTGTGTGGCGTACTTTCATGAAAATTCATTTAGATAAAATTAGATATTATTGTTTAATGAGGTGGCATTTCAATTTAGATCTTGCATCAGGCGTATACCAAGAGTTTTTTATGGAAGAGTTAGGTTCATTTGAGTAATAAAGGCTGAATCATGGGGGCTTTAATTCTTAATCGCTGTGAGGATTGTTATCCGTGGGATGTGAGCTGTCTTAGTGGTATTCAATCAAGTGTCCACTTAGCCATGACTGGAAGTAATTGCTCCCAAGTGGGCCGCACAGTGACCTGTTAATACTCGCTCTGACCCTGTGACCTTGTCTGCCCCATTGTTTAGGATTTTATAGCAGGCGAGTCTGCATTTCTCTGGGGTCAAGTAGATATCTCGAGGTCAAACATTTTCTGATTACTGCCTCGTCCACACTGTAAGTCAGCCAGAAGCAGTTGGCGTTGCTAATAGTCATTGCTTTGTAGTGGGACATGAACAGTTTGAAAATTGTCTTCCCAGCCTGCATGTAAACAGTTTAATATTTTACGGAAAGAAGTTCATCTTGTAAATTAGGTATGAATAATACATTTGTAATTATTCCTTGTGTCTTTAAACACTTGTGTCTTAATTGGCTTGCCTTTTTTTTTCTTTTTTAATGTATTTGCATTTGCCAGCAAGGTAAAATTAACTCCTGTTAGAAACCCCGTGAAGTTAGGATAGTGCATGCCAGGCCTTCTCTGGTCCCATCAAGACTTAAAACTTGAGGGATTCTTTTTCATGCACATGGGAGGCCATTCATTTTCTTTTTGAACTCTTTGTTTTATGTTGAACAGTGAGTTGAAATTGCTTTGATTTACCCCCTTTGGTTTTTTATGACACAGTGTTATTTTGTATTGCTCTTCGTTGATTGCAACATAATTAATTTTTTCTCAAAAATTACATGAATACATTCTTCCATGTCTGTGATGAGTTAAGGAATCCAAGCTAGCTATATGTCTGTCAGCTTTGTGGGTGATCCTTACTGTTGGGCCCGCCTGCCTATTTGGCAGAATCATTAAATAGGGGTGAGAGAAGGAATTAAACTTAAAAGGTAATTTGGTCCAACTTGACTCAAAATTCATTCACATCTAAGTCATTTCAAGACCAACAGTGTATCCTTACCTTGTTTCTTTATCTTGATGTGAAACCATTCATGCCATAGAATTTCTACAAATGTTTATGTGGAAAAGTACAACTAGAAAAAAACAAAGGAAAACATACAGTTAGAAAAGTTGGCAAGTTGTGAATTTAGAATGTCACCTAAGGTGATTTGGATGTCATCCCCAAAAAAACTCATCTCAAGAAGGATTAAATGACTCTTCCTACTATATTGAATGCATTACTGAAAATAATTTATTACCATTGTGTCTGCTGCTAAATCTCAGGTTAAAATATTTACCTATAATTTTACTTGAAAAGTCTTAAATCACGAAAGTTTCAGGACTGTTGTTTCTCTTAAATATAGGGAAACTGCTTCTCTCTGTGTCAGAGTTATTTTGTGATACTGTGCTTAAAGGGTTTTTTTGGACCAGTTTGTTGATTAAAGACATTATCATTAAAGCTCCTTTGTCAAAAAAATATGTACCCTCCTTGCCTTAGTATGAAAAAATTCATTTTGCTAGTGTGGAAAAGGTTAGTAAAATTCTACGTGTACACAGGACTGGGTGAATGTACTCTGAGAGGCAGTTCCTGAAACTCTGCTGAGGTTCCCTGGGCTGCGAACTCTCAGAGGCTGCTGGAGGGAAACCATGGAATGTCGCGTCTTTTGGACACTCTGCAAACTACTTGGTTTTCTAATTTCATTGTTGGGCTGTGTTATATTCCCTTTGATAGTGTCTATTTATGTCTAGCTGAGTTTTTGACAGTTGCCATGATAAAAAGCAGTGTACCATTTGAAAAACCCACATGAAAACAGAAAATGAGGGTGGCAACGTCCAACCTGATTTCAAGGTTTGAGGAATTTTGCAGTGTGCAACAGGTGCATGTATCTGATTAGTAAATATTGTATTGTTTAAGAATGAAATAAAAAATAACTTTCCTTTTGATTTTTTTCCCCTGAAATAGGTTGTTAGGTCTAATAATAATTGCTTGGACCTAACTGCTTATCAGATGAAATCATTAGACATTTCTTTGGCCTGGATGGGGAGGTGGGGAGAGGAGGAATGCCTCAAGAAAACTTCTAAAGCCCTAACTGCCATAAAGTCCAAATATTTGAGAACTCTGGCATTGACACAAGAAATATATGTGTTTCAAAAATGGAAAAAGTAGGGGCTTCCTTGGTGGGTAAAGAGTCCACCTTGCAATGCTGGGGCACCGATTCTGTCCCTGGCCCTGCAGGATCCCACGTGCTGCAGAGCGGCTCAACATCCTGTGGTAAATCACAATGAAAAGAATATTAAGAATGTATATATGTATAATTGAGTCATTCTGTTGTACAGCAGTAATTAACACAAGATTGTAATTGAACTATACTTCAATTAAAAATAAATAAAACAGGGCTTCCCTGGTGGTCCAGTGGGTAAGGACTCCGCCTTGCAGTGCAAGGGGCGCCAGTTCAATCCCTGGCCTGGGAAGATCCCACGTGCCGCGGAGCAGCTGAACCACTGTGTCCATTTACCCAGCCGGAGCTCTGGAGCGCATGCGCCCAGAGCCGATTCTCTGCAGTGAGAGAGGCCTCTGCAATGGGAGGCCCACACAGGCCAAAGAATAAAGATGGAAGAAAATAAATAAATAAAAAAGCAATAAGAGAGGTTAAAGTTTAAAAAAAACTGAAAAAGTAGTAGAAAAGTAGGCAGTTTGGAAAATGTAAATTAGCTAAATGGAGAAACCAAAAACTGGCCTTGATTTGCTACTCAGAGATATACACTCTTAATATTTTGGTGAAAAAAAATTATTTTTGTTGGCTTTCAAGTATCAGAACCCAGAATCAGTTAATTTAAGAAGAACATTTATTTTATGGATAAAAGGTATCCCATGGAACCCAAACACATGAATAGATGAGAACCAAGATCTAGAATGCTTGTCCACTGTAATTCCTCTATTTCAATTTTTTTTTCCTGTATTTTTCTCTTTCTGCAAAAATTATTTTATATTTTTAAGTGAAAGTTGGTTTTGGCAGGAAGTAGAATCCAGTTTGGAACAGTCTTCTAAGTTCCTCTCTCACACCTACTCAATTTGCAGTGCCCAGATTTCAGCTTTTTTGGGTACCTCCTCCCTATTCCCCACAGCACTCCAAATGGGTGTTGTGTTAATAGAAGCACCTGTGGTGCGTATTTTTGGTCTCCTTAAGTGTCACCTGGCTCTGGTCTTGATCACTCAAGGCACAGGATAAAGGATGCTAGTTGTTCTCTTTATTACGTCCCTTTTTTACCTGGCTGGAAAAAGGAAGGGGTGTGGTCAGCAGTGGCTTCCATACGTTAAGTGTAGCTCTTGGTGTGGCATGGTGGCACTGCTGAAAGGATCACTCTTCCCCCTGCATTCCTGCTTTTCTTAAGCCCCAACAGTGGAAATATATGGTCTCCCAATCCTAGAGGCCAGAAGGGTGAGATCAGGGTGTTGGTTTAGTTGGTTCCTCCTAAGGACTGTGACTCTCATGGCACCTTTTGTGGCTTCTGGTGATTTGTTGGCCATCGCTGACATTAGTTGGCTTGTGGAAGCATCATGCTGATGTCTTCCTTCATCACACATGGTGTTCTCGCTGTGTGCATGTGTGTGCCCACATGTCCTCCTTTTTTAAGGGCACCAGTCCTGTTGGATCAGAAACTCCTCCACTCCAGTATGAGCACATCTAGGCTAATTACATCTGCAGTGATCCTGCTGCCACATAAGGTCACATTCCAAGCCACCTTCTCTTTCTGCATAGGCTCATATGGTTGAATATAGGAAAACTAAATGTGCAAGCACTGTGACTTTTTGGTATATTCTGGAGAAGAATGCAAAACCCATGGAAATTTGAAAGGAAAAACCGTGTCAGCATCTCTCTTCTTTTACTGAAGGTTTTGTGCAAATGTCAGACATCGCTGTGTGCAGTAGATGAGGCCGAGTCATGGGTCGTGTTTGTTTCTTTCCATGTGACATTACTGCACAGTGTTTTGATGAGTTTATGCCAGGAAATGGAATGATAGATAGGAGGTGGTGCTGGCCCAGAAAGATTTGGGTTCTGGTAGCCTTTTTCTACCACCACCTGCTATCTTTGAGACACTTTAGGTAATAGGTAACACCTGTCTTTAATCTTGACAGCCAGTCTGGGCCATGGCCTGTGCCTTTTCCATCTTGGGAATGAGGATGCTGTGGATCAAGACAATCAGTTCCTTTGTTGAGGATCCTGTAGCAAATTTAGGGTTGAAACTCAAGCCTTTCAGATCCAGAGCCTGTTTTCTTTTTGTCTCTTTGTCTCTGACTTATTAAGTACCCCGATTTCCTAGCCTCTCTTGGAAAACACCGTCACAGGGAAAGTAGTCTGGTGGTATTTCCTGTCTTTTGGGTCTGTCTGTCTCTCTTTAAACAGAGTAGAGATTACCCTGAGAAATACGAATATTATGAAAAAAGAAGTTTCTTTGGATTGGATGAATGTGCCAACATGGACAGACGAGCTGGCACCTTTGCCCCCCATCGTTGGACAGCTGCCCACTGGGAGCTCAGCGTTCCTGGTGCCAGTGTCTCGGAATTCTTGCCAAGCCCAAGGTTTTGCTGTTGCATTCGCTATTGAATGGTGTTTGGGATGTTTGTGGGTGGTCGTTTTTTATTTGGATTTTGTTATCTGCCCTTTGTAGTAGTAGCTCTGGCATCATTTCTTGCTGTTCAGATGTTCAGTGACTTTCAAGCAGAGAGACTTGAAAAATATACCATGTTGGAGGGCTTTATGAGAAGTTTGGCATCTTAGGAAAAACACCAAACTTTTTAGGGGCCATGAGTGACCTGTTAAAATAGCCTCTGGGCCTGTGGGTTTAATTGTCCCTGCCTAGTAGCAGGCTAGAGACTCAGCAGGGGACGGGGCAAGTAGACAGGTGAAAGGGCTCTGTTGGGATGTTCAATCTCTTGTTCCTTTTTTGTGTAAAAGAAATGTTAGCTGGATTCAAGTGGACAGATTTCATTTCCTTGTATCTTCTGAAGAAACAAGATAAGTTGAATAACACTGTTTAGTCTTGATTATTAAAAGTTGGAATCTGAATAAAACTAGAGCTTATCTCCTCTGTCCAAGGCCAACACATCTTTGGGCCACCTTAGGCTCTCAGGTCATTGAGTCTCACTTTCAGGCCCCCAGTCCCTAACCACTTCTTTTGTTTGTTTTTTTCAGATGACAGTTTCAGGGAAGTAAATGTCTCTGATACTGTCTGTCCATGCCCTTCCATGTAAGTTAAGAGCTTTACTATGCTGCATTTCAGTTGTTCTTGTATTTCTGTGTCATTCTTCCAGACTATGACCTCGTCCTTATATGACCACGATGTTGGCCTGGAGTGGACACATGAGTGAACACTGATCACTGGGTGATCATTGGTGCAAGTCCAAGGGGCGGGGCATGGTAGGAAATGGTCGTCATTTCTCCCCTGGTGTGTTTCTCTTTCTTTTCTCATCTGCATGTGTTCTGGTTGGTGTGGGTTAAAGAGTCAAGTCACCTCTTTGTTCTCATATGGCAACTGTCATTATCGATTATGCCTTGCAACTTTACCTGAGTTGCTTTAGAGAAAAAAAATAACAACTGTCACAGAAATTTTAGCTGACTTGTCAGTGCTAACCTGTTTTGATTTGTAGAGGCTAAGTAGAGACACAAGACCGACAGGTTTCTGATACACACTGTTCTCAGCATTTGGGGGATGCCTGACTTACTCATCCTGTGCTAGAACATTTTAGAAATCTAAAATGCCATTTCTCAAGGGCAATCTCACGCTGACAGTTTTAGACCACATGAAACAGCATTTTGTCGCCATACTGGAAAATGGGAAGGCCCTTTGCATCCTTGTAAAATGTCCTCAAATCTAACCTTAGTGACAGACGGGGACGATTTCTAATGAACCGCCAGGAGGTTTGCCTCTGATATAATCCTGCAAGGATTCCTATGGTGTTACATAAGATGGGTTTTCCCTCCTGTTTAGAATGAGAACATTTAAAGGGTCAGCCAGTTTCATTTCCTTGTATCTTCTGAAGAAACAAGATAAGTTGAATAACACTGTTTAGTCTTGATTATTAAAAGTTGGAATCTGAATAAAACTAGAGCTTATCTCCTCTGTCCAAGGCCAACACATCTTTGGGCCACCTTAGGCTCTCAGGTCATTGAGTCTCACTTTCAGGCCCCCAGTCCCTAACCACTTCTTTTGTTTGTTTTTTTCAGATGACAGTTTCAGGGAAGTAAATGTCTCTGATACTGTCTGTCCATGCCCTTCCATGTAAGTTAAGAGCTTTACTATGCTGCATTTCAGTTGTTCTTGTATTTCTGTGTCATTCTTCCAGACTATGACCTCGTCCTTATATGACCACGATGTTGGCCTGGAGTGGACACATGAGTGAACACTGATCACTGGGTGATCATTGGTGCAAGTCCAAGGGGCGGGGGCATGGTAGGAAATGGTCGTCATTTCTCCCCTGGTGTGTTTCTCTTTCTTTTCTCATCTGCATGTGTTCTGGTTGGTGTGGGTTAAAGAGTCAAGTCACCTCTTTGTTCTCATATGGCAACTGTCATTATCGATTATGCCTTGCAACTTTACCTGAGTTGCTTTAGAGAAAAAAAATAACAACTGTCACAGAAATTTTAGCTGACTTGTCAGTGCTAACCTGTTTTGATTTGTAGAGGCTAAGTAGAGACACAAGACCGACAGGTTTCTGATACACACTGTTCTCAGCATTTGGGGGATGCCTGACTTACTCATCCCTGTGCTAGAACATTTTAGAAATCTAAAATGCCATTTCTCAAGGGCAATCTCACGCTGACAGTTTTAGACCACATGAAACAGCATTTTGTCGCCATACTGGAAAATGTGGGGGGAAGGCCCCTTTGCATCCTTGTAAAAATGTCCTCAAATCTAACCTTAGTGACAGACGGGGACGATTTCTAATGAACCGCCAGGAGGTTTGCCTCTGATATAATCCTGCAAGGATTCCTATGGTGTTACATAAGATGGGTTTTCCCTCCTGTTTAGAATGAGAACATTTAAAGGGGTCAGCCAGTTTCATGCTGGGAAGTCATTTTCCACATATGCTAAGAAATGGATATATGTTTTTCAAAACTGAGAACTCTTTTCCGTCATTGAAAAGGAATGTAAAATGATCTATTTTTCAAAAAGGTGTAGAAATTGATGAGGCAAACAGAAGTCTATGAGTGGTTTTTTTATGGGTTAGAAGAGAATATGTTCTGTGTTTCAGACACTCGTAATAAGATGAAGAAATGTCCCAAGATGATTGGGGAGATGTATGGAGTTAATAGGGAATGGTGTGTGTGTTGGCGGAGGTGTGCACGTGTGCTTTTCCCCTTCTTTCTTCCTGCCTGTCTGTCTGCGTTTTTCTATTTCTGTTCTGTTTTGCTTTTCCTGTATTTGGAAATAGATGTTTATCTGATTTTAATGTTAAACTGGAAGGTGGTCTGGTCACCTACCTGGTTCTTAGTTGGAAAACCATGTCATAGGAACATTTTCACATGTGTTTGTTGCATCTCATACAGTCTCCCTCAGGGAAGACATTGTATTCAACAGGGTCTGGCTATCACATTTGTGGGAAAGTATTTTAGACACTAGAGAGAACAGAACACTTGCTTACATCTCTCAGTGAAGCTGGTCAGCACCCTTACAGGGTTTTAGTATCAAATGCACGTTTTGTCATGTATTTATCCTACTGTGTTATTCTTGGTTTTAGGGGCTTTGGACTAGTTTCTTTGAGGCATCCTTGAAGACAGAGTCTTTAATTTTTTTAAGCCAAAGACTAGAATTAAAGTTACCCCAGATTAGATAAATATAAGGATCTATTGCTTGAAATTGGAGAAACTGTGGGAAAATTACGATGAAGAACTCAGGAAGGAGGGCTGAGTGAATCGAGATGGGCATCTGTTAAAAGAAAAAGTTCACAACTTTTCAAGAGAATTCGGATTCAGTTGTCACAAAGTAAGGATGCTCTAAGACCTGGCATCAGATGTAGGAGGAGCTTCACAGAGTTAGGTTATTAATCTGCATAGCAGAGAATAAGACCTGAAATGTGATAGCTAAAGCTATAAGCATCCTTGTAAAATGTCCTCAAATCTAACCTTAGTGACAGACGGGGACGATTTCTAATGAACCGCCAGGAGGTTTGCCTCTGATATAATCCTGCAAGGATTCCTATGGTGTTACATAAGATGGGTTTTCCTTCTGTTTAGAATGAGAACATTTAAAGGGGTCAGCCAGTTTCATGCTGGGAAGTCATTTTCCACATATGCTAAGAAATGGATATATGTTTTTCAAAACTGAGAACTCTTTTCCGTCATTGAAAAGGAATGTAAAATGATCTATTTTTCAAAAAGGTGTAGAAATTGATGAGGCAAACAGAAGTCTATGAGTGGTTTTTTTATGGGTTAGAAGAGAATATGTTCTGTGTTTCAGACACTCGTAATAAGATGAAGAAATGTCCCAAGATGATTGGGGAGATGTATGGAGTTAATAGGGAATGGTGTGTGTGTTGGCGGAGGTGTGCACGTGTGCTTTTCCCCTTCTTTCTTCCTGCCTGTCTGTCTGCGTTTTTCTATTTCTGTTCTGTTTTGCTTTTCCTGTATTTGGAAATAGATGTTTATCTGATTTTAATGTTAAACTGGAAGGTGGTCTGGTCACCTACCTGGTTCTTAGTTGGAAAACCATGTCATAGGAACATTTTCACATGTGTTTGTTGCATCTCATACAGTCCCCCTCAGGGAAGACATTGTATTCAACTGGGTCTGGCTATCACATTTGTGGGAAAGTATTTTAGACACTAGAGAGAACAGAACACTTGCTTACATCTCTCAGTGAAGCTGGTCAGCACCCTTACAGGGTTTTAGTATCAAATGCACGTTTTGTCATGTATTTATCCTACTGTGTTATTCTTGGTTTTAGGGGCTTTGGACTAGTTTCTTTGAGGCATCCTTGAAGACAGAGTCTTTAATTTTTTTAAGCCAAAGACTAGAATTAAAGTTACCCCAGATTAGATAAATATAAGGATCTATTGCTTGAAATTGGAGAAACTGTGGGAAAATTACGATGAAGAACTCAGGAAGGAGGGCTGAGTGAATCGAGATGGGCATCTGTTAAAAGAAAAAGTTCACAACTTTTCAAGAGAATTCGGATTCCAGTTGTCACAAAGTAAGGATGCTCTAAGACCTGGCATCAGATGTAGGAGGAGCTTCACAGAGTTAGGTTATTAATCTGCATAGCAGAGAATAAGACCTGAAATGTGATAGCTAAAGCTATAATGCTTTTCTGTGATGCTGTACTATAAAATATGTGTTATCTCTGTTACTATCCCCAGCATTCTGCACATGCCTATATCTCTGTTAACTCTTTTTATTCCTACATCACATCACTACCTCCATATATGCAGAACTCCTGCCAGTTCTTTCTCCTCAAATTGTATTCCTCATTGCTTTGCATATAGCTCAGTGTTTAGTGTAAGTTTGGTAACTGTTGGTAGAAATGATGATGAGATCTTAGAGGAAAGGCAGGGTATATTAGCTAGTGATGTTAGCTGCTGTAACAAATAATCCCACACATGTATAGTGGCTTAAACCCACTAGATGTTCTTTTATTGATTGACAAGGCTTCTCTTCCAGGCTTTGGTTCAGATACCCTTTTTCCTTCCATCTGTGACTCAGCCATCTTCTACCTGTGGTTTAAAAGTTTGAAAGCTTAAAAAAAAGAGTACAAAAAATAGCAGAGAGGATCACTTAAGTGAAAATTTTATGCACCAGCCCTGGAAGTAATGTACATTACTTGGGCAAATATTCCATTTAAACAAGTGAAAACTTTCAAAAAAGGGAGCGAAGAGCCTGAGCAGAGTCCTTTATAAATCTAAGTTCTCTGATAGAGCTAGTCTGTAATTAACTTGGAAAACAGGGATCTTGTGTATATCCTTTTTTTTTTTTTTTTTTTTCATGGCATTAACACATTTCTAAACAAGTAAGAATGGGAAGGGGTTTTTTGGTTGACTGACCTTGAGTTTGAGTTTTCCCATCTGTAGAAGAATTCTGCTTGCCTAGCAAGGGTAGAAATCTGGAGTCAGGAAATCATTGCCACTGAGATCTGGTGAGATCATCTAGTCCAGCTGGTTGTTTGTGTTAATTTCTTAGATGTGTGTACTTAGACAAAATGCAAAAAACACTATAAAATGTCCACCAGTGTTTGTTCTTATTTCCCCATGTAGTTGTTGACTAAAAGAGTATAAGTTGAGAGTTTTTCACTGGGGAGAGTTTATTACTCTAATGTGCCACTGTACCATTTTTTAAATTATGTAAGTTACAGGTGTACAACATAATGATTTAAAAGTAAATTTAAAGCTTTATGCTCCATTTATAGTTGCTGTAAAATATTGGCTGTCTTCCCCTTGTTGTAAAGTGTATCATTGTAGCTTGTTTATACTTAACAGTTTCTGCCTCTTACTCCCCTGCTGCTGGATTGCCTCTTCCCTGTCCCCACAGGTACCACTAGTTTGTTCTCTGCTTGTGAGTCTGTTTCTTTTTTTGGTTGGTATATTCACTAATTCATTGTATTTTTTAGATTGCACATGTATTATCCTCCAGTATTTGTCTTTGTCGTGTTTCACTTAGTGTAATGCCCTCCAACTCCTTAGATGTTGCTACAAATGGCAATATTTCATTCTTTTGGAAGGCTGAGTAGTATACCATTATATACTTATGCCATATTTCTTTTTCTATTTATCTGTTGATGAACAGTTAGCTTGGTTTCATATCTTGGCAGTTTAATGCTGCCATGAACATAGAGGTGAATGTAGTTTTTTTTTTATTTTGAATTACTGTTTGTTTGTTTGTTTTTTAATACACAACCAGGAGTGAAATTGCTGGATCCTGTAGTAGTTCTGTAGTGCTTCCCAGGTGGCGCTGGTGGTAAGGAACCTGCCAGCTAATGCAGGAGAAGCAAGAGACACAGGTTCGATCCCTAGATCCGTGAGATCCTCTGGAGAAGGGCATCGCAACCCACTCTAGTATTCTTGCCTGGAGAATCCCAGGGACAGAGAGGAGCATGGTGGACTACTGTCCATAGGGTCACAGAGAATCAGGCATGACGGGAGTGACTTAGCATGCATGGTAGTTCAATAGGTACATGTAAAAGAATGAAATTAGAACATTCTCTATAATATCATATATAAAAATTAACTCAAAGTGAATTAAAGGCCTAAATGTAAGACTAGATACCATGAGTACTCTAGAGGAAAACAGACTACTCTGTCAGAAATCATAATAATATTTCTTTGCCTCCATCTCCTAAAAGAAAGAAAACAAAAGCAAAAATAAACAAATGGAACCTAGTTATACTTAAAAGCTTTTGAACAGTGAAGGAAACCATCAACAAAGCAAAAACGTAACCTACTGAGTAGGACAAAATATTTGCAAATGATATGACACGTAATGGGTTAATACAAAAAATACATAAACAGCTCATACAAACCATTTAAAAAAAGTTGCTTTTTTTAAAATATTGGCTGTCTTCCCCTTGTTGTAAAGTGTATCATTGTAGCTTGTTTATACTTAACAGTTTCTGCCTCTTACTCCCCTGCTGCTGGATTGCCTCTTCCCTGTCCCCACAGGTACCACTAGTTTGTTCTCTGCTTGTGAGTCTGTTTCTTTTTTTGGTTGGTATATTCACTAATTCATTGTATTTTTTAGATTGCACATGTATTATCCTCCAGTATTTGTCTTTGTCGTGTTTCACTTAGTGTAATGCCCTCCAACTCCTTAGATGTTGCTACAAATGGCAATATTTCATTCTTTTGGAAGGCTGAGTAGTATACCATTATATACTTATGCCATATTTCTTTTTCTATTTATCTGTTGATGAACAGTTAGCTTGGTTTCATATCTTGGCAGTTTAATGCTGCCATGAACATAGAGGTGAATGTAGTTTTTTTTTTATTTTGAATTACTGTTTGTTTGTTTGTTTTTTAATACACAACCAGGAGTGAAATTGCTGGATCCTGTAGTAGTTCTGTAGTGCTTCCCAGGTGGCGCTGGTGGTAAGGAACCTGCCAGCTAATGCAGGAGAAGCAAGAGACACAGGTTCGATCCCTAGATCCGTGAGATCCTCTGGAGAAGGGCATCGCAACCCACTCTAGTATTCTTGCCTGGAGAATCCCAGGGACAGAGAGGAGCATGGTGGACTACTGTCCATAGGGTCACAGAGAATCAGGCATGACGGGAGTGACTTAGCATGCATGGTAGTTCAATAGGTACATGTAAAAGAATGAAATTAGAACATTCTCTATAATATCATATATAAAAATTAACTCAAAGTGAATTAAAGGCCTAAATGTAAGACTAGATACCATGAGTACTCTAGAGGAAAACAGACTACTCTGTCAGAAATCATAATAATATTTCTTTGCCTCCATCTCCTAAAAGAAAGAAAACAAAAGCAAAAATAAACAAATGGAACCTAGTTATACTTAAAAGCTTTTGAACAGTGAAGGAAACCATCAACAAAGCAAAAACGTAACCTACTGAGTAGGACAAAATATTTGCAAATGATATGACACGTAATGGGTTAATACAAAAAATACATAAACAGCTCATACAACTCAACATCAAAAAAGCAAACAGCCCAATTAAAACATGGACAGAACACCTGAACATACTATTTCTTAAATCCATGGAGAAGGAAATGGCAATGCACTTCAGTATTCGTGCCTGGGAAACCACGTGGGCAGAGGAGCCCAGTGGGCAACAGTCCATGGGTTTGCAAAGAGTTGGATACGACTGGATGACTAAGCAAATCATTTCTTAAATAGTTACTGAGTGGGCTTGAAATTCTGAGGTACTAACACTTTGCTTAATAATTCCTTTTTGTATTTGCAATAACCCACTTAGACTCTCTGTCCATTTTACAGTTGAGGAAAATGAGGCCTAGAGTAGTTAGCTTATTCAACATAACTTACACGGAGGAGCTGGAATCTGAAGCAGGCAGCCTGCTAATCTAATACTCTGTAAGAGAAAAAGCCTTTTTTTCTCTCTGATACCAACAACGTAAGCCTTAAGAGAAAAACAGTGTTACCATTCAGTATTCCTAGAATGTTAGCCATTCTCTGGTAATGATTGGATGAAAAAAATCTCAATTTGGATTGGCCAGGTTGCCCCGGTGGTAGTAAAATAAACATCATTTCATTGACAATTATTATAATAGACATTGCCCTTACAGTTAATAAAGTGGTATAGATACTAGTTGATAATATAATCCCAGTTGCCAGTTTGGCTGCTAAATTCAGGAAACCCCTGGGCAATGGTAGACACATGCATTCTCGTGTTGTTACTGATTTAACTCGTGTCACACTTGAGTAGACAGCATTAGTTCAATAGGTACATGTAAAAGAATGAAATTAGAACATTCTCTATAATATCATATATAAAAATTAACTCAAAGTGAATTAAAGGCCTAAATGTAAGACTAGATACCATGAGTACTCTAGAGGAAAACAGACTACTCTGTCAGAAATCATAATAATATTTCTTTGCCTCCATCTCCTAAAAGAAAGAAAACAAAAGCAAAAATAAACAAATGGAACCTAGTTATACTTAAAAGCTTTTGAACAGTGAAGGAAACCATCAACAAAGCAAAAACGTAACCTACTGAGTAGGACAAAATATTTGCAAATGATATGACACGTAATGGGTTAATACAAAAAATACATAAACAGCTCATACAACTCAACATCAAAAAAGCAAACAGCCCAATTAAAACATGGACAGAACACCTGAACATACTATTTCTTAAATCCATGGAGAAGGAAATGGCAATGCACTTCAGTATTCGTGCCTGGGAAACCACGTGGGCAGAGGAGCCCAGTGGGCAACAGTCCATGGGTTTGCAAAGAGTTGGATACGACTGGATGACTAAGCAAATCATTTCTTAAATAGTTACTGAGTGGGCTTGAAATTCTGAGGTACTAACACTTTGCTTAATAATTCCTTTTTGTATTTGCAATAACCCACTTAGACTCTCTGTCCATTTTACAGTTGAGGAAAATGAGGCCTAGAGTAGTTAGCTTATTCAACATAACTTACACGGAGGAGCTGGAATCTGAAGCAGGCAGCCTGCTAATCTAATACTCTGTAAGAGAAAAAGCCTTTTTTTCTCTCTGATACCAACAACGTAAGCCTTAAGAGAAAAACAGTGTTACCATTCAGTATTCCTAGAATGTTAGCCATTCTCTGGTAATGATTGGATGAAAAAAATCTCAATTTGGATTGGCCAGGTTGCCCCGGTGGTAGTAAAATAAACATCATTTCATTGACAATTATTATAATAGACATTGCCCTTACAGTTAATAAAGTGGTATAGATACTAGTTGATAATATAATCCCAGTTGCCAGTTTGGCTGCTAAATTCAGGAAACCCCTGGGCAATGGTAGACACATGCATTCTCGTGTTGTTACTGATTTAACTCGTGTCACACTTGAGTAGACAGCATTTCCATCACTTGAAAGCATTTGGTTATTGCCCTCTGTTGATGCTGTGAGTCTGTAAGGACTTGGACTTGCAGATGCGTTGTCATTGTCAGCTGTGTTTTTGCACACTCAGGTCTAATTTTTGATTTTTGATTTTTTTGTACATCACCTTCAGAGTAGGCACGTATTTCTGCCCAAAGCACGACACAGTATTTTGATCTTTTTTTTTTTTTTTTTTTGGACTTCTTAAAGCTCCATATTGAAAATGGATTATTTTCTTGGTACTAACTAGCATGGCTGACCTCATTTCCAAATTGGAAAACCATAGGTTTTTCATGCCAATAATGCAGCTATCTGAAATTCACAAAGCACCTAGTCAATTCTGACAGGCAAGCCACATTGGGCACCGGGTAAGGTGCTTGGCAAATGTTTGTTGAATGACTGAACGAAACAGATCTGTGAAAAGAAGATTGCATCTCATTCTGGTTAATTTGTATTGTAGAAAATAATCAAAATAATACATTTCAGGAGTGAGAGTAGGATGCGAAGCATGAGCTTATTTTTCTTTTGACATAATTTCAAGTTTGAGTGGTACCAGGAATTTCCATGTACTCTTTAGCCATATCACCAGTTGTTTACAATAGGTTCTATTTGTTTATCATTTCTTTAATCCTTTAGGACTCTCCTGTTTTTCTCAGGTTGACACATACACACAGTTTGTATGTTTGCACATAATTTTCTTAAATCATTGGAAAGTGAGCTTGCAACCTCAGATATCTTTGCCAAAAGTACTTCAAAAGTATATATCCCCTAACAAAGCTGCTCTCTTAGGTAACTACAGTACACTTTATTGTATTAGAAGGTTTAATTTTTTTTTTAATTTTTATTTATTTATCTTTTTGGAGGGTGGGGTGGGGAGGGAGGGGGATGGGTGGGCCACTTCTGTTGGTCTTTCATTTCTCTATTTTCATCCGCCTTTGTTCTTTGGCTCCTGTGGGCCTCCCATCGTGGTGGCCACTGTCGTCGCAGAGCACTGGTTCTGGGCGCACGCGCGCCAGAGCTCCAGCTCGGTAATTGGACGCGTCGGCCCAGCCGCTCTGCGGCACGTGGGATCTTCCCAGGCCAGGGATGGAACCGGCGCCCCTTGCACTGCAAGGTGGTGTCTTTACCCACTGGACCACCAGGGGAAGCCCCCGAAGGTTTAATATTGATACAAGACTGTTGTCTAGTTTTGTCAGTGTGGCGGTACAGTCTTTGATAAGTAGTATTTTACACAGTCCAGAATCCATTCCCGGATCATGTATTGCATTTAGTTGTCATATCTCTTTTATAAATCTGTATTTAATGAACATTTGATTAGATAAAACCTATGATATAAATGAATCTCAAATGAGCTACACTGGTCATCCTTTTAATCCACTGTCTTGGTTGCAGGCAGAATTATTTCTAAATATGGGAGACACAAGATATTCTGTCCCCTTGTTCCTTCCTTCCAAATATGAGGATTTCTCATTATTAATATATCCCTGGATCTCATTACACTTGTAGCATAAATATTTTTACTTATGTTGAATCAGTAAACATGCATTATATAGAAATTAAATGAAGCACTGTTCTCTTCACAGTGTTATATCCTGTGTTACTGTTTTTCTCTTCTGTAGCTTCCCAGCACAAAAGTTCCCCTTTCTCCACTTTCTTCCTCTTCCTCCACTCTATATGTCTTTAATTTCACAGCGGGACCTTGCAGTAATGTTAGATTGGCTCTGGCAAAGGCATTTTGATGACCCCTGGCTCTAGTCATTATAGTAACTAATAAAAGCTTGCAAACGACTGTTACTTTGTAAGCGTGATTCCAGTGACTTGTGGCCAGCTCAGCTGTATAAATATGCAGCGTTTTTTGCCGTGTAAATTTTGATCACAGGGAAATGTATATATATCATTCCGTTGAATGTTTCTTTTAAATTTAATCACATCTGAGTGTAAAATAACAAGTAGAAATAAAATGGCATTGGAAATGGGAGCTTAAGATTTGGAAAGAATGGACGTGTTGGTCTGCATGAAAGCATCCTGTACCATGTTCTATAGAACATTTTGAGTAAATTCAGAAGGTAAGGGATGGGTGGCATGAAAAACAAGCCCTTGTTTATGTATTCAACTGAAAGACCAAATCACAGGCCTGATATTACAAGGTCTAGAGATGTCAATTTAGACCAGAGAGAATGATGTTTTTCCTAAAATTTGTGAATTGAACGTACTGAGTTAAAACTTGAACTTATGTAGCATCATAATCTTTATGTTGTTGAATTAAAATTTTAACTTTCAGAAAAAAGTCGTTTTTATATTTTTCTATGTTGCCAGTTGACTAGTTTTCATTGAGTGATAGTTTTACATGTTTGAGCTGTGTTTTTCTTGTCTTCAGGCTGTGTATCTCATAAACTAGTGAAGTGAAGCTTTGGAGGAAGGGTGGGAGAAGGCTGGTTGGCTGGCTTTCTTGGAGGTGATGTAAGGAAGATTTGTCCTGTTCCTTTCTAAATATGGGAGACACAAGATATTCTGTCCCCTTGTTCCTTCCTTCCAAATATGAGGATTTCTCATTATTAATATATCCCTGGATCTCATTACACTTGTAGCATAAATATTTTTACTTATGTTGAATCAGTAAACATGCATTATATAGAAATTAAATGAAGCACTGTTCTCTTCACAGTGTTATATCCTGTGTTACTGTTTTTCTCTTCTGTAGCTTCCCAGCACAAAAGTTCCCCTTTCTCCACTTTCTTCCTCTTCCTCCACTCTATATGTCTTTAATTTCACAGCGGGACCTTGCAGTAATGTTAGATTGGCTCTGGCAAAGGCATTTTGATGACCCCTGGCTCTAGTCATTATAGTAACTAATAAAAGCTTGCAAACGACTGTTACTTTGTAAGCGTGATTCCAGTGACTTGTGGCCAGCTCAGCTGTATAAATATGCAGCGTTTTTTGCCGTGTAAATTTTGATCACAGGGAAATGTATATATATCATTCCGTTGAATGTTTCTTTTAAATTTAATCACATCTGAGTGTAAAATAACAAGTAGAAATAAAATGGCATTGGAAATGGGAGCTTAAGATTTGGAAAGAATGGACGTGTTGGTCTGCATGAAAGCATCCTGTACCATGTTCTATAGAACATTTTGAGTAAATTCAGAAGGTAAGGGATGGGTGGCATGAAAAACAAGCCCTTGTTTATGTATTCAACTGAAAGACCAAATCACAGGCCTGATATTACAAGGTCTAGAGATGTCAATTTAGACCAGAGAGAATGATGTTTTTCCTAAAATTTGTGAATTGAACGTACTGAGTTAAAACTTGAACTTATGTAGCATCATAATCTTTATGTTGTTGAATTAAAATTTTAACTTTCAGAAAAAAGTCGTTTTTATATTTTTCTATGTTGCCAGTTGACTAGTTTTCATTGAGTGATAGTTTTACATGTTTGAGCTGTGTTTTTCTTGTCTTCAGGCTGTGTATCTCATAAACTAGTGAAGTGAAGCTTTGGAGGAAGGGTGGGAGAAGGCTGGTTGGCTGGCTTTCTTGGAGGTGATGTAAAGGAGAGGAATTCAGAAGCTTTGACTAGGCCAATGGCCAAAGGAGTCAAGCTACTCACCTGTATCTGCTCTGCCTGTGGGATGTCTGTGCCAGGGCTTGGCCGAGTGTGGACATCTCTGCTTTTCCTCCTTGCCTCTGGGAGGGCAGAGACACCACACCCTTCCTTGCGGGGCATCTTCTCAGGGGGTCCCCTCCTTTGGATTCTTTCCTCCATTCATTTATTCGCACAACAGATACTTACTAAGTGCCTGTTTTGTATCTTGCAGCATTCTAGGAATGTGGGGTAAATCAGTGATCAAAACGGATTTCCATCCCCATATATGTTCATATTTTGAAGGGAGATGGGTGCAGCTAGGGGTGGGACACACTGATGTAATAGGCACATTATGTAGAATGTTAGAAGGTGTATGCAGGGGATGGGACAGTGTGGTGATGAGGATTGGCAATGATGAGGGGGTGGGAGTGGCTTGTCCTTTTAGATGAGAGTGACTGGGGAAGTCCTCTTTAAAGGTTCTGTTTGAGCAAAGACTTTGGAGAAGGGAAGTGAGTAATCTTAAAGCATTCCAGGCAGAGGCAATAGCTAATGCAAAAGCCCTTTGGTACAGGGCATGCCCTGCATGATTGAGGACTAGTCTAGAGGGTGGTGAAGCAGGGGGAATGTGGTGGGAAATAGGCCCAGAGGGCTCCCCTGGGGCCTCTCCATTAAAGTTGGAAGTATTGACCTGGTTTAAATTTTAGCAGCTTCCCCTTTGGAACTGTGTTGAGACTAGACCGTGGGTGGGGTGAAGGTCGGGATAGTGGAAGAGCAATCAGACAGTTTAGAAAGTTGCTGCAGGAATCCAGGAGAGAGAGAATGGTGGCCATGACCAGAAAGTTGGTGGTGAAACTGAGGACCAGTGGTTAGATTTGAGATATATTTTGAGGGCAGCTTCGTTTTATAGTTTTCATTTTGAGTGATAGTTTTACATGTTTGAGCTGTGTTTTTCTTGTCTTCAGGCTGTGTATCTCATAAACTAGTGAAGTGAAGCTTTGGAGGAAGGGTGGGAGAAGGCTGGTTGGCTGGCTTTCTTGGAGGTGATGTAAAGGAGAGGAATTCAGAAGCTTTGACTAGGCCAATGGCCAAAGGAGTCAAGCTACTCACCTGTATCTGCTCTGCCTGTGGGATGTCTGTGCCAGGGCTTGGCCGAGTGTGGACATCTCTGCTTTTCCTCCTTGCCTCTGGGAGGGCAGAGACACCACACCCTTCCTTGCGGGGCATCTTCTCAGGGGGTCCCCTCCTTTGGATTCTTTCCTCCATTCATTTATTCGCACAACAGATACTTACTAAGTGCCTGTTTTGTATCTTGCAGCATTCTAGGAATGTGGGGTAAATCAGTGATCAAAACGGATTTCCATCCCCATATATGTTCATATTTTGAAGGGAGATGGGTGCAGCTAGGGGTGGGACACACTGATGTAATAGGCACATTATGTAGAATGTTAGAAGGTGTATGCAGGGGATGGGACAGTGTGGTGATGAGGATTGGCAATGATGAGGGGGTGGGAGTGGCTTGTCCTTTTAGATGAGAGTGACTGGGGAAGTCCTCTTTAAAGGTTCTGTTTGAGCAAAGACTTTGGAGAAGGGAAGTGAGTAATCTTAAAGCATTCCAGGCAGAGGCAATAGCTAATGCAAAAGCCCTTTGGTACAGGGCATGCCCTGCATGATTGAGGACTAGTCTAGAGGGTGGTGAAGCAGGGGGAATGTGGTGGGAAATAGGCCCAGAGGGCTCCCCTGGGGCCTCTCCATTAAAGTTGGAAGTATTGACCTGGTTTAAATTTTAGCAGCTTCCCCTTTGGAACTGTGTTGAGACTAGACCGTGGGTGGGGTGAAGGTCGGGATAGTGGAAGAGCAATCAGACAGTTTAGAAAGTTGCTGCAGGAATCCAGGAGAGAGAGAATGGTGGCCATGACCAGAAAGTTGGTGGTGAAACTGAGGACCAGTGGTTAGATTTGAGATATATTTTGAGGGCAGCTTCCACAGGATTTCCTAATGGAATTGATGTAGGATTTGAGACAAAGATATGAGTCAGGATTGACAAAAAGACCATTGGCCTGAGTGTGACTAGAAGTATGTGATGCCCATAAATTGTGAGGGGGAAGGGTGGGTGTGAAACCTGTTTTAGAAAGATTAAGTTCTACACATGTTGAGTCTTGAGTTGTCTAGACATCACAGAGGACATGCCATGCAGACAGATGGGTACCGTGGCCTGGCAGACTGCATGAGCTGGAAATGCTTGGTAACTGTTGCCAGGGTTGATTATTTCTATGCTGTTCTGAAACTGACCTTCCGGTTGTTCAGGGATTCTCTGGTGCACTGCTAATCCTATGTGTGCCCTACAACACATAAGGAGAGACTTAGTTTAGCTCTTGAAGGTAATGCTTCCTTGGTGTTAGCTCTTGAATTCTGCTGGGTTGGGGAGCTGGTTGTGTGTGCTAGAAGGAAGCTCTAAGAGCCCCAGAAAGTCTGAGCTAAACACAGACTTGGAACTTGTCTTTGTCACCCGTCACTGTAGGAAGAGGGGATTGGTACCTGGCTGTGTGATAGAATGAAACTGGAATTCTAGTTGCCTGGCTCCCTGACCTGTTCTCTTTCTGCTCCACTGAACAGTGACCAGCTCCTATAAGAGACATTCAGGAAACAGATGATGCCAGGCTCTTGCTTCTTCTTTTGCTGTGTTTATCTTTATCATCCTATAAGAACTCAGGAAAGTGAGTAATCTTAAAGCATTCCAGGCAGAGGCAATAGCTAATGCAAGCCCTTTGGTACAGGGCATGCCCTGCATGATTGAGGACTAGTCTAGAGGGTGGTGAAGCAGGGGGAATGTGGTGGGAAATAGGCCCAGAGGGCTCCCCTGGGGCCTCTCCATTAAAGTTGGAAGTATTGACCTGGTTTAAATTTTAGCAGCTTCCCCTTTGGAACTGTGTTGAGACTAGACCGTGGGTGGGGTGAAGGTCGGGATAGTGGAAGAGCAATCAGACAGTTTAGAAAGTTGCTGCAGGAATCCAGGAGAGAGAGAATGGTGGCCATGACCAGAAAGTTGGTGGTGAAACTGAGGACCAGTGGTTAGATTTGAGATATATTTTGAGGGCAGCTTCCACAGGATTTCCTAATGGAATTGATGTAGGATTTGAGACAAAGATATGAGTCAGGATTGACAAAAAGACCATTGGCCTGAGTGTGACTAGAAGTATGTGATGCCCATAAATTGTGAGGGGGAAGGGTGGGTGTGAAACCTGTTTTAGAAAGATTAAGTTCTACACATGTTGAGTCTTGAGTTGTCTAGACATCACAGAGGACATGCCATGCAGACAGATGGGTACCGTGGCCTGGCAGACTGCATGAGCTGGAAATGCTTGGTAACTGTTGCCAGGGTTGATTATTTCTATGCTGTTCTGAAACTGACCTTCCGGTTGTTCAGGGATTCTCTGGTGCACTGCTAATCCTATGTGTGCCCTACAACACATAAGGAGAGACTTAGTTTAGCTCTTGAAGGTAATGCTTCCTTGGTGTTAGCTCTTGAATTCTGCTGGGTTGGGGAGCTGGTTGTGTGTGCTAGAAGGAAGCTCTAAGAGCCCCAGAAAGTCTGAGCTAAACACAGACTTGGAACTTGTCTTTGTCACCCGTCACTGTAGGAAGAGGGGATTGGTACCTGGCTGTGTGATAGAATGAAACTGGAATTCTAGTTGCCTGGCTCCCTGACCTGTTCTCTTTCTGCTCCACTGAACAGTGACCAGCTCCTATAAGAGACATTCAGGAAACAGATGATGCCAGGCTCTTGCTTCTTCTTTTGCTGTGTTTATCTTTTATCATCCAGGAAAAGTTAGATTGTGTTCAATAGGAAGGAGAAGACTCCTATTGCTTTTCTGTCCTAAGGTTGTGTTCCTTGAGTATTTCTCAACAAGGGCAAACTAGCCTCTTCAGGAGCATCATGTGATAGTTTTGATAGCAAAGCAGTTAACTAGTAGTTGGGGAAGGATAGGGATTGATATTCAGGTGGGGATTTCTTCCTCTTCGTCCCTCTCAGAGCTTTCTTCTGGGCACTGTTCTTGGACTTCCTCCTTAGATGGGGCTATGGCTGTGCTGCCTGTCCCTAGCCAAGATAAGAGGTCATTTAGGGACAGGTATGTGACCCTACCCTCAGCCAGGCCGCGTATCCTGTCTCTGAGGCACCACTGGGAGGCAATATAGCACAGGTTGAACTAGATTCAAATCCTGGTTCCTCTGCTTAATTGCTCTGTGACTTTGAGTAGTTTTAACATCTCTGAACCACCGTTTCCTTTTTTGTAAAAGGAAAACATCCCCCATTAGAATGTGGTCGTGAGGAGATAAGTGAGAAAAATATATGTCAGGGGCTAGGCACTGCACTTGACACGTGTAAATATTGAATTAATGGCATGTGATATCATCATCACCATTGCTAGCATGTCCTGTGGTACTGCCTGAGGGATAGGCTCATTTGATTAAACTCAACTTA
Source organism: Tragulus kanchil (assembly GCA_022376925.1). NCBI lineage: Eukaryota > Metazoa > Chordata > Mammalia > Artiodactyla > Tragulidae > Tragulus > Tragulus kanchil. The sequence goes on from JAIOJX010000030.1 coordinate 187,203,003, forward strand.
ATTTCCAAAAAATATGTGATAATTGGATTATTACATTTTCATGCTTTTATATTTATATACATGTGCATGGATTTGGAAGCTACATATGTATATATTTATCCGTTCAGGTTTCTCTTTTAAAAATCTGTAAGAATTGTACTTTTGTGTCACTGAGCCATGAGGAAATTGTTTTGAAAGAAGATTTCTATAAGTGATCATTATGTAGGCCACCAAAATGGAGAATGATGTAGAAATGGAGGTTGGAAGAAAACAAAAAAAGGAAAAAAGAAGCTTGGTATATTAGCAGGGTCATTAGTAGAGTACATTTTGTTATTACCTGGATTTTTAAAAATATCGGTACTTGCCCGCCTGGTTTCAATGCTGGTTGGCACAGATTAAGCTCTTTCAAGCTTGGGATAATTTTTTTAAAAAAATGCTACCACTTGTAGGCTTGTAATCAGGAGCAGCTTATCAGCAACTTTTCACAATCTGACATTCTACATGGAATGGTTGTGTTCCTTGAGTATTTCTCAACAAGGGCAAACTAGCCTCTTCAGGAGCATCATGTGATAGTTTTGATAGCAAAGCAGTTAACTAGTAGTTGGGGAAGGATAGGGATTGATATTCAGGTGGGGATTTCTTCCTCTTCGTCCCTCTCAGAGCTTTCTTCTGGGCACTGTTCTTGGACTTCCTCCTTAGATGGGGCTATGGCTGTGCTGCCTGTCCCTAGCCAAGATAAGAGGTCATTTAGGGACAGGTATGTGACCCTACCCTCAGCCAGGCCGCGTATCCTGTCTCTGAGGCACCACTGGGAGGCAATATAGCACAGGTTGAACTAGATTCAAATCCTGGTTCCTCTGCTTAATTGCTCTGTGACTTTGAGTAGTTTTAACATCTCTGAACCACCGTTTCCTTTTTTGTAAAAGGAAAACATCCCCCATTAGAATGTGGTCGTGAGGAGATAAGTGAGAAAAATATATGTCAGGGGCTAGGCACTGCACTTGACACGTGTAAATATTGAATTAATGGCATGTGATATCATCATCACCATTGCTAGCATGTCCTGTGGTACTGCCTGAGGGATAGGCTCATTTGATTAAACTCAACTTAATTTCCAAAAAATATGTGATAATTGGATTATTACATTTTCATGCTTTTATATTTATATACATGTGCATGGATTTGGAAGCTACATATGTATATATTTATCCGTTCAGGTTTCTCTTTTAAAAATCTGTAAGAATTGTACTTTTGTGTCACTGAGCCATGAGGAAATTGTTTTTGAAAGAAGATTTCTATAAGTGATCATTATGTAGGCCACCAAAATGGAGAATGATGTAGAAATGGAGGTTGGAAGAAAACAAAAAAAGGAAAAAAGAAGCTTGGTATATTAGCAGGGTCATTAGTAGAGTACATTTTGTTATTACCTGGATTTTTAAAAATATCGGTACTTGCCCGCCTGGTTTCAATGCTGGTTGGCACAGATTAAGCTCTTTCAAGCTTGGGATAATTTTTTTAAAAAAATGCTACCACTTGTAGGCTTGTAATCAGGAGCAGCTTATCAGCAACTTTTCACAATCTGACATTCTACATGGAATGCCCCAATGGAGGAAAGTTAGCACTCTGAATGCTTTTACAGTTGGAATTCCACACACATGAATTATGACAAGTGAGGCGACTACTCTGTGGTTTGTTGTGTCTGGTCTGGTTCCTACTTATAAAGTTGCAGTTGCATTTGGTCATTTGAAGCTTATTTTCACAGTCTGGCCAAGCCAGCAGGGTCCCGGGGCTCTGTAGGGGACATAAACCACCAGCCTTTAAGTTCCAGTGCTCAGTAGATAAGCATTTCAAGACTTCATTGCATCATACAAAAGGACTTATGGGCTTATTTAATATACACTATTTGACTTCATTTAGATATTTAATGGAAAGAAAAGCCTTTTATTATCACTGAAGGAAAGAACTGCCAGACGTCGGGAGGCTGAGTTGAAGTATTGTAACGGATGTACAGAACACAAATATATTTCACTGCCTTCCATAATGGGGTGTTTAATAATAGTTGTTTCTTTAAATTTAGTACATGTATCTTAGATATTTGTACTTGGTATATTACAGGCTGTGATTCAGAAAACTCCACTTTGTATGTATGCTTTTAAAAATTGTTTGAATGAAGCATGGACTGATTTTTAAAAATGACCGTCTATGGTGATTTATATTTATTTCATGAGCTCAGATTGGAGCATCTGTGCCAGGAATGAGCACATTCCCTCCTGTCTTTTGAACAAAGGTAAATGTGAGTAGTAGCTGAGATTGCTGGCCTGCTTGGCCACAGCGTTGTTGAGTGTTATGTTTGGTGAACATTGCTGTCCAGTATAGATGGGGGTTCTGGGAGGAGGGATTGAGAGCCCTTACAACTGTGCAGAAGGGGTGATTGGCTCTCTAGGAGGAAATCCTACAATCTTGCTGTGCGTGTGAGCCTGTGAAATCCTCAGGAGTTGGACCTGCACAGATGGCCAGGCCTCAGGGCTAACTGATTCACATTTTGAGGTCTATTCCTATTCTTCCAGAACATGAGAAGCTGTTAGGGACTGAACTGTGTCCCCTTCAGTCAGATTCCTGGGTCAAAGTACTAACCACTACGTACCTCAAGAGTGTGACTGCGATTAGAGAGTCTTACAGGAGGTAGTTAAAGTGAGATCATTAACATGAGACCTAATCCGTAGGCATCCTTGTAAGAAGAGGAGATGAGGATATAGCCACATAGGCAAGAAAGACCATGGAAAGACACAAGGAGAAGACAGCCATCCACAAGCCAAGAAGAGAAACCTCAGGAGAAACTATTCCTGCTGACATCTTGATCTCAGACTTCTAGACTCTATAAAACTATGGGAAAATAAATTTCTATTGTTTAAGCCTCCTCATCTGGGATACTTAGTTGTGGCACCCCAAGAGAATTAATAGAAGAGCAAATCTAAATCTACGAGAGGGCATGTCTCATTTGAACACGTCTATTTCACCTTGTGTTACAGTGTTTATATTTGGAAAATCATGGCAGAAAAATCTCTAAAGCTTGGAGGTACATGGTAGGTAGTGCTGGATTAGTGCTTGCTGTAGGACAGATGGTCAGCTATTTACATGGATTTGACTTAAGAGTTTTCAACTTTACGATTTTGTGAAAGTAATCTTGATTCAGTAGAAACCACACTTCAGATTTTGAGTTTTGCTCTTTCTCTAGGCTAGCAGTAGGTATACAATGGTCTCCGAGGCTGCTGCTTTTTTATTGGCCATGTGATCCTAGGGCAGACAACCAGTACACTTACAGTCGTTTTGTTTTTCACTTTCAGTACAGTCTTCAATACATTTCATGAGATATTCTGCATGTTATTATGTTGGATATTATTTGTATTGGATGATTTTGCCCAACAGTAGACTCCTGTACATGTTCTAAGCACATTTAAGGTAGGTTAGGCTAAGCTGTGATAGTCCATAGATTAGGTGTTTTAAATGTATTTTTACTTGTGAGGTTTTCAATATACAGTGGCTTTATTGGGATCAAACCAGTAACTGGAACTTACAGATGGCCAGGCCTCAGGGCTAACTGATTCACATTTTGAGGTCTATTCCTATTCTTCCAGAACATGAGAAGCTGTTAGGGACTGAACTGTGTCCCCTTCAGTCAGATTCCTGGGTCAAAGTACTAACCACTACGTACCTCAAGAGTGTGACTGCGATTAGAGAGTCTTACAGGAGGTAGTTAAAGTGAGATCATTAACATGAGACCTAATCCGTAGGCATCCTTGTAAGAAGAGGAGATGAGGATATAGCCACATAGGCAAGAAAGACCATGGAAAGACACAAGGAGAAGACAGCCATCCACAAGCCAAGAAGAGAAACCTCAGGAGAAACTATTCCTGCTGACATCTTGATCTCAGACTTCTAGACTCTATAAAACTATGGGAAAATAAATTTCTATTGTTTAAGCCTCCTCATCTGGGATACTTAGTTGTGGCACCCCAAGAGAATTAATAGAAGAGCAAATCTAAATCTACGAGAGGGCATGTCTCATTTGAACACGTCTATTTCACCTTGTGTTACAGTGTTTATATTTGGAAAATCATGGCAGAAAAATCTCTAAAGCTTGGAGGTACATGGTAGGTAGTGCTGGATTAGTGCTTGCTGTAGGACAGATGGTCAGCTATTTACATGGATTTGACTTAAGAGTTTTCAACTTTACGATTTTGTGAAAGTAATCTTGATTCAGTAGAAACCACACTTCAGATTTTGAGTTTTGCTCTTTCTCTAGGCTAGCAGTAGGTATACAATGGTCTCCGAGGCTGCTGCTTTTTTATTGGCCATGTGATCCTAGGGCAGACAACCAGTACACTTACAGTCGTTTTGTTTTTCACTTTCAGTACAGTCTTCAATACATTTCATGAGATATTCTGCATGTTATTATGTTGGATATTATTTGTATTGGATGATTTTGCCCAACAGTAGACTCCTGTACATGTTCTAAGCACATTTAAGGTAGGTTAGGCTAAGCTGTGATAGTCCATAGATTAGGTGTTTTAAATGTATTTTTACTTGTGAGGTTTTCAATATACAGTGGCTTTATTGGGATCAAACCAGTAAAACCTAAAGGAAATCAACTGAATATTTATTGGAAGGACTGATGCTAAAGCTGAAGCTCCAGTACTTTAGCCACCTGATACAAAGAGATGACACATTGGAAAAGACCCTGGCAGTGGCAAAAATAGAAGGCAGAAAGAGAAGGGTACAACAGAGGAGAGGATGGTTGGATGGCATCACTGATTCAATGGGCATGAGTTTGAGGAAACTCCAGGAGATGGTGAAGGACAGGGAAGCCTGGCGTGCTGCAGTCCATGGCTTGGCAAAGAGTTGGACATGACTGAGCCACTGAACTGACTGACTAAAACCGTTGTAGGATGGGGGAAATCTGTACAAACATGTAACACTTACTGAGTGCTCACAGTGAGCTGGACCCAGGGAGAAGAGTCTTGCCTGCCTTACCTGTTTGAATCTTGATCACAGTCCTGTGAGGTAGGAGGCACTATTGTCTCCATCTTTTAAGGAGGCAGTCCTGCTCCAGGCTTGTCCATGTTTTTGCTTCACCAGCCCTGGGAGGTTGAGAGAGGGGTGGTTAACTGATCCATTATAACTATTGGTTAAAAGATACTGAAACTTGCTATCTTACACCACATTTTGGTCCTACCTCCAGAGAGAAGCTATCTGGTTTGTCTAGTGTGATAAAGATATTGCTAGTTATAATAATCACTCAGATTGCAGAGCACTTAGTATGAGGCCAATCTGAGCTTTGAACCTTCCTGTTTGACCCTCCGAGCATCCTAAGGAGTTTTGCTAGAGTCTCCCAATGGACCACTGCCAGGTGATGGGACTCTGGCACCTGAAGCCCTCATCACTGGGAAGCACTCTCTCCCCAACAAGCTCAGGATTTTCCCAGTATCTGCAGTTGTCAGGGGGAAAGGGAAAAGGGTGACTGACATTCAAATTTTAGAATGATAGAAGCCATGTTCTTATTATTAAAAGCATTTTATGATAAATGTGAAAAAATGTTTAAAGCAGAGCAAAACTAAATAAATCATCTATAGTTCCACCCCGTAGAGAGAATGACTGCTAGTGTTTTTCTGTCTGATTTTCTAGTCTTTTTTTCCCATGGAGATAAACTTACTATAACCATACATGTACTAATGCTTTTATGAGCAGCAGTGTTAGAAAAGAGCAAGGATTTGGAATAATACTTGAATTAATATCACAGCTTTCCTTTGCTAGCTATCTGACTTTGGACAGCTTATCTGATTTCTCTTGGTCTACATTTTCTGTTTTTAAAATGGGGATAATAAATAAGACTCACTTTGTTGGGGTTTGCAGTAGCCCGGTGCCTGTAATGTGCTCTTTTGCAGCATTAGACACACAGTTAAACCATAACTATAGGAAGACTCAGTTTTTTGTAATAAATGTCTGTTACTTAGCAAGTGTCACTCAACATTTGGTGAGCAGGTAAGATTTAGGGATCGTGTTTCCTTCTATATCTATTTATTTATTTATTTTTAAAAAGATTTATTTATTTATTTATTTTGGGGGGGGTAGGGTGGGGAGGGAGGGGAGCAGGCGGGCTACTTCTATTGGTCTTTCATTTGTCTATTTTCATCCATCTTTGTTCTTTGGCCCGTATGGGCCTCCCATCACGGTGGCCTCTGTTGTCGCTGAGCTACGGCTCCGGGCACATGCGCTCCAGAGCTCCAACTCGGTAATTGGACACATAGGTCCAGCCGCTCCGCGGCACGTGGGATCTTCCCAGGCCAGGGATTGAACCGGTGCCCCTTGCACTGCAAGGCAGTGTCCTTACCCACTGGACCACCAGGCAAGCCCCTGTCTATTTATTTTTTCCAACCTTTTTTTGATGGCTGCATAGTGTTTCATTGTTGGTATGAATAATAATGTATTTCATTTTTATTAGATATTTATTTCCCCCATATTTGTGTAAGCCCTCATCACTGGGAAGCACTCTCTCCCCAACAAGCTCAGGATTTTCCCAGTATCTGCAGTTGTCAGGGGGAAAGGGAAAAGGGTGACTGACATTCAAATTTTAGAATGATAGAAGCCATGTTCTTATTATTAAAAGCATTTTATGATAAATGTGAAAAAATGTTTAAAGCAGAGCAAAACTAAATAAATCATCTATAGTTCCACCCCGTAGAGAGAATGACTGCTAGTGTTTTTCTGTCTGATTTTCTAGTCTTTTTTTCCCATGGAGATAAACTTACTATAACCATACATGTACTAATGCTTTTATGAGCAGCAGTGTTAGAAAAGAGCAAGGATTTGGAATAATACTTGAATTAATATCACAGCTTTCCTTTGCTAGCTATCTGACTTTGGACAGCTTATCTGATTTCTCTTGGTCTACATTTTCTGTTTTTAAAATGGGGATAATAAATAAGACTCACTTTGTTGGGGTTTGCAGTAGCCCGGTGCCTGTAATGTGCTCTTTTGCAGCATTAGACACACAGTTAAACCATAACTATAGGAAGACTCAGTTTTTTGTAATAAATGTCTGTTACTTAGCAAGTGTCACTCAACATTTGGTGAGCAGGTAAGATTTAGGGATCGTGTTTCCTTCTATATCTATTTATTTATTTATTTTTAAAAAGATTTATTTATTTATTTATTTTGGGGGAGTAGGGTGGGGAGGGAGGGGAGCAGGCGGGTCTTTCATTTGTCTGTTTTCATCCATCTTTGTTCTTTGGCCCGTATGGGCCTCCCATCGCGGTGGCATCTGTTGTCGCTGAGCTACGGCTCCGGGCACATGCGCTCCAGAGCTCCAACTCGGTAATTGGACACATAGGTCCAGCCGCTCCGCGGCACGTGGGATCTTCCCAGGCCAGGGATTGAACCGGTGCCCCTTGCACTGCAAGGCAGTGTCCTTACCCACTGGACCACCAGGCAAGCCCCTGTCTATTTATTTTTTCCAACCTTTTTTTGATGGCTGCATAGTGTTTCATTGTTGGTATGAATAATAATGTATTTCATTTTTATTAGATATTTATTTCCCCCATATTTTGTGTATATAGATAATGCTGTCACATGTTTCTTCACCTTTCAGCTGATTTCTCACCCAGTGGTTACTGTTTCATTAGGATCAATCCCATAGTAAGGACTTAGCAGGAATGTGGACAGTTTAAAGATTTGAAGCAATGTTAAATTCCCTCTGCCCTGCCAGCCAAAGGCTGTACCAGCTTACCCTGAACCCAGCCATTGAGGAGAGTGCCCATTTCTGTTTGTAAAACTTTGATTTAATGTTAGATTGATGAGTTTTTTAAAAAAGAAAGGCATAATTAGGCTCTGTGGATGACTGATCCAAATCTGGTACCATGAGATAAGCAGTGACTCTCAGAACTGAGAGAGGAGAGACCAGTCGGATACTGACGTTCAGTTAATTGTGTGGTCCAAGTAGAGATGACAGTGACAGCTCTTACATCTGGCCACCTGAGCGTCATAATTTCTAAACCCAGGTTGAAATTTAACCTTCTCTGCAACTTTTTTGAGGTGGGAACTCTCTTTAGCACCATTTTATAGTTGCAGAAAGAGAGATTTAGAGACATTACATGCTCAGTGGCTCAGTCTTGTCTGACTCTTTGTGACCCCATGGACTGCAGCATGGCATGGCAGGCTTCCCTGTCCACCATCTCCTGGAACTTGCTCATACTCATGTCTGTTGAGTTGGTGATGCCATCCAAGCATCTCATCCTCTGTCATCTCCTTCTCTTTCTGCCATCAGTCTTTCCCAGCATCTGGGTCTTTTCCAATGAGTCATCTCTTTGCATTGGGTGGCCAAAGTATTGGAGCTTCAGCATCGATCCTTTCAGTGAAGGATTGACTGGTTTCATCTCCTTGCTGTTCAAGGGATTCTCGAGAGTCTTCTCCAGCACAGGAGTTTGAAAGCATCAGTAATTTGGCACTCAGCCCTTTTTTATTGTCCACCTCTCACATCCATACATGAATATTAGAAAAACCGTAGCTTTGTCTGTATGGATGTTTCTCAGCAAAGTGATGCTTCTGCTTTTCAATATGCTGTCTAGGTTTGTCATAGCTTTTCTTCCAAGGAGCAAGGTTCGTTCAGTTTCAAGGCAGCAGTCACCATCCACAGTGATTTTTGGAGCCCAAGAAAGTAAAGTCAGTCACTGTTTTCATTGTTTGCCAATCTATTTGCCATGAAGTGATGGGACTGGATGCCACGATCTTAGTTTTTGAATATTAGGTTTTAAGCCAGCTTTTTGATCTCCTTTCTCACCTTCATCAAGAGGCCCCTTAGTTCTTTACTTTCTGCCAAAGGGTGGTGTCATCTGCATATTTGAGGTTATTGATATTTCTTCCAGTAATCTTGATTCTAGCTTGACTTTCATCTAACCCAGCATTTCGCATAATGTACTCTTCATGTAAGTTAAATAAGGCTGTATTCGGTGACAGTATACAGCCTTAATGTATGTACTCCTTTCCCAATTTGGAACCAGTGCATTGTTACATGTCTGGTTCTAACTGTTGCTTCTTGACCTGCATCCACATTTCTCAGGAGGCAGCTAAGGTGGTCTGGTGTTCCCATCTCTTTAAGAATTTTTCCACTGTTTGTTGTGATCCACGCGCCTTCAGAAAACTTCCACTCATCCATCAGAGAACAGACAGAATGAAAACCACAATCACAGAAAACTAACCAGACTGATTACATGGATCATGGCCTTGTCTAACTCTGTGAAACCAGGAGCCATGCTGTGTAGGGCCACCAAAGACAGGTCATGGTGGAGAGTCCAGTGGTCCACTGGAAAAGGGAATGGCAAACCACTTAACAGAAAGATAAGACACTGAAAAATGAACTCCCTAGTTGGTAGGTGCCCAATATGCAACCGGATAAGAATGGAGAGAAGTTACATATTTTGTCCAAAATTGCAAATTAGGTTACTCTGTGGCAGACTGGAAAGTTGAATCCAGGCACTCTCTCGGGTTCTAGTTCTTGACCTGGGGTATTGGAATTGGAAACATGGATGTAGGAGCCAGCAGAGAGACAAAGTGACAACAAGCATGGTAGCTGACTGTTCGAGAGGGAAGGACTAGCAGAGTTTCTAGCTTGTTGGAATAGAAGGCGCAACTTTGGGAACAGACATAGGAAAATGGGGAGGGGGAGCTCATGTAGACTGAGTGTGCAGGTTCAGATGGTATACATGGGGCTATGGAGTCTGGGATTGGAGATCTTCCAGGAGATACAGGAACACTGTTTTCCCTGTTTTACAGCTTACATGCAGCATCCTGCTTAATCCTTTTACCCCCCCCCCCCATGGCATATAACCTGCCCCCTTAAAAATTGTTTGCCAATCTATTTGCCATGAAGTGATGGGACTGGATGCCACGATCTTAGTTTTTGAATATTAGGTTTTAAGCCAGCTTTTTGATCTCCTTTCTCACCTTCATCAAGAGGCCCCTTAGTTCTTTACTTTCTGCCAAAGGGTGGTGTCATCTGCATATTTGAGGTTATTGATATTTCTTCCAGTAATCTTGATTCTAGCTTGACTTTCATCTAACCCAGCATTTCGCATAATGTACTCTTCATGTAAGTTAAATAAGGCTGTATTCGGTGACAGTATACAGCCTTAATGTATGTACTCCTTTCCCAATTTGGAACCAGTGCATTGTTACATGTCTGGTTCTAACTGTTGCTTCTTGACCTGCATCCACATTTCTCAGGAGGCAGCTAAGGTGGTCTGGTGTTCCCATCTCTTTAAGAATTTTTCCACTGTTTGTTGTGATCCACGCGCCTTCAGAAAACTTCCACTCATCCATCAGAGAACAGACAGAATGAAAACCACAATCACAGAAAACTAACCAGACTGATTACATGGATCATGGCCTTGTCTAACTCTGTGAAACCAGGAGCCATGCTGTGTAGGGCCACCAAAGACAGGTCATGGTGGAGAGTCCAGTGGTCCACTGGAAAAGGGAATGGCAAACCACTTAACAGAAAGATAAGACACTGAAAAATGAACTCCCTAGTTGGTAGGTGCCCAATATGCAACCGGATAAGAATGGAGAGAAGTTACATATTTTGTCCAAAATTGCAAATTAGGTTACTCTGTGGCAGACTGGAAAGTTGAATCCAGGCACTCTCTCGGGTTCTAGTTCTTGACCTGGGGTATTGGAATTGGAAACATGGATGTAGGAGCCAGCAGAGAGACAAAGTGACAACAAGCATGGTAGCTGACTGTTCGAGAGGGAAGGACTAGCAGAGTTTCTAGCTTGTTGGAATAGAAGGCGCAACTTTGGGAACAGACATAGGAAAATGGGGAGGGGGAGCTCATGTAGACTGAGTGTGCAGGTTCAGATGGTATACATGGGGCTATGGAGTCTGGGATTGGAGATCTTCCAGGAGATACAGGAACACTGTTTTCCCTGTTTTACAGCTTACATGCAGCATCCTGCTTAATCCTTTTACCCCCCCCCCCCATGGCATATAACCTGCCCTTACCCTCATTCTATAGCTGCAGAAACTGGGGCTCAGAGAGCATAAATATCTCAGTCTACCAGTGTCACAGCAGAATCAGACCCCAGGCAGCCAGATTGCTGATCTGAACCAAAGGAGACGGGAAAGAGAACTTTTTGAGGTATTTTCACCCTGGGATATGTTGGAGGTGATCTCTCCCATCTTTTGAACTTTGTAGCAGTTATGGTGTGTAGAATTCATCTGGCAATTAATCATATGCTCCCCATGACACAACTCTCCTTGTTGTCCTGAAATGTCATTTCAATCATGTATTATTATTTAACTTCTTATGCTGAGAAGACAGCTGAGGCTGGATAGCCACCCAACCCAACCCCTAATCATGCACCACTGTTCCTCCTTATCTGGGGGGACAGATAAATTTGTGATTGAATTTTATTTGAGGGTTCTTGTTCTGGAGACAGGCAATATTTGTGGAGAGGCAAGGGTAGGGAAGGGAAGCGGTGGGGACAGTGCCTGGGATTGTGATCTGATGGACTTGGGAGAACGAAGAGGAGACTTGAGGGCTAGAAAGCATCCTTCTGCACAGGGCAGGAACGGATGGCACCTTGGCCACCAGCATAAGCCCTGCTCCTCCTTTCTCCTTCTCCATGTTTTGACTTCCAGGTTGTGTTAACCTGGGCTCACTTGGTTCTTTGCTTCCCTCCTAGCCAAAATTTGCCCATGTGTGAGCAAGAAGCTGAGGATTTAGATAGTGGGGGGCAATATGATGCTCCTGACAAAGTTCTAACCATGTATTTCCAGCCGAGCTTTATCTTGAGAAACTTTCCAGATGGTCTCGGATTTCCCTTTTGAGTTTTTGAAGAGTGATAGGGACCAGAAAGGGAGGAGACTGGTTCAGAGGGAAGGATGGGGTTTATGGGGCAACTTTGGGAACAGACATAGGAAAATGGAGGAGCTCATGTAGACTGAGTGTGCAGGTTCAGATGGTATACATGGGGCTATGGAGTCTGGGATTGGAGATCTTCCAGGAGATACAGGAACACTGTTTTCCCTGTTTTACAGCTTACATGCAGCATCCTGCTTAATCCTTTTACCCCCCCCCCCCATGGCATATAACCTGCCCTTACCCTCATTCTATAGCTGCAGAAACTGGGGCTCAGAGAGCATAAATATCTCAGTCTACCAGTGTCACAGCAGAATCAGACCCCAGGCAGCCAGATTGCTGATCTGAACCAAAGGAGACGGGAAAGAGAACTTTTTGAGGTATTTTCACCCTGGGATATGTTGGAGGTGATCTCCCCCATCTTTTGAACTTTGTAGCAGTTATGGTGTGTAGAATTCATCTGGCAATTAATCATATGCTCCCCATGACACAACTCTCCTTGTTGTCCTGAAATGTCATTTCAATCATGTATTATTATTTAACTTCTTATGCTGAGAAGACAGCTGAGGCTGGATAGCCACCCAACCCAACCCCTAATCATGCACCACTGTTCCTCCTTATCTGGGGGGACAGATAAATTTGTGATTGAATTTTATTTGAGGGTTCTTGTTCTGGAGACAGGCAATATTTGTGGAGAGGCAAGGGTAGGGAAGGGAAGCGGTGGGGACAGTGCCTGGGATTGTGATCTGATGGACTTGGGAGAACGAAGAGGAGACTTGAGGGCTAGAAAGCATCCTTCTGCACAGGGCAGGAACGGATGGCACCTTGGCCACCAGCATAAGCCCTGCTCCTCCTTTCTCCTTCTCCATGTTTTGACTTCCAGGTTGTGTTAACCTGGGCTCACTTGGTTCTTTGCTTCCCTCCTAGCCAAAATTTGCCCATGTGTGAGCAAGAAGCTGAGGGATTTAGATAGTGGGAGGCAATATGATGCTCCTGACAAAGTTCTAACCATGTATTTCCAGCCGAGCTTTATCTTGAGAAACTTTCCAGATGGTCTCAGATTTCCCTTTTGAGTTTTTGAAGAGTGATAGTCAGTTGTATTGGGTACCAGAAAGGGAGGAGACTTGGGTTTCAGATAAAGGTGGTTGTGTCACTTAATAATCCTGGCCTTGGGTAGAAAACTTGGCTTTTCTGATCCTTGGTTTCCTCATCTGTCACATTGGACATACTTGTGAGGCTTATAAGAGTTAGAATGAAAATATCTCTGTCAGATCAGAATGCCAGGTGTGGACAGGGCTCTGTGCGTGCTGACTGGTCTTAAAACTAGGTGTCCCTAGGGACAGTATCCAGAAACCTCCCACTCTGTTGAACACCAAGGTGAAAGGTTGTTGTGTTCCTTTCTTGTATTTATGACAGACATTTCACCACTTGGACTCTTTGATACTTTCCCCTGATGATTTGATCATAGTCATCAGCTCTCCTTCTGCTCTCCCAAGGCATTTCCAGACCACATCATTGCACCCCCATTCTCAGAAGGAAGTATGGCCATCAGACATTGGATTGCTCTAAGCCTGTTCACTGTTCTCGTATCTGTTTACCAGGCTGATTATTGTTATTATTATTTTAACTTTGTAAGAATTATCTGTATGTTCTTTTTTAGCCATTTTATTTGTCATTCAACATTTTGTATTTTGGGGGGCCGGGCAGGGATAGAAGATAGATTACTTGAAGTCAGTGGCTCAGATGGAGGTGGCTGGCTGGGTAACTGTATCCCCAATGACCCAGCTGTCTGCTCAGACAGCTAAAAGCTGAAGAATGCTGATGACTTCTCACTGGCCAGCATCACATTAACTTGAGATTCCGTTTCTGTGTGGGAACTTGGATGCCTTTGGTGGACTGTTGGAAAGCACTCCAAGCATTGTATCGATTGAATTGTGCAGCCTGCAGTTGTCAGTTATCCCCTGAAGTGGTGTTTTCCATTTGAGGCTAAGGCATGAAATGAAATGGAATGGTTCAGAAAGGTGGGGTTCGATGTTGTCAATTTTTAGAAAGGGAAAGCCAGGCTCTGACAAACTCCCTGGTTTGCAGAAGCTCTCCAACAGTTGGGCAAAGCTGGGACAGGGTTGCGCTTCCTACACATTGGTCATGTAGCTTCCAACCCCCTAGGCCTAATTATTACCCTTCTGCTAAAACTATCTGGGCAGCTATTTGTTTTGGTTCTTCTTTCTTGGTTGGAGAGAATCTCAATGTCAGAGATGGCGGCTGCCTCAAAATGCCCTTGGCCCCTCCTCTTGATCCCCCACCCTCCTTCATCATGTCCCTGAATCACATTATAGCCTTGGGAAGGAAGTCTTTTAAGTATGTTTGTTCTCTGATATCTGTGTGTTCTGTACATCAGTTGTTTTGGGTGATGGATAAGGTGCCATATGGGGTTACTTTGTCTCCTACAGTGCCATGCATGATGAAAGAATAACGATTTGTAAATGAGGATGTTTATTTTACCATGCTGCCACAACTTCAGCTTCTTTGTTGTTGTTTTTTAAGCTTCTTTAATTTGGGCATTGGTTTAGAAGATGATTTGAAAGGGGGTGACGAGCATGGAGGTGATATTTGTTTTAACAAAGAATTTGTCCTCTATGCTTAATTCCTTTAAGTAAGGAAAACAGGCCTTACACAAAGGCCTGTGGTAAGAAGGCTTTTGTTGCTAGTTGGAATATTGGAACCCAGAGAATTCTCTAGAAGAGAGCTTTGACCTATCTCTGACAGGATTTCATGCTTCATCCCACAGAATAACTGTAAACCGTACCTTCAGATCAGCTTCAGAACCATTGGTGTTTTCTAAAAGTTATTCTCCCCCTTTTACTCTTTTCTTCCCTTCTAATAGTAGGGGACTTTTCTGTTTTGCTTCCACTTTTAATGACCCACCCCTGTCTGCTCAGACAGCTAAAAGCTGAAGAATGCTGATGACTTCTCACTGGCCAGCATCACATTAACTTGAGATTCCGTTTCTGTGTGGGAACTTGGATGCCTTTGGTGGACTGTTGGAAAGCACTCCAAGCATTGTATCGATTGAATTGTGCAGCCTGCAGTTGTCAGTTATCCCCTGAAGTGGTGTTTTCCATTTGAGGCTAAGGCATGAAATGAAATGGAATGGTTCAGAAAGGTGGGGTTCGATGTTGTCAATTTTTAGAAAGGGAAAGCCAGGCTCTGACAAACTCCCTGGTTTGCAGAAGCTCTCCAACAGTTGGGCAAAGCTGGGACAGGGTTGCGCTTCCTACACATTGGTCATGTAGCTTCCAACCCCCTAGGCCTAATTATTACCCTTCTGCTAAAACTATCTGGGCAGCTATTTGTTTTGGTTCTTCTTTCTTGGTTGGAGAGAATCTCAATGTCAGAGATGGCGGCTGCCTCAAAATGCCCTTGGCCCCTCCTCTTGATCCCCCACCCTCCTTCATCATGTCCCTGAATCACATTATAGCCTTGGGAAGGAAGTCTTTTAAGTATGTTTGTTCTCTGATATCTGTGTGTTCTGTACATCAGTTGTTTTGGGTGATGGATAAGGTGCCATATGGGGTTACTTTGTCTCCCTACAGTGCCATGCATGATGAAAGAATAACGATTTGTAAATGAGGATGTTTATTTTACCATGCTGCCACAACTTCAGCTTCTTTGTTGTTGTTTTTTAAGCTTCTTTAATTTGGGCATTGGTTTAGAAGATGATTTGAAAGGGGGTGACGAGCATGGAGGTGATATTTGTTTTAACAAAGAATTTGTCCTCTATGCTTAATTCCTTTAAGTAAGGAAAACAGGCCTTACACAAAGGCCTGTGGTAAGAAGGCTTTTGTTGCTAGTTGGAATATTGGAACCCAGAGAATTCTCTAGAAGAGAGCTTTGACCTATCTCTGACAGGATTTCATGCTTCATCCCACAGAATAACTGTAAACCGTACCTTCAGATCAGCTTCAGAACCATTGGTGTTTTCTAAAAGTTATTCTCCCCCTTTTACTCTTTTTCTTCCCTTCTAATAGTAGGGGACTTTTCTGTTTTGCAGTTGAAGCCACTACCTTTTTCTTGATTGTAAAGCAGGCAGCATTATCACTGACTAGATGTCTCAAAGAATTGCAGTTAATATTGTGACCTAGTTGGTTTCTTTGTTTCTGGAAAAACTTGTTTTATTTTTCCCCCAACATCAGCTCTGTATGCCGATTATGTAGCCTTAATCTCTCAAGTAAAATTTGGATCCTATGCATTCACACGATAACCTTTGCTTTCACCATGGTATCACTTGCTGTGGAATATTCCCACTGGGAAACTGAGGCTTGAGTTTGCTGCTCTCCTTTATCTGCAGGACCCGTCATTGTCAAAAATTACAGTGACAGGTTTTTTGTTAGTGGCCTCATCACTATGAATGTGATTCTTGTTCTCATCCAGTAGAGAGCCTTGGTTGCCATAACTCCGTTTCAGATTTTGGTCAGTTATGTAGGGGGTCACCTATCTAGTGTGAAGACGGAATAATGTCATTTGTTTACCACCTTGAATTGTTTACCATGGGCTGTGAAAAATATGCTTTGAATTTAAAAGTGCAAAAAACAAAAATGTACCAGCTATCAAAAAGCTCTCTCGGCAGAGTAAACATGTTTATAGAGCAAGACTCAAAACAAAATACTTGATCACGATAAGCCCAGCCAATGAAAAGAAAGTAAACATGTTTACCACAAAAACCTTATAAAGAGCCCAGATGGCAGCCAGCTCTCTGCCCACTTGACTGTTCTTCCCAGGAGCAACTAGGCTCCCCTGGGCTTTAAGGATATATAGGCCAGTTGCCCTGCTGGTAGGTGACTCCTCTTTTCAAGCCCTGCTGTCTTAGCTTAGCCCAGCTTGCCTGTGAGGATGGAAGACTTGTATTTTGTGTCACTAAACTGAACCTCTTGTGACACTGAGCCTCGAGTTTCCCTTGATTCTTAAATAGCAACTTATCATAGATGACAGCCAAGTAGGCTTATGGAGATCCTTATCTTCCTGGCTACCTGATAGAACCAGGATTAGTATCACTAATGTATGTAATGATCTTCTGTCTCCTGGACACTGTACTGAAGACATCCAAGATGTAAACCATGAATCACACCCAAGCCTGGCCTCACCCAACTCACACAGGTGAAGGAACCAAAGGGCTTGCACGGGAAGTTGGTAGAAAAGACAAGGACATCCTAAGTGACATAGGGTTTTAGTGGCTATGTGGAGTGAGCTGTAAAAGGAAGTTTAAATGGAGGCTGATGAATTGTTCCTGTGGCAGAAAGTTAAAGACTTGAGTGATGGTGCCTTGTCTCAGTGCATCTGAGCAAATTCAGGAGAGGTGACCCTGTAAGAGTTTGCTCCATGGAAGGTCATTAGAGAATTTCAGAATTCAAAGTCTTTGAGGTGAACACTTCTAAGGAATGGTGTGATCGAAGTTATGGCCATGCCTTCAGTGTAGAGGAAGTGGTAGTGGTTAATTAGAACTTAAGTACCCTTACTCTCTTTGGGCAGATATTATCCCAGTTTTCAGGTATGGAGGAGCTTACCTGAGATTATATCTCGTAAGTGGCAAAGCTAGGATGGATCATGAGCAGTCATCCTGTGATCTCAGTTTACAATCCACTGTTTCTCAAATAGACTGGAAGCTTTAGGGTAAGGAAGCTAAGATGATCAGGTGTGTCTTCATTCACTGAACAATTTTTTTTTTTTTTTTTTTAAGTGGTACCTTATTTGAACTAGGCCTGATGCAGGCCTTGGCCAGGCTGTTGGAAGGACCTTCTTCATGGCTGTTAAGGTTGACAGAAGTAGTCACACTGGAGGAATATAGACCCAAATTGTGAACCATATACTAAAACATCTGAGACAACTGTAGAAGAGCATTTGACATTTACAGTTAAAAGCTGTATGGTCGGGGTGGAATTAGAGGTTTCCTCACATACAGTCATCAAAAGAAGGGTTCCGAAGGATCAGGAAATCACAGTGGAGAAGGATGATAGTGTTCTCCATGGGGGTATATGGCCACAAGGTAGACTCTTAGCAGACCCATAACTTGGCTGTAAAAAAATGGAATTAAAGAAAAGCCGACTCATCCCTCTTTGCATGAAGTCAAGGGTTGTTGAGCGAACAGCTTCTGGGAAAGGTGAAAGGGATATCTTTAAGGAAAAAGGAAGGTCTCCATATAGTTCATGATGTAAATCTTGGAAGGTGATGGAAAGAAGTGAGCTCTGGGGCTTCTCTGGTGGCTCAATGGTAAAGAATCTGCTTGCCAATGTAGGAGACATGGATTCAATCTCTGCTCTGTGGAAATCCCACATGCTTTGGAGCAACTAAGCCTATGTGCCACAACTTTTGAGCTTGTGCTCTAGAGTTTGGCAGCTGCAATTATTGAGCCTATGTGCTGCAGTTACTAAAGCCTGCATGCCCTAGAGCCTGTGCTCCGCAACAGGAGTCACCACAATAAGAAGTCCATGTGCAACTAGAGAGTAGCCTCTGCTGTCCGCAGCTAGAGAAAGTCCATGCAGCAGTGAAGACCCAGTGCATCCGTAAATAAATACATAAAATTAATTTTAAAAATAACTGAATAAAACCAGAAAAAAAATATTGGAGCCAGGATGAAGAATGAAATGGGATTTTGCAAAGCCTGGGAACCAACAGGATGGTGGTACATGTATTCTTTGAGTTGAGGGTGACAGTTAAGTCACTTACAACAGCAGGATTCAGACAGAAGCTGGGTTCTAACCGGGAGATGAGGGGAGTCAGACAGAGTAGGAGGGGCCCGCCTTCAAATTTTAAGTGGAATGTTTAGGGGATTTTCAGTGAAGAAGAGCAATAGACAAAAAAGGTTGCTGGTTAAGCCTCAGTGACCTAGAAGAGTAATTACATAGAAACTATTCCCCTTGTGTTCTAATTAATCTAATGGGTTTACTTAAAAACTTGTTTTTGAACATAGATACCAGAAAGTCCTCTGGTGAGTTGGAGGAAATCTTATTAGTGAAAGTAACAGTGATTCGTTCTAGGGAGCTTAGCTGAAATCAAGTGGGCCCAGAGAAGCCACAGATGTTGATGGTGGTGGCCCATTTGGTTAAACTTGGGTAGCCGTTTTAACTATAACTTTAGAACTTATCTGTTAAGGTAGATGTTCTCATGGGGTATATGGCCACAAGGTAGACTCTTAGCAGACCCATAACTTGGCTGAAAAAATGGAATTAAAGAAAAGCCGACTCATCCCTCTTTGCATGAAGTCAAGGGTTGTTGAGCGAACAGCTTCTGGGAAAGGTGAAAGGGATATCTTTAAGGAAAAAGGAAGGTCTCCATATAGTTCATGATGTAAATCTTGGAAGGTGATGGAAAGAAGTGAGCTCTGGGGCTTCTCTGGTGGCTCAATGGTAAAGAATCTGCTTGCCAATGTAGGAGACATGGATTCAATCTCTGCTCTGTGGAAATCCCACATGCTTTGGAGCAACTAAGCCTATGTGCCACAACTTTTGAGCTTGTGCTCTAGAGTTTGGCAGCTGCAATTATTGAGCCTATGTGCTGCAGTTACTAAAGCCTGCATGCCCTAGAGCCTGTGCTCCGCAACAGGAGTCACCACAATAAGAAGTCCATGTGCAACTAGAGAGTAGCCTCTGCTGTCCGCAGCTAGAGAAAGTCCATGCAGCAGTGAAGACCCAGTGCATCCGTAAATAAATACATAAAATTAATTTTAAAAATAACTGAATAAAACCAGAAAAAAAATATTGGAGCCAGGATGAAGAATGAAATGGGATTTTGCAAAGCCTGGGAACCAACAGGATGGTGGTACATGTATTCTTTGAGTTGAGGGTGACAGTTAAGTCACTTACAACAGCAGGATTCAGACAGAAGCTGGGTTCTAACCGGGAGATGAGGGGAGTCAGACAGAGTAGGAGGGCCAGCCTTCAAATTTTAAGTGGAATGTTTAGGGGATTTTCAGTGAAGAAGAGCAATAGACAAAAAAGGTTGCTGGTTAAGCCTCAGTGACCTAGAAGAGTAATTACATAGAAACTATTCCCCTTGTGTTCTAATTAATCTAATGGGTTTACTTAAAAACTTGTTTTTGAACATAGATACCAGAAAGTCCTCTGGTGAGTTGGAGGAAATCTTATTAGTGAAAGTAACAGTGATTCGTTCTAGGGAGCTTAGCTGAAATCAAGTGGGCCCAGAGAAGCCACAGATGTTGATGGTGGTGGCCCATTTGGTTAAACTTGGGTAGCCGTTTTAACTATAACTTTAGAACTTATCTGTTAAGGTAGATGCTCATTTAGGGTACATTTGAGGTTACGATTTTTTAAAAAACTAAGTATTATTTGTTCTTCTTCCCTGAGGCTTATTAATCAAGGTAGATTGGCATTTTATTTGTGAGCTGACAGCACACACCTTTTTTTCTGCAGCCGATGCGCTTTTTGAACAGGATTCAACATTGTCAGAAAGTTATTCATGGGAGTTGGTGATGGAGTCTGCTCCACCCACTTCTGTTCCCTTTCTATTTTGGTGCTATTTGCAACAAAGGGAACTAAGTTAGTAAATTAGAGAGAGATTGAAGCTCTCACAAATGCTCTCCCTCCTATCAGGTTGTGTAACTGATTAGGCTGAGTGGGACCACTCTTCCTGTGGAACAGGGACCTGAAGGAACACAGCTGCAAACCCCAGAAGGTGACCTTGGCCGTGCTCTCCCAGGTCTCCTGACCTGTCTGACAGAGCTACCTTAAGTAATATATAAAGATACATATATCTATGTATATATATATATGTATGTACATTGATCTGTACATATATGTGTGTGTATGTGAGTATGTACACATATACATATTTATGCTATATGAGTCTAATGTTCCAGATACTTCATTCTAAAGTAAAAGGAGGTACAGTGGAGAACCCATTGAATTTGAATTTTGTGTCAGTGTTCCTGCAGGAAATAGGTGGTTTGTCTCCTAAGTCTGAGAGGACAAGGAGAGCGTACATGGTGGAGCCTGGAGAAAGTATGTATCTGCAGGCAGCAAAGTATGTCAGTTTGCTAAAATGACCACTATTATCTTGCTTGGAAATGAGAGTGAGAGATGTGTTATCTGAATCCCCTGCTCAGAAACTGCAGACTCCTAAAGTTTTTTATGTTGTTAGGGTAGGCACTCTTCAAAAGAAACAGAATAATGGATGGCATGTAGGCCATGGGGTCTCAGACCCTAGGCAGTTCATGCCTTTAATTTCCAAGTGCTCTTTTCAGTCATGCAAGGAAGTACTGGCAGGCCCCAGAGTTTTGGAGGTTGTTTTTGAAAAACAGATGCAAATACTGCCTGTGCTGTTTGTTGTTTTCCTGGTGCCTGGCAGTGTTTGGTAAACAACTTGATTGCTAGGTCTTGGCCTCAGGGAACCACAGCTGCTCTTTTCAGCTCCCTGCAGGCTTTTGTACTGAGCAAGGATTGCTTCAGGGAAAAATAAACAGGGGAGAACAAAACAAGAAAACAGCACTGTTGTTTTGTGGCTGCCTCTACCTGTTTTCCTGGAGCTGTTTTGCAACCACAGGCCCTGAGCTTTGATTCCTTATTTGAAAACACAAGGCAGAACCCCACAGCACCCTGGGCTTCCTTCTCTGTTGGTTAGAGGTCAGAGTGGCTGCCTCTGCTGGACTTGGAAAGCTTATTGTAGTAACCACTGGAAGGATCTTTGCATTTTGAAATATGTAAATTGAAAAAGGAGAAAGCTTCATTCTTTCTTATGACCCCCAAGATGGTAATCTGGCTTTTCAAATCTCTAGGAAAACAGATTGAATATGGCACAATTAATGGATCAACACTTCCAGGCTTTTCTCAAAACTGTCTTAATGGGCTTTTAATTCATTGTAACTCCTGACAAGCAGGCTTGAGGCAGAGTTGCTGCTGACCCCCTGGGCCAAGGTGCTCTCTGAGGTGTAAGTGAAATGGAAGGGAACAAGGGCCAGCTGGAGAGTCTGCCTTGATCTCTGTGGGCTGAGCCCCTGGGGCTCGCTGGGTTGCCTAGTGGTTCAGTGTGCTTCAGAAGCAGGGGTGCATCGTCATCAGAGTTCCCTCAAGGGTCTGGTGGAAATGTACACTCCTTGGACCAGAATGAGAATCTCTGGACTGTGGGGGAAGGAACCTGCATTTCATGCTGGTGCCCTTGTTGTGTATCAAGTTTGTAGTCCAGGACTTTGGTGATTGACAGCCAGTGTGAGCCAGTGAGCCTAGGTGGGAAACACGTGATGGTTTTGCCCTATTTTTCCTTTTTTTAAAAATTTCTAGACCTACGTGTCATTTTAATGCGTTTACTTTTCATTTACTCACAATTTCTCCTTTATTTTGGCTCGCCTTTCACTTCTACATTCTCAGACCCTAGGCAGTTCATGCCTTTAATTTCCAAGTGCTCTTTTCAGTCATGCAAGGAAGTACTGGCAGGCCCCAGAGTTTTGGAGGTTGTTTTTGAAAAACAGATGCAAATACTGCCTGTGCTGTTTGTTGTTTTCCTGGTGCCTGGCAGTGTTTGGTAAACAACTTGATTGCTAGGTCTTGGCCTCAGGGAACCACAGCTGCTCTTTTCAGCTCCCTGCAGGCTTTTGTACTGAGCAAGGATTGCTTCAGGGAAAAATAAACAGGGGAGAACAAAACAAGAAAACAGCACTGTTGTTTTGTGGCTGCCTCTACCTGTTTTCCTGGAGCTGTTTTGCAACCACAGGCCCTGAGCTTTGATTCCTTATTTGAAAACACAAGGCAGAACCCCACAGCACCCTGGGCTTCCTTCTCTGTTGGTTAGAGGTCAGAGTGGCTGCCTCTGCTGGACTTGGAAAGCTTATTGTAGTAACCACTGGAAGGATCTTTGCATTTTGAAATATGTAAATTGAAAAAGGAGAAAGCTTCATTCTTTCTTATGACCCCCAAGATGGTAATCTGGCTTTTCAAATCTCTAGGAAAACAGATTGAATATGGCACAATTAATGGATCAACACTTCCAGGCTTTTCTCAAAACTGTCTTAATGGGCTTTTAATTCATTGTAACTCCTGACAAGCAGGCTTGAGGCAGAGTTGCTGCTGACCCCCTGGGCCAAGGTGCTCTCTGAGGTGTAAGTGAAATGGAAGGGAACAAGGGCCAGCTGGAGAGTCTGCCTTGATCTCTGTGGGCTGAGCCCCTGGGGCTCGCTGGGTTGCCTAGTGGTTCAGTGTGCTTCAGAAGCAGGGGTGCATCGTCATCAGAGTTCCCTCAAGGGTCTGGTGGAAATGTACACTCCTTGGACCAGAATGAGAATCTCTGGACTGTGGGGGAAGGAACCTGCATTTCATGCTGGTGCCCTTGTTGTGTATCAAGTTTGTAGTCCAGGACTTTGGTGATTGACAGCCAGTGTGAGCCAGTGAGCCTAGGTGGGAAACACGTGATGGTTTTGCCCTATTTTTCCTTTTTTTAAAAATTTCTAGACCTACGTGTCATTTTAATGCGTTTACTTTTCATTTACTCACAATTTCTCCTTTATTTTGGCTCGCCCTTAAATCAGGCAGGCTTCTTCCTACATTCTCTTTGAGCCTGAAATGCATCTTTTTGAATGTCCTTGTAGAGAGATTGTAAACTTCTGTTTGTCTGAAAAGATCTTCACCTCACCATCATTTTTGAAAGAGAATTTTTCTGGGCATTAATTCCAGGTAGATAGTTTTTGCCTCTGGATAGTGCTCTGGATAATTTATTTGGGTATTTCTTTTCTGGTGGCTTTTTTCTTTTTTGTTTTAAGTTTTAGTCGCTATATATTTCATTTCTGGAGGTCAGAAGTTTGGTTAGAGTTATAGAACTTGATTTTATACTATATATGTATTGCATATACATATATAGTATGCATTTTATAGTGTATATACTGTAAATACATATAAACTATGGCATATAGTTTATGTGGAATTTTGGTTAGATTTATACAACTTTTGTTTTATAGTATATAGGTATGTATATGTATGTATTGTTGTTGTTCAGTGGGTGTCATGCCCGACCTTTTTGCAACCCTGTGGACTGTAGCCCGCCAGGCTTCTCTGTCCATGGATTTCGCAGGCAAGAACCCTGGAATGGGTTGCCATTTCTTTTGCCAGGGGATCTTCTGTGGATCAAACCCACGCATCATGCATTGTAAGTGGGTTCTTTACTGCTGAGCCACCAAAGAAACATATATTTATATTATAGTATGTGTGTGTGTATATAAATATATATATAGTAGTTACTTTATTGTGTATACATTAATACTACAAACACTATTATATATAGTAATAGAGCTTTTATAGTATATATGTATACGTGTATATGTGTATTAATATATGTATACATAGAGATTTGTAGTATATATACTATTCATATATAAATTTTAGTATTATAATTCACACAGTATTTTGGTTAGAGTTACAGCAGTGATTTTTATAGTGTGTGTGTGTATATATATATATTTGTGTGTGTTTATATATGTATTATATGTGCCTGTAGAGTATATAGTATATACACTGTACAAATACATATAAGGACTGTATACAGTATATATAATTTATATAGTATTTAGGTTAAAGAGCTTGTATAGCATATTGGTGAATCTGTATGGCTTATATATATTTATATAGACAGTATATTTATAGAATATATACTGTACATATACAAATTGTATTATATCATCCATACGGTATTTTGGTTAGAGTTGCAGAACTTATATTTTATATTATATATATATATATATATATATATATGTTTGTGTTTATGTATATATTATATGTGTCTATAGAAAGTATATAGTATATAAAGTATAAGTACATTTAAAACTTAGTATATATTGTTTGTGTAGTATCTTGGTTCAAGTTACAGACCTTGGTGGAGATGAATCTTAGTCTTGAGTCAGTTGAATTGTTAACACAAAACAAAACCAAAGAAATTTGACATACTTCAGTGATAGTTTGTCCTTTATTTATTTATTTAAGTTTTTTATTGTGGGGTGGGGCGAGTTGGGGAAGGAGAGGGGCGGGTGGGCCACTTCTATTGGTCTTTCATTTGTCTATTTTTCATCCATCTTTGTTCTTTGGCTCGTGTGGGCCTCCCATTGCAGTGGCCTCTGTTGTCACAGAGCACCGGCTGTGGGCGCATGTGCTCTAGAGCTCCGGCTTGGTAATTGGGTACATCGGTCCAGCCGCTCCGCGGGACGTGGGATCTTCCCAGGCCAGGGATCGAACCGGCGCCCCTTGCACTGCAAGGCGGTGTCCTTACCCACTGGACCACCAGGGGAAGCCCTGTCCTTTATTTTTTAATATGACTGGTGACACTGATGTTTTGGAAAGTTAAACTAGACGGCACTGATTCTTTTAAGCTTTGTTTGACCAATTTACATCTTTGCTAGAAGTCAGCCTCTCTGCACATCCTGAGTTGGAAGTCTTGGGTGATCCCTCCCTTTTCATTGCTGTTGTTTAGTGTGACTTGATTCTTATACACACCTGTAAGCCTTTGACTGATTTCCCAGGTGACTCAATGGTAAAGAGAGCATTTGCTAATGTGGGGGAGACATGTGTCCAGTCCCTGGGTTAGGAAGATTCCCCTGGAGGAGGAAATGGCAACCCACTACAGTATTCTTGCCTGGGAACTCCCATGGACAGAGGAGCCTGGCGAGTTATAGTGTACGAGGTTCCAAAAGAACTGGACACGGCTTAGCAACTAAGTAACAATGTGAAACCTTTTACTATGCTGTTCTGTTTTGTTGGAATACCTTTTGCAGTCCATCTTCCCCTTCCTTCCAAAACTTGAAAACCTCCAAGTTCCTGTCAAAAACCCTGACCTACTGAGATACTCTCTGTGTTCACTGGTGTGCCTTCTCTGTGCTTCAAAATCCGTTTGAAATCAGAGACCAGAGTCGTGTCTCCAGCCATCATATGGTACAGGGGTTGCAAGGGTTCTTTTTCTTGCCTTTTTACTTAAAAAAAGAAAAACATGTGTACTGTTAAAAGGTTAGCTGGTATCTTTGAAGCATGAGGAAATTTTACTGAATAGTGATTTGGATTCTTGACTTGGTTTTTAGAATTGAAAGCTCTTGCAGTCCAGGGATTATGCTGCCACGTGGCAATAATGGGCTTGTTGAGCCATTGACTGCTCTCTTAGCTGAGAAAGCCTGTGGCCTCCAGCCTCCTGTACTGCTCCCTGGACCTTATACCTGGCCTGTCTCTCACTCTTATATTATCTGCCTGGTCATTGTGGGATACTTCAGCTTTCTCTGTGAACAAGGAAGCTCAGGTCAGAAAGGTTAAGTATCTTCTACAAGGTCTTGTAGCCAAAACTCACTCAAGCTAGCCGAAGTCAGATAAGTGTCTAGTGCAAGGTAGGCACTCAAAATGTTTATACTAATATGTCAGCGAGAAAAAGACAGACTTTTTCTGCATGCAGGCTTTGTCAAGTCAAGCCGCTATTGCTCTGTGATCTTGGGCAAGTTACTAAAACTTGCTGTGCCTTAGATTTCTTATCTACATGTAAGAGTATCTACCTGGAACTTTGTTGTTAGAATAGAATTAAATGGAACAACTATTGTAAAATACTTAAAACAATATCCAGTACAGTGTGTGCATTCAATAAATGGCGAATGTATTCTCAGAGGATGCTGAGAATTAGTTCATTAAATTGTTGATTTGTTTATTGATTCTGTCTGTCTTGAGTAGTTTCTATGATATGAACCAGGCATTTTTCCAAATTGTTGGAGGATAGTGATGAATACAACAGAGATGAATGCTTCCTTATCTCATTTGTAGCTTATAGTGTAGTGGAAGGATAAGTGAGGAAATGAGAAAAAGTTAATAGGTGATGACAAGAGCTCTGAGGACAGCAAATACGGGATGATTTAATTATGGTGACAGGAGACCTAGCTTAAATAGGTAGATAAGACTGCTTTCTTGAAGTAGCCTTTGCCTTTAAGACCCTATGATGAGAAGAAGCCACTTGTGTAAGGAGTAAGCTCATGGCATTCCAGGTACCTGGAAAATCCAGTGCACTAAGAAGGAGGCAGGAAAACCTTTGGTTTCTTGAAATGGAAGACCAGCACATCTATGTTGTAGTTGAGAATTGAATTGGTGTCTGCTGATGGTGTCAGAGAAGTAGTAGAGACCAGATGATGTAGGACCTTCTGGGCCAGAGAAAGAAAATGATTTAGCCCTAAGGATGGTGAGCATTTTCAGCCCCTTTTCTTTTTGCAATGTGACATTGCCTTAATATTGTTTCAGAGCTTCCCTGAGCCTTGAAAATGCTCCTTGTGTCTCAAGGCTAGTTGGAGTTTGAACAGTGGGATTTTATTATTTGGACACAAACTGTGGTCCATGAGTGGTAGTATGCGTGTTCACTGATAGTAAGGTAGAAATACAATTGGAGCTATCGTCTTGGGAGAGGAATGGAAGCCTCCCACAGCCACCCTGTGGTTGTTGTCAGCTGTCAAGGCACCAAGGTCTGGCACTAGGGTCAGGGTGAGAATTCTTCTGTGCATGTGCAGAGCCCTCTGCTCACTCTTCGGCTTTGATGTTGATGGAAGATCACCATAAAAGTGATTCATGGTAAAAAAAATCTTTTTCATCTGGAAGCTCAGAGGAGAAACTAATAGTTGAGGTTATTTGACATAAGTATGCTTGATCCAAAAGGACCAAGATGCTATGAGGTAGAAGGGTCATGAACAGCATCAGTTCATGGCCTGACCTTGCTGATGCAAGGCCTGGGATCCTGAAGTATTCAGTGACTTCCCTGGAGCCACGTGGCTGATGGCAATGCAGAGTCCAGAGTTCAGGCTTCTCCATTTGGACCTTTGCACATTAATTGGTATGTTTTATTTTTATGAAAATATCTCCCAAGTGTTTCTCCTTATGTAATTCATAAATATTTGTAGAATTGCTTTGAAGGAAAATGATTATGGTTACCTCTCTTTACTAGTTTTGATGTTCATTATTATTTTTGAAATAATTTTTAGATGTTTTTGTCTTCTAGGAAAGAGAGTTATTTAATACAAATTGTTATATTTATCCATGTCAGATTTGAGTTAAAACAGCTTACTGTTGCTGAGCACTTTATAATTGGACAAAAATGCTATTTTCGTATTGCCAATATATGTTAAAATATTTGCAGAAAGTCTGAAATAAACAACAACCTTTCAGTGTATGTGTTGAAGTAATTGCTAACTGTATCTTTCAAAACTATTTCCGGTTCATATTTTAAAGCATCACACTTGATATATTGACATACCTCATTTGGAAGGTGTTTTCCCCTACCTCTACGTGCTGTGTCTATAGTGCTGTTTTCAAGTTTAAGGAAGTGGTGGTTTTAGAAGTTACATCTTAGTTATGTGCAAAAAAATATTTTTGTATTTCAGTGTCCCAGGAGCTTTTGCTGACAATTCCAGTTTCCGAATGAAATATTTGGGCAATGGTGAGGGCTTCATTCCCTTCTCACATTTGCTGTCAATAATGAATGGACGAATGTGATGCCTGCTGGTCAAAAGGGTGAGTGAACGTTTACGATTATTCGTCTGAAAGTTCACTAGACCAAATGTGGCCTGAAGGGGTCCTGCACAATGCAGGAAACTGAAAAAAATACCAAGTTCATCAGAACAGCTACACTAAAGCTGAGAGACTCCAGTTTAGTAAGAACAGACACACTGTCACTGTTTTTGGTATAATCTTTTGGGATAACTTGTACAATGATCTGAGGATTTATAAAAGGCATACATAGGAGTACTTTTTTACTTAAGTGATTATTTTAAGCATACTCTGAAGAGTGGACTACCTAAATTATGAGCCACATACACAGTTGAAAGAATAATTATTGTTTTGGTCCCAATACAATTTGGTGATTTAAGTGACCTTTGTCACAGAGTTCAGGCTTCTCCATTTGGACCTTTGCACATTAATTGGTATGTTTTATTTTTATGAAAATATCTCCCAAGTGTTTCTCCTTATGTAATTCATAAATATTTGTAGAATTGCTTTGAAGGAAAATGATTATGGTTACCTCTCTTTACTAGTTTTGATGTTCATTATTATTTTTGAAATAATTTTTAGATGTTTTTGTCTTCTAGGAAAGAGAGTTATTTAATACAAATTGTTATATTTATCCATGTCAGATTTGAGTTAAAACAGCTTACTGTTGCTGAGCACTTTATAATTGGACAAAAATGCTATTTTCGATTGCCAATATATGTTAAAATATTTGCAGAAAGTCTGAAATAAACAACAACCTTTCAGTGTATGTGTTGAAGTAATTGCTAACTGTATCTTTCAAAACTATTTCCGGTTCATATTTTAAAGCATCACACTTGATATATTGACATACCTCATTTGGAAGGTGTTTTCCCCTACCTCTACGTGCTGTGTCTATAGTGCTGTTTTCAAGTTTAAGGAAGTGGTGGTTTTAGAAGTTACATCTTAGTTATGTGCAAAAAAATATTTTTGTATTTCAGTGTCCCAGGAGCTTTTGCTGACAATTCCAGTTTCCGAATGAAATATTTGGGCAATGGTGAGGGCTTCATTCCCTTCTCACATTTGCTGTCAATAATGAATGGACGAATGTGATGCCTGCTGGTCAAAAGGGTGAGTGAACGTTTACGATTATTCGTCTGAAAGTTCACTAGACCAAATGTGGCCTGAAGGGGTCCTGCACAATGCAGGAAACTGAAAAAAATACCAAGTTCATCAGAACAGCTACACTAAAGCTGAGAGACTCCAGTTTAGTAAGAACAGACACACTGTCACTGTTTTGGTATAATCTTTTGGGATAACTTGTACAATGATCTGAGGATTTATAAAAGGCATACATAGGAGTACTTTTTTACTTAAGTGATTATTTTAAGCATACTCTGAAGAGTGGACTACCTAAATTATGAGCCACATACACAGTTGAAAGAATAATTATTGTTTTGGTCCCAATACAATTTGGTGATACAATGAACTACAGTGAAATAAAATAATGACCTCATCTTGAGTGGTGGCAGGAGGGTTGAAGTCTGATTTGTTCATTGAGAAGGTCCCATCCCAAGCCTTCTTCATGATTGGAGTTCTTGAGAAAGCAAAAGGTTGGGAACGATGGACTCTTAACAGCTTTGCAGATAGACCTGTGAGCAATTTTTCCTATCATAGTTCTCATAAAATTACTTGTTGTAATTTTTAGGGGAGGAGGTTAGGAGAGATTTGATGATCTTTTCTGTTATATGTATTTTCTGTATTTGATGGCATCTGTCATGTTCCTCAGAACTCACTAGCTCCCTGGTAGGAATGAATGAACAACTGTGACTTGCCTTCATCAGAGACAAGAATTGGTTGAAGCTAGGTGTTCTGGGTAAAAACTCTGACATCATTCAATGGTAGCTTTGTCATAAAATGAGGTCAACTTCATGGGAACCCTTTGGTTTCAGTTTTGTAGTGAATGGCATTTAATAATAACGATCAGCATAAACTCATCTTGTCTTAGTGGAGCTATATTTGAAACAGATTCTATTTAATGGAGGAAGTACAGTGAAGTAGAGCACTGTATTAAAAATTGGAAGACCTAATAGCTAGCTGACATGGGACAGGTTAGTCTCTGCTTTAATTTATTGTTTTTTTAAATAAAGCAGGTTGGTTAGAGTATTGTATTTGTCATTGCTAAGAAGGCCCTGGAAGACGTCTATTTAAGTCCTCGGAGGGCTTCATTCCCTTCTCACATTTGCTGTCAATAATGAATGGACGAATGTGATGCCTGCTGGTCAAAAGGGTGAGTGAACGTTTACGATTATTCGTCTGAAAGTTCACTAGACCAAATGTGGCCTGAAGGGGTCCTGCACAATGCAGGAAACTGAAAAAAATACCAAGTTCATCAGAACAGCTACACTAAAGCTGAGAGACTCCAGTTTAGTAAGAACAGACACACTGTCACTGTTTTTGGTATAATCTTTTGGGATAACTTGTACAATGATCTGAGGATTTATAAAAGGCATACATAGGAGTACTTTTTTACTTAAGTGATTATTTTAAGCATACTCTGAAGAGTGGACTACCTAAATTATGAGCCACATACACAGTTGAAAGAATAATTATTGTTTTGGTCCCAATACAATTTGGTGATACAATGAACTACAGTGAAATAAAATAATGACCTCATCTTGAGTGGTGGCAGGAGGGTTGAAGTCTGATTTGTTCATTGAGAAGGTCCCATCCCAAGCCTTCTTCATGATTGGAGTTCTTGAGAAAGCAAAAAGGTTGGGAACTATGGACTCTTAACAGATTTGCAGATAGACCTGTGAGCAATTTTTCCTATCATAGTTCTCATAAAATTACTTGTTGTAATTTTTAGGGGAGGAGGTTAGGAGAGATTTGATGATCTTTTTCTGTTATATGTATTTTCTGTATTTGATGGCATCTGTCATGTTCCTCAGAACTCACTAGCTCCCTGGTAGGAATGAATGAACAACTGTGACTTGCCTTCATCAGAGACAAGAATTGGTTGAAGCTAGGTGTTCTGGGTAAAAACTCTGACATCATTCAATGGTAGCTTTGTCATAAAATGAGGTCAACTTCATGGGAACCCTTTGGTTTCAGTTTTGTAGTGAATGGCATTTAATAATAACGATCAGCATAAACTCATCTTGTCTTAGTGGAGCTATATTTGAAACAGATTCTATTTAATGGAGGAAGTACAGTGAAGTAGAGCACTGTATTAAAAATTGGAAGACCTAATAGCTAGCTGACATGGGACAGGTTAGTCTCTGCTTTAATTTATTGTTTTTTTAAATAAAGCAGGTTGGTTAGAGTATTGTATTTGTCATTGCTAAGAAGGCCCTGGAAGACGTCTATTTAAGTCCTCTAACTTTGCAAGTAACGCATCTGCAGCCCAGAAAGTCTAACTGAATTGCCTGTGCCCCTGGGCTTGGTAGAGACATATCCCAGTTATTATTATTATTTTTATCATCGGTGATTCTCTCTAGTTTATCTCACTTACAGAGTATGACATTCAAGCTCTACAGTTGTGTAAACCTTCTTAGCTGATATGTGTCTCTTTACAATACTGTTTTGCATTCAGCTGCTTGGAGCAGCTTTGTAGAGATTTTACAGTTAGAGGCCATTTTGATAAATCCTTCCCATTTCATAGATTAAAAGAGCCATGGTGAAGCAACCACCCCAAGAATCAGAGACCAGATGGTCCTCAAACAGTCAGTGGGCTTTAAAATTCTCTTCCACTTAGGCTGCTTTGGTATCCGATTACTTACCTTTTGCACTTCATTCTGCTGGAGCTGGAGACAGAGGAAACACAGAATCTAGGCTCTTCCTATTATATTGTTCTCTCATTGGCAAGAAATAAAGCAAGTAGCAACCAGTAACTCATAAGGCAAGGATGTACATGGTGAAAAAAAATGGTTAATAGAGTCATGGAATTTTAGATATGTTGGTGTTTTGATAATCTTGTGAGGATGGTCCTGAGGAAATCCTGTGGTTCCTTCTGTGAAGGTCTTCTGAGGGTTTCCATTGCTAAGCAACTATGATAGACTTCTGTGAGTGGTCCGTAGACCAGTGAGCAGCTGCCAGGCATTATAAAAAAATTACATCTTTGGGGATCCAGAAAGAGTTGGGAACAAAGCCTGGCTATGTCTCATATAAAGAGGAGAATTCATAGTAGTCGTTGAAATTCTAAAATTACTGAATTAGCAGCAAACTCGGGTTTGAGGTTTGTAGTGAGCTTTAATATTTTTGAAAAACAGATTCTATTTAATGGAGGAAGTACAGTGAAGTAGAGCACTGTATTAAAAATTGGAAGACCTAATAGCTAGCTGACATGGGACAGGTTAGTCTCTGCTTTAATTTATTGTTTTTTTAAATAAAGCAGGTTGGTTAGAGTATTGTATTTGTCATTGCTAAGAAGGCCCTGGAAGACGTCTATTTAAGTCCTCTAACTTTGCAAGTAACGCATCTGCAGCCCAGAAAGTCTAACTGAATTGCCTGTGCCCCTGGGCTTGGTAGAGACATATCCCAGTTATTATTATTATTTTTATCATCGGTGATTCTCTCTAGTTTATCTCACTTACAGAGTATGACATTCAAGCTCTACAGTTGTGTAAACCTTCTTAGCTGATATGTGTCTCTTTACAATACTGTTTTGCATTCAGCTGCTTGGAGCAGCTTTGTAGAGATTTTACAGTTAGAGGCCATTTTGATAAATCCTTCCCATTTCATAGATTAAAAGAGCCATGGTGAAGCAACCACCCCAAGAATCAGAGACCAGATGGTCCTCAAACAGTCAGTGGGCTTTAAAATTCTCTTCCACTTAGGCTGCTTTGGTATCCGATTACTTACCTTTTGCACTTCATTCTGCTGGAGCTGGAGACAGAGGAAACACAGAATCTAGGCTCTTCCTATTATATTGTTCTCTCATTGGCAAGAAATAAAGCAAGTAGCAACCAGTAACTCATAAGGCAAGGATGTACATGGTGAAAAAAAATGGTTAATAGAGTCATGGAATTTTAGATATGTTGGTGTTTTGATAATCTTGTGAGGATGGTCCTGAGGAAATCCTGTGGTTCCTTCTGTGAAGGTCTTCTGAGGGTTTCCATTGCTAAGCAACTATGATAGACTTCTGTGAGTGGTCCGTAGACCAGTGAGCAGCTGCCAGGCATTATAAAAAAATTACATCTTTGGGGATCCAGAAAGAGTTGGGAACAAAGCCTGGCTATGTCTCATATAAAGAGGAGAATTCATAGTAGTCGTTGAAATTCTAAAATTACTGAATTAGCAGCAAACTCGGGTTTGAGGTTACCTGTCATCTCTGTCTTCAGTATTGAGAGAGTCTGACTCAATCTCACTATCATAAATCCAGGTATGAAATTGACCAAAACCACATGAATGAATTTATTGAAGAGTGGGCACTTTTTATTCATTAATTTCATTTGGGTAAGGTCTTCTATTTGAAAAATCAATCTAAAGAACCATAATGAAAATGATATCTCTTAAATTGATATTGCACTGTGCTTAGTCATGTCTGACTCTTTGCAACCCTATGGAGTGCAGCCCACGAGGTTCCTACCAGGTTTTCTAAATAGGAATTGCTTCATATTTATCAGATTGTGATCAATTTGCCTTAACTATATTTTTAGTAGAAAGTGAAGATCCCTGAAATCTGATGAGCTGGAGTATGCATTCTGATTCTCTGTTCTTGTTTCACCTCAAAGCACACCTTGAGGGTTTGCTTAAAGGACTAATTTGCTTCCTCTGGATGTAGTAACCTGGTCTGTGATGTACTGTATATCTGATAACTAGTTAATAATCCTTTTGTTGTTTAACTTGTATACATAGTCTTAGAGCTTTTAGAACTTTACAGTTTGTTGAGTAAAAGAAGCACCAGTTAATTGTTACAGTTGATAATTTGAAGTCTTTAGGCCTGAAGTCAACTCCAGTTCTGAGCAAAATGTTTCATGGTAAGTGACCTCCTGATACAACAAGGTTGCAGTCATAGGAATAGACAGCTAGAACAACAGATCTCCTTAGTCCAGTGCATGCGAGTCACACCACATAATAAAAGGTTTTCACAAGTAGATCATTATGGCAGAATTTTAAGTTCAGAAAACAGGTAGTTGGATAATACACTCAATTTGTATTGGTGATAACCATGCTTGCATAATAAATTATCTGAGGGCGGACACAGAACAACAAGGGCTGAGCACTTGAGGACTTCTGTGAGTGGTCCGACCAGTGAGCAGCTGCCAGGCATTATAAAAAATTACATCTTTGGGGATCCAGAAAGAGTTGGGAACAAAGCCTGGCTATGTCTCATATAAAGAGGAGAATTCATAGTAGTCGTTGAAATTCTAAAATTACTGAATTAGCAGCAAACTCGGGTTTGAGGTTACCTGTCATCTCTGTCTTCAGTATTGAGAGAGTCTGACTCAATCTCACTATCATAAATCCAGGTATGAAATTGACCAAAACCACATGAATGAATTTATTGAAGAGTGGGCACTTTTTATTCATTAATTTCATTTGGGTAAGGTCTTCTATTTGAAAAATCAATCTAAAGAACCATAATGAAAATGATATCTCTTAAATTGATATTGCACTGTGCTTAGTCATGTCTGACTCTTTGCAACCCTATGGAGTGCAGCCCACGAGGTTCCTACCAGGTTTTCTCTAAATAGGAATTGCTTCATATTTATCAGATTGTGATCAATTTGCCTTAACTATATTTTTAGTAGAAAGTGAAGATCCCTGAAATCTGATGAGCTGGAGTATGCATTCTGATTCTCTGTTCTTGTTTCACCTCAAAGCACACCTTGAGGGTTTGCTTAAAGGACTAATTTGCTTCCTCTGGATGTAGTAACCTGGTCTGTGATGTACTGTATATCTGATAACTAGTTAATAATCCTTTTGTTGTTTAACTTGTATACATAGTCTTAGAGCTTTTAGAACTTTACAGTTTGTTGAGTAAAAGAAGCACCAGTTAATTGTTACAGTTGATAATTTGAAGTCTTTAGGCCTGAAGTCAACTCCAGTTCTGAGCAAAATGTTTCATGGTAAGTGACCTCCTGATACAACAAGGTTGCAGTCATAGGAATAGACAGCTAGAACAACAGATCTCCTTAGTCCAGTGCATGCGAGTCACACCACATAATAAAAGGTTTTCACAAGTAGATCATTATGGCAGAATTTTAAGTTCAGAAAACAGGTAGTTGGATAATACACTCAATTTGTATTGGTGATAACCATGCTTGCATAATAAATTATCTGAGGGCGGACACAGAACAACAAGGGCTGAGCACTTGAGGACTCTATTTGTGATGTTATTCAATGCCGTCCCTTTCCAGCAGGGAATCCTGCTCCTTAGTGTGAAGCCTTAGTTGTTGGTACCTGTCTCATGCACATCACGAGACTCCAAGAGTGAAGAACAGCTAAGTCTGCTGCATACTTAATAGGCAGTTAGCCACGGTGTTATTAATAAATGTGATAATAACAGTTGGGATTTGCATAGAGTTTTCCTGAGAAGTTGACTGTAGATGGAAGATATGCCTGCTAGTTTGTCTCTTGGCCTTGCACTGTCCCTACCAGTAAACTGTCCCTTGCTAGTGGATTTGGGGTAAGAGCATAAGCATCATGCAGCATTAGTTTGTCACCCATTATTTTTCCTTAATTGCCCGTTGTTCAGAGTTTGTATTTCTCATCAAATTCCTAGCTTTTTGACATATTAGAAAGAGGTAAAAACAGGGAAAATTATCTTTGCCATTTAAGGCTTGATTGTGGACTACTCTGTGGCTGGAAGTTCATGGAATTTTCTTGAAAGCTCAAGACTCTGGTTTTTTGTCATTGATTCTGGGGTGGAGTGTGGTGTTGGTACAGCTTCTAGAAAGAGGTGAGGAAGAGATCAGGCATTTGGGGACAGGAGAGCTGATTGGGGGCCTCTCCCTCTGAGCTGCCTTGTGCAAGAAGCTGGTCAGTGGGCCAAGCCACTTGGTTGTGCTGAAACTTACAGTCCCTGAGTTTTACGAAAAGTATTACTAATCCTTTTTTGTTGTTTAACTTGTATACATAGTCTTAGAGCTTTTAGAACTTTACAGTTTGTTGAGTAAAAGAAGCACCAGTTAATTGTTACAGTTGATAATTTGAAGTCTTTAGGCCTGAAGTCAACTCCAGTTCTGAGCAAAATGTTTCATGGTAAGTGACCTCCTGATACAACAAGGTTGCAGTCATAGGAATAGACAGCTAGAACAACAGATCTCCTTAGTCCAGTGCATGCGAGTCACACCACATAATAAAAGGTTTTCACAAGTAGATCATTATGGCAGAATTTTAAGTTCAGAAAACAGGTAGTTGGATAATACACTCAATTTGTATTGGTGATAACCATGCTTGCATAATAAATTATCTGAGGGGCGGGACACAGAACAACAAGGGCTGAGCACTTGAGGACTCTATTTGTGATGTTATTCAATGCCGTCCCTTTCCAGCAGGGAATCCTGCTCCTTAGTGTGAAGCCTTAGTTGTTGGTACCTGTCTCATGCACATCACGAGACTCCAAGAGTGAAGAACAGCTAAGTCTGCTGCATACTTAATAGGCAGTTAGCCACGGTGTTATTAATAAATGTGATAATAACAGTTGGGATTTGCATAGAGTTTTCCTGAGAAGTTGACTGTAGATGGAAGATATGCCTGCTAGTTTGTCTCTTGGCCTTGCACTGTCCCTACCAGTAAACTGTCCCTTGCTAGTGGATTTGGGGTAAGAGCATAAGCATCATGCAGCATTAGTTTGTCACCCATTATTTTTCCTTAATTGCCCGTTGTTCAGAGTTTGTATTTCTCATCAAATTCCTAGCTTTTTGACATATTAGAAAGAGGTAAAAACAGGGAAAATTATCTTTGCCATTTAAGGCTTGATTGTGGACTACTCTGTGGCTGGAAGTTCATGGAATTTTCTTGAAAGCTCAAGACTCTGGTTTTTTGTCATTGATTCTGGGGTGGAGTGTGGTGTTGGTACAGCTTCTAGAAAGAGGTGAGGAAGAGATCAGGCATTTGGGGACAGGAGAGCTGATTGGGGGCCTCTCCCTCTGAGCTGCCTTGTGCAAGAAGCTGGTCAGTGGGCCAAGCCACTTGGTTGTGCTGAAACTTACAGTCCCTGAAGTTTTGACGTAGAAAAGTAATTTTAACAATTGAATAAACTACAAAATATGTTTTATAAGCTGGGACGAATGATCTTAAGTATTTTGGTCTCTTTCATAACACAGTGAACCTAATACTGGTAAAAATACAGATCTTTACTCACACCATAAAGAGAGGCTAGATTTAATAAACAGTTATGAGTGCTGGCAGCTGCCTATCAGATCGTATAAGTTGGACTCCTGCAAGTGAAGACAGTGTCAACTTACATTTTATCTTGGGAGTATTTTTGAGGCATTTATTTTGCCTATCTCTCCAGCCTCTAACCTAATACAAGTAATGTAATTGGCTGAGTATTTTCCACATAGCTAATTGGCTAAGGGCCAAGGGGGAAGCCATTGTCTGGCTTGATGAAGATCAGAAATTAACATGACATTTACATGGAGGTAATGGAATATATTAGTAAGGCAGTAATGCAGGGCGGTGAGAGGAAGAGTGTCCATCCTTCCCTGCCAATAAGCAGGCAGCAGCAGAAGTTCTATTGACAGTGGAAGAAGCCGCAGTGCCCCCTTTCCGAACCCCCAGTATCTCACAGCATGGCCAGCCAGTTCTTGTGCCACTTTTACTTTTAAATTCTTCAGACAGAACTGTAAGACAAACTAATGAATTATTCCATTTGTCAATTAAAAAAGAAAATCCACCAACTACTATTGTAAGATTAAATTCCAATTAGAAGAATGCATTTAACTTGGAAGCTATAACATTGTTTTAATGAATTCTCTCTGAGGTGACAGTTTATGTGAGATAAATTTATATGGTGTAGGTAGATATAAATTCATTGGATAATGTTAAACATGTTACTTCATATATATTAGCTGTGAAATTTATTTCTTCTCTAGTTATGTCCCCAAGGAGGTAGATAGAGTAAGAGAGAAAAACATATCTTCAAAGAAAGACCCTTTCTGTCCTTTCAGATACTTGCTCTAAAACAGCTTTTCCTCACTTTTTTAAAAAAAATTCTGTTAAATTTCTGCATTAACTGAATTTATGATTCTTGGTGTATGCTATTTATAAAATTGGTTATAGGTTTTATGATATAGGAAATTAGGAATGAAAGTATGATCCAATTTTGTAATAAAGGTAATCTGCATTTATATTGCAGATATTTCCCATTTCTCTCTAAGCCCCTTATGGGATTATACACACATTTTTCTGGACATACAAATTCACTGTAAACTTTTAATGTAGTGGGCAGGCCTTTGTTCACCTGACATCTGTACAAAGTATCGAATCCTTTGCCTAAATCAAAAGTGGCAAACATTCTGGGCATTCTTTCGATTTTATAATTCCTTCACCCTCGCAGGTTCCTGTGCCTCTGGCAGACATCACTAATTGATCACATTCTCTCCTCTCCTCTGTGTGGATGTGGCCTCAAAGTTACTCTATTTAAATTCTTGGAGCTCAGCTTTCAAATTCAACATTTATGTGAAGGTGCTCACAATCATGTCAAGCAAGTGATTTGTCTTTAAGTATCCTATACTTACCGAGTATCTGTCACACAAGACAATTTTGAGACAATTTTACACATACAATTCTGACAATTATCTGGTTGTGGGATGACTGGATTTTTGACACCACATGTGTACCACTCGTGTATGGTTTGTTTAGGCAGTTTATTTTACAGCTTTTAGCTGTTTTTTGGGGTTGGTTATATGTGTGAAACACTATAGTTTTGTATTTTCAGTTTCTGTAACTCTAGAAAAGACAAGAGAGTCTTCTACCCTCTTGTTACCTGTACGTTAACTCAGGCTTAGACACAGCAAGGAAGTGGTGGGGTGAAAGCTAAACCTAGCCTTTCCTCTCCCAAGTGCAGTTTCTTTCTTAAAGGGAGGGACACACAACACATACCAGGTGCTGACTGGTGCAGAGCAAGTCTCTTGCAATTTCCTTTTGCATATTAATCTTGGTTTTTTATCAACACACTGAGGCAAGCTGTACCAGGGAGGAAGGCATTCAGCTATTATATTTCAAATGATACCTTCCGTGATACAATTCTAGGAACTTCACCTACATGGCATGTTGTTTTTGAAAATAGTCAGTTTTCTCTTGACTTGGTTCAAGTAATACACAGAGACTAAGAGAAGGAAATTTCTGTTCAGTTTATGTGTAAGACTGCTGTCCTACCCTGTGCGGAGTTGCCATCTTTTTAACTCCTCCTTAAAAGGAAAAATGAGCAATTAGCGTGTTAAAGGTACCACTTAGTTAACGTACATTTCAATTTTGTTTCTCTATATTATATGATTGATTGTTTGGTCATGGTAACCAGAGTTCTGGAAGATGATTGTGAGAGAACATGTGGCTTGGTTACCTGTTGGACCACTTTTAAATTTGTAGGATAATGTATCGAATCCTTTGCCTAAATCAAAAGTGGCAAACATTCTGGGCATTCTTTCGATTTTATAATTCCTTCACCCTCGCAGGTTCCTGTGCCTCTGGCAGACATCACTAATTGATCACATTCTCTCCTCTCCTCTGTGTGGATGTGGCCTCAAAGTTACTCTATTTAAATTCTTGGAGCTCAGCTTTCAAATTCAACATTTATGTGAAGGTGCTCACAATCATGTCAAGCAAGTGATTTGTCTTTAAGTATCCTATACTTACCGAGTATCTGTCACACAAGACAATTTTGAGACAATTTTACACATACAATTCTGACAATTATCTGGTTGTGGGATGACTGGATTTTTGACACCACATGTGTACCACTCGTGTATGGTTTGTTTAGGCAGTTTATTTTACAGCTTTTAGCTGTTTTTGGTGTTTGTTATATGTGTGAAACACTATAGTTTTGTATTTTCAGTTTCTGTAACTCTAGAAAAGACAAGAGAGTCTTCTACCCTCTTGTTACCTGTACGTTAACTCAGGCTTAGACACAGCAAGGAAGTGGTGGGGTGAAAGCTAAACCTAGCCTTTCCCTCTCCCAAGTGCAGTTTCTTTCTTAAAGGGAGGGACACACAACACATACCAGGTGCTGACTGGTGCAGAGCAAGTCTCTTGCAATTTCCTTTTGCATATTAATCTTGGTTTTTTATCAACACACTGAGGCAAGCTGTACCAGGGAGGAAGGCATTCAGCTATTATATTTCAAATGATACCTTCCGTGATACAATTCTAGGAACTTCACCTACATGGCATGTTGTTTTTGAAAATAGTCAGTTTTCTCTTGACTTGGTTCAAGTAATACACAGAGACTAAGAGAAGGAAATTTCTGTTCAGTTTATGTGTAAGACTGCTGTCCTACCCTGTGCGGAGTTGCCATCTTTTTAACTCCTCCTTAAAAGGAAAAATGAGCAATTAGCGTGTTAAAGGTACCACTTAGTTAACGTACATTTCAATTTTGTTTCTCTATATTATATGATTGATTGTTTGGTCATGGTAACCAGAGTTCTGGAAGATGATTGTGAGAGAACATGTGGCTTGGTTACCTGTTGGACCACATTTGTAGGATAATGTGATTGGCTTTGGTCAAGGATGCCACAGTCTGTGAGCCCTGTGATGGTCTGATGGTGATGGCTGTTGGATAGTCTGTATACATTGTTTTTTCTATATAGCTCCAGCCAGTTGGTTGGAAGATTCTCATGAGATGAATCTTTTTCATCCCTCCTCATATTCTGTGAGGTTTTAGTAATATTTGTACCAATAATTACAGTAGCCAGTCATGGAGCATTTATGTGCCTTATAGTGGTATGGATATCACATTAAGTATCTTATGAAATCCTAACTGTCTTTGTATACTGGACATTTATTATTCTGGTTTTATTGTTGAGAAGACAGAATGTCGGTGTCTAAGTGACTATTCAGGATCACAGAGCAGGCTTTACAAGTGGGTTTTCCCATAAGGTGGGCCAGTTTAAAAACCTCTGTACTAACCAGGAGAGTGTGGAACATCCTTACCTTGGATTCCATGGTTCTCTAAAGACCTTTTGCTTGATTCAGGCGGGGAAGGTTTCATTGCTTCTGGTTGTCTTTATGGAGGAAGTGGAGTCCAGCTCATTTAAATCCAACTCATGGATTTAATTTTTATAGGACCAGCGATAAAAGAGGGAATAACTTCTTTCAATTTTTTTTTCGAAAATATTCCTTACTTGCCTTTTCCTCTGAATCTAAAATCTTCCAGATTCGTGCAGTTGGGCTCAGTGTTGCATGCTTCCTTCAGGTCCTCTTGTAAAATAAAGATGCTCTAGGTGATGATGGCTCACAGGATCTCTAACAATCAAGCCGATGAGTTTTCTCCTTTGAAACAACATGAACAGACATAAGACAAGCAGGCTTGCTCCTCCAGAGAATGTGTGCAGAAAGGGAAAACCTGGACTCCCAGGCTTTTGTGCTCAGGGCCAGAGCCAGGCAGTGGCAAGGGCAGACCTACCACGTTGTCATGTGCAGTTATGTACCTGTGTTTG
The DNA here is from genome assembly GCA_022376925.1 of Tragulus kanchil. NCBI lineage: Eukaryota > Metazoa > Chordata > Mammalia > Artiodactyla > Tragulidae > Tragulus > Tragulus kanchil. The sequence continues at coordinate 187,244,961 of JAIOJX010000030.1, forward strand.
AGCTGTAGGAATTTGTACCCATCCAGGATGGACTTGCAGGCTGGAGGGCCAAGAGGCTAGTTTCAGGTATGCTCTGGACTTTTTCTCAAAACATGGCCTTCAGATATTATTTAGGGAATTTTTCTCTCCATATTTTTTAGTATGGCATCTTGGACTGTGTAAGGATGAAATGGGTTGTCATTTGGCCATTTCCTTTAAACCTTTTCAGAAAAGAAACAATGCAACAGAATCTTGATCTTCTAGAATCTGGGTGAAGGGAATATGCAGTTCATGATACTATTTTCTCCACTTCTTTGTGTATTTGACCATTTTTTTTTTTTTTTTGGACACTTCTATTGGTCTTTTCATTTATCTGTTTTCATCCATCTTTGTTCTTTAGTCCTGTGTGGGCCTCCCATCGCAGTGGCCTCTGTCGCTGCAGAGCACCGGCTCCGGGCGCATGCGCCCCAGAGCTCTGGCTCAGTAGTTGGACACTTTGGTCCAGCTGCTCCGCGGCACATGGGATCTTCCCAGGCCAGGGATCGAACCGGCACCCCTTGCACTGCAAGGCAGTGTCCTTACCCACTGGACCACCAGGGAAGCCCTCCTTGACCACTTTTTAATAAAGGTATGTGTGTTGTGGAGAGGGGCATCAGCCAGGGGCTAATCTACCTTATTATTTGGCCTGGTGTTGGTAAACCAGTCACCCAGTAGAACCAGGTTTCTGTTCCTCTGTCCTCCATACCACCTTGGGCAGCCCTTAGCTGCTAGTGTAATTGAATTGATACAGAGTCTTAAGGCAAGGAGATGCTAACCTAATCAGCCAAGAGTTGAAGTGATTTTCTGGGTAATACAGGTAAAACGACTTTACCTGACATATAAGCATTCCCTGACTAACCTATAAAAGATGACAGTGGTTGAGGAGCTGTCATAACTCAGGGGCTATGATACACCGGTTACAGAGTTTCTCTCTAATCCTTCAGTGAGTAGGGTTTGAAAAGGTGGAGAGGAGCCTGGACCGAGGGCCCATTGGACTTTCATCTTTTCAGCTTCCAAGTCCTTGAGCGGCTGTTCTTCAGCATGTAGGGAGCCTGGACCTGAGCTTGGTCTCTGTACTGGGACAATTTGTCCATCCAGGATGGACTTGCAGGCTGGAGGGCCAAGAGGCTAGTTTCAGGTATGCTCTGGACTTTTTCTCAAAACATGGCCTTCAGATATTATTTAGGGAATTTTTCTCTCCATATTTTTTAGTATGGCATCTTGGACTGTGTAAGGATGAAATGGGTTGTCATTTGGCCATTTCCTTTAAACCTTTTCAGAAAAGAAACAATGCAACAGAATCTTGATCTTCTAGAATCTGGGTGAAGGGAATATGCAGTTCATGATACTATTTTCTCCACTTCTTTGTGTATTTGACCATTTTTTTTTTTTTTTTGGACACTTCTATTGGTCTTTTCATTTATCTGTTTTCATCCATCTTTGTTCTTTAGTCCTGTGTGGGCCTCCCATCGCAGTGGCCTCTGTCGCTGCAGAGCACCGGCTCCGGGCGCATGCGCCCCAGAGCTCTGGCTCAGTAGTTGGACACTTTGGTCCAGCTGCTCCGCGGCACATGGGATCTTCCCAGGCCAGGGATCGAACCGGCACCCCTTGCACTGCAAGGCAGTGTCCTTACCCACTGGACCACCAGGGAAGCCCTCCTTGACCACTTTTTAATAAAGGTATGTGTGTTGTGGAGAGGGGCATCAGCCAGGGGCTAATCTACCTTATTATTTGGCCTGGTGTTGGTAAACCAGTCACCCAGTAGAACCAGGTTTCTGTTCCTCTGTCCTCCATACCACCTTGGGCAGCCCTTAGCTGCTAGTGTAATTGAATTGATACAGAGTCTTAAGGCAAGGAGATGCTAACCTAATCAGCCAAGAGTTGAAGTGATTTTCTGGGTAATACAGGTAAAACGACTTTACCTGACATATAAGCATTCCCTGACTAACCTATAAAAGATGACAGTGGTTGAGGAGCTGTCATAACTCAGGGGCTATGATACACCGGTTACAGAGTTTCTCTCTAATCCTTCAGTGAGTAGGGTTTGAAAAGGTGGAGAGGAGCCTGGACCGAGGGCCCATTGGACTTTCATCTTTTCAGCTTCCAAGTCCTTGGAGCGGCTGTTCTTCAGCATGTGATTCCAGGGCTACCTGAATTGTGTCACATATAGGTTTCCAGGTCCAGGACTAGAGCTTGGTCTCTGAATTAGAGCAGGTAAAGTTGATGTCCTAGCCTTAGGCTTCACTGATAGGGTTACCTTGGCTACGTCAAGGCTGCTCTCTAAGCATCAGTTCTCTGCAAAAGAGGAATGATGGTAGCATCTGCCTTATTGGGTGTGGAAAACCCTAAATACAGTGCTTGGCACCTGTTAAGTACTAAGTATGCATTCCTGAAACTGTATTTTAACCTTTTTGAGCTGTTTACAACTACCTTGACATAACTGGGAATGTTAAGGATGTAGCAATTAACACTCCAGGTGGCATTTTTTGGTGGATATAATTTAAAGCTTATATATCCTAGAAGCTTTTTTTGGTAATTATTAAAAACACTTTAAAAATCTGTATTAAGGGTTTTTTTATGTAGATGTCTGAGAACGAATTCTGTCACTAAAGTGTATAAGAGTTGACAAGTGTAAATATGCAGTTAGACAGTTTCAAAAAACGTGTATTATTTACTGATCAATGTAGTGTCTCCTCTGGAGCCATTACACTCAGTCATTTCCTGTCAATCTCTCCAGGCTGTTATAATCAGACTATGGATATGCATATTAAAATACAAGCAAGTTATTGTGCATGTGTGGTGGCAGCTTTTTAATTGTTAATAATGTTGCTGCTTTAAAAAGGTATCAGGATAGTTTTCTCTATGATGGTTAATAGTCATCAGAATTGCAGGAGGGATGAGGGGAGCTGAAGCGAAGCTTGGGCTGGTGCTGATCCGTGTCTGTGATTCCAGGCAGGGCCTCATAACAGGGAAGGACTTTTCATCTGATTCTGGTGCTGAGTACATGGAGATTCCTTTTGCTCTATTCTCTAATGTGTTTTTGAAAAAGTTTTATAATTTTGTAAAAAAAAAAATGACGCTGCTGTATGTGTGTGATGGTCAAAGGATCCTCTAACTTCCCTCTTGATAACTGGGATCAACAAACTTTCTGAACAGAGTAGTATAAAGATTTTTTTTTTTTTTTTTTTTTTTACTTTTACAGAGTTTTGTTGTTTACAGATAAGTATAATCCCAGAATAGTCACATGTGTATTCTATCCCCCCATCCCACCCCTCCAGGCCATCACATAGCCCCCCATATAAGATCCTTTTATCCACAGTGCATTGACAATAGTTACCTCTTTTGCATATGCTAGTACAGGGCTCCGTGTTACTCTTTCCATATCTCTCACCCACTCTTTCCTCTCCCCAATGTCCATAAGTCTCTGAACAGAGTATAAATATTTCGGGCTTCGCAGGCTACCTGGTCTGTTGCAACTACTTGCCTGTGTTGTAGTGTGCAAGCAGCTGCAGGCGATTCATACGTGAATGGGTGTGACTGTGTTTACAATAACATTTATTTACAGACATTTGAATTTCCTATAATTTTCATAGGTCACTAAACATTAAGCAACAGCAGTTAATTTTTTCCCCCAGCCCTTTAAGAAGATAACAACTATTCTTAGCTCCTGAGTTTAAGGTTCCGTTTGGCCCCAGGGCCTGTGGTTTTTTGCATCTTCTTGCAGGCTGAACCTATGGTAAGGATTCAGTCCTTTGTTCTAGCTTTGTTTCTGTTCTTAGGCCCTGATCATTTGCTCTGCAGTTTGTGATGGAATAATAATGGCATCAGCTTTTGTTCACATCTCATCCTGAGATAGGCTTGTTCTGTGATTGGATTATTTATTGATTGAGAGTGAAATTTAGTGAGGATTCCTTCTCCCTCTTCCTTTATTTAAAACAAAAGAAAGATGAACCTGAAGTAAAAATGAGGCAGAAAGTGAAAGATGAAGTGAAAGGGAAAACAAGTCACAGAAAATAAATGGACTCTAAACCTGGTATGTAAGATTTATATTCTCTCCAATACTAGTGTTTGTAGATATGTCTTGCATATTTCACCATTGGAATTAAGATGAAATTTTTTACAGTCACAAATGGACAGTTTTTTAAAAAAACTTGAGTTATCTATCTATCTATCTATCTATCTATATATATATATATATACACATTATGTATGAAATAGGTAGCAAAATCCTACTAGCACATCATTTGGTTTCTCACATACTATTGCTTAAAATGCAACATTTAATAAAATTGAGACCTTAAAGGAAAAATACAAGAATTGCTTATAAGTGGTTCTTCGCATACAAACACTCGAATGATTAAAGTAGCATTTTTTCCCCCCTAAATATCTCTTATTTTATTGAAGGAAGAATAAAGACCAGGAGGCCTATAGTGTGTGCCATTTGATTTTCTCTAAAGAAATGTCTGGAGGTCCAGGATGATAAAAATGAGACAGAAGTAGACTCACAGACATAGAAGACAAATGTGGAAAAGGAAAAGGTTGGGAGATTATAATAAAGAGTTGAGAATTAACATATACACAGTACTTTTATAAAATAGATGACCAATAAGGACTTAGTGAAAGCATAGGGAACTCTGTCATTATCTTATAATAACCTTTTGTTGTTGTTGTTGTTTTGGCCACTTCTCTTGGCCTTTTATTTATCTGATTTCATCCATCTTTGTTCTTTGGCCCATGTGGGCCTCCCATCCCAGTGGCCACTGTTGTCACAGAGCACCGGCTCTGGGCACATGCACTCCAGAGCTCCGGCTTGGTAGTTGGACACATCGGCCTAGCTGCTCCAGCATATGGGATCTTCCCAGGCCAGAGATCGAACCGGCACCCCTTGCATTGCAAGGCAGTGTCCTTACCCACTGGACCACCAGGGAAGCCCTCTTATAATAATCTTTAATGGAAAAGAATATAAAGGAGAATACACATAAACAACTTAGGCCCTGATCATTTGCTCTGCAGTTTGTGATGGAAAAAAGATCAGCTTTTGTTCACATTCCTGAAGTTTGGATTGGATTATTTATTGATTGAGAGTGAAATTTAGTGAGGATTCCTTCTCCCTCTTCCTTTATTTAAAACAAAAGAAAGATGAACCTGAAGTAAAAAAGGGGCAGAAAGTGAAAGATGAAGTCAAACGGACAACAAGTCACAGAAAATAAATGGACTCTAAACCTGGTATGTAAGATTTATATTCTCTCCAATACTAGTGTTTGTAGATATGTCTTGCATATTTCACCATTGGAATTAAGATGAAATTTTTTACAGTCACAAATGGACAGTTTTTTAAAAAAACTTGAGTTATCTATCTATCTATCTATCTATCTATATATATATATATATACACATTATGTATGAAATAGGTAGCAAAATCCTACTAGCACATCATTTGGTTTCTCACATACTATTGCTTAAAATGCAACATTTAATAAAATTGAGACCTTAAAGGAAAAATACAAGAATTGCTTATAAGTGGTTCTTCGGCATACAAACACTCCGAATGATTAAAGTAGCATTTTTTCCCCCCTAAATATCTCTTATTTTATTGAAGGAAGAATAAAGACCAGGAGGCCTATAGTGTGTGCCATTTGATTTTCTCTAAAGAAATGTCTGGAGGTCCAGGATGATAAAAATGAGACAGAAGTAGACTCACAGACATAGAAGACAAATGTGGAAAAGGAAAAGGTTGGGAGATTATAATAAAGAGTTGAGAATTAACATATACACAGTACTTTTATAAAATAGATGACCAATAAGGACTTAGTGAAAGCATAGGGAACTCTGTCATTATCTTATAATAACCTTTTGTTGTTGTTGTTGTTTTGGCCACTTCTCTTGGCCTTTTATTTATCTGATTTCATCCATCTTTGTTCTTTGGCCCATGTGGGCCTCCCATCCCAGTGGCCACTGTTGTCACAGAGCACCGGCTCTGGGCACATGCACTCCAGAGCTCCGGCTTGGTAGTTGGACACATCGGCCTAGCTGCTCCGCAGCATATGGGATCTTCCCAGGCCAGAGATCGAACCGGCACCCCTTGCATTGCAAGGCAGTGTCCTTACCCACTGGACCACCAGGGAAGCCCTCTTATAATAATCTTTAATGGAAAAGAATATAAAGGAGAATACACATAAACACACATACACGTTGTTGTTCAGTTACTCAGTCGTGTCTGACTCTTCGTTACCCCATGGGATGCAGCACACCAAGCTTCCCTATCTGTCACAATTTCCTGGAGTTTGCTCAAACTCATGTCCATTAAGTCAGTGATGCTATCCAACCATTTTATCCTCTGTTGCCCGCTTTTCCTCCTGCCCTCTTTCTTTCCCAGCATCAAGGTCTTTCCAGGAAGTTGACTCCTTGCATCAGGTGGGCAGAGTACTGGAGTTTCAGCTTCAGAATTGGTACTTCCAGTGAATATTCAGGGCGGATTTCCTTTAGGATTGACTGCTTTGATCTCCTTGCTGTCCAAGGGACACTCAAGAGTCTTCTCCAACAGCAGAGTTTGAAAACTTCAATTCTAATACACTGTCTAGGTTTGTCACAGCTTCTCTTCCAAGGAGTAAGTCTCTTTTAATTTAGTGACTGCAGTCACTGTCTGCAATGGTTTTGGAACCCAGGAAAGTAAAGTCTGTCACTGTTTGCATTGTTTCCCCATCTCTTTGCCATGAAGTAATGGGACTGGATGCCATGGTCTTAGTTTTTTCAATGTCGAGTTTTAAGCCAGCTTTTTCATTCTCCTCTTTCACCTTCATCAAGAGGCTGTTTAGTTCTTGTTTGCTTTGTCCCATTAGTGTGGTGTCATCTGCATATCTGAGGTTGTTGATATTTCTCCTGGCAGTCTTGATTTCAGCTTGACCCTTATCCAGCCTGGCATTTTGCATGATGTACTCTGCACATAAGTTAAATAGCAGGGTGACAGTATTCAGCCTTGTTATACTCCTTTCTCATACAAACATACATGTACACATGTTATAAACACATATTTGTGTGTATGTGTGTGTATAACTGAAGAACGGTGTTATTAACCTAGAACTAACATAACATTTTAAATGAACTGTATTTCGTTAAAGTTGTTTTGAAATTTGAAAAAATGTAAGCATTCTGGAGAGAAGATGCCTCATGTTAGAGTTCTCTTTTCTGTCCTTACCCACTGGACCACCAGGGAAGCCCTCTTATAATAATCTTTAATGGAAAAGAATATAAAGGAGAATACACATAAACACACATACACGTTGTTGTTCAGTTACTCAGTCGTGTCTGACTCTTCGTTACCCCATGGGATGCAGCACACCAAGCTTCCCTATCTGTCACAATTTCCTGGAGTTTGCTCAAACTCATGTCCATTAAGTCAGTGATGCTATCCAACCATTTTATCCTCTGTTGCCCGCTTTTCCTCCTGCCCTCTTTCTTTCCCAGCATCAAGGTCTTTCCAGGAAGTTGACTCCTTGCATCAGGTGGGCAGAGTACTGGAGTTTCAGCTTCAGAATTGGTACTTCCAGTGAATATTCAGGGCGGATTTCCTTTAGGATTGACTGCTTTGATCTCCTTGCTGTCCAAGGGACACTCAAGAGTCTTCTCCAACAGCAGAGTTTGAAAACTTCAATTCTAATACACTGTCTAGGTTTGTCACAGCTTCTCTTCCAAGGAGTAAGTCTCTTTTAATTTAGTGACTGCAGTCACTGTCTGCAATGGTTTTGGAACCCAGGAAAGTAAAGTCTGTCACTGTTTGCATTGTTTCCCCATCTCTTTGCCATGAAGTAATGGGACTGGATGCCATGGTCTTAGTTTTTTCAATGTCGAGTTTTAAGCCAGCTTTTTCATTCTCCTCTTTCACCTTCATCAAGAGGCTGTTTAGTTCTTGTTTGCTTTGTCCCATTAGTGTGGTGTCATCTGCATATCTGAGGTTGTTGATATTTCTCCTGGCAGTCTTGATTTCAGCTTGACCCTTATCCAGCCTGGCATTTTGCATGATGTACTCTGCACATAAGTTAAATAGCAGGGTGACAGTATTCAGCCTTGTTATACTCCTTTCTCATACAAACATACATGTACACATGTTATAAACACATATTTGTGTGTGTGTGTGTGTATAACTGAAGCACTGTGTTATTAACCTGGAACTAACATAACATTTTAAATCAACTGTATTTCGTTAAAGTTTTTTTGAAATTTAAAAAAATGTAAGCATTCTGGAGAGAAGATGCCTCATGTTAGAGTTCTCTCTCCCCTTTTTCTGAAAGATTTTAATCTCTTACTTTGTGAACTGGTTGGCAAGTCAAGGCTAGGGGAACTGTGAGGAAGAATGGGTTCGTTTAGTGGCCCTTTTTCATAGTACAGAGGCTAAGGTATAACATGGCATCAAGTTAAAGAAATTGCAGAACCAGTGAGGAGAAATGAACATGGATATTTTTCAAGAAAGGCCTACGAGAATAATCTAGAGGATTGTTTCATTCTCAGGTATCATGATAAAACTTAATGGGATGTAAAAGGGAATGAGTTTCCAGTTTTCAGCAAGCCAAGAACCAAAGTATTACTGCAGCTGGGGAATAAACATCTATAAAAGACAACGTACCTCTAAAAAGCAAATGTTTTTACATAAATATAATAAAAAAAACAAGGGAGGAAGTGGGAAAGGAGAATACAGCAAAGGTAAAATGATGTTGAAAGCCTTACAAACAGTTAGTTTTTCTTTCTTGTTTTTTCCGTTAAATGAAAAATAAATGTATTCTAGGATCTAGAACCAAGATATAGAACCTTTAATGTATAATAAACACCTTAAACATGGTAATTAAATACACAGCATACTGGCCAGAAAACTCAGGTTTGAGTCCTGGCTGTGCCACTTATTATCAACATATGACCTCAGTTTCCTGATATTTAAAATGTGAATATCAGTAGTATCTATCATAACTCATAAATGATCGTGGATTACATGAGTTAATACACATAAAGTGTTAAAAGAGTTGGCATGTAGTACTTTCAGTGAATGATATAGTTACCTATCAGCACTAAGGTTATTTCCTAAATAAAATACATGGCTTGAGATCATTGTAGCCAACTTACCATTGTTTTTCTGAGTGTCTCTGGTTTGAATTTTTATGTGCATCTGTGCACATCAGTCATGTATGTATATCATATACATTTAGACTCCTGGACTTTCAGTGTTCACAGAAGTAGTAAAGCCTGTTGCTGTCCACATGCATCTTGGGCTCACATATGAACATCCAGTCAGCTTGAGTGACTCTGGGACAGTATCCTGACAAGCACTTAGGACTAGGAACTTCTTTCTTCTACTGGACTATAAAATTTACCACCCACAGCAGCCCACTTAATCTTTTGGTGCTTTGAAATTCTATGAAACCCATTTCTTCTATGTTACCATCCATCAGAAACCTTTAAATAGTTAATACATGCTTTCTGGTGGCTAAAAATCCTTGTTTTTCTGCCATTTCTCTTCTCCTGGCTAAAAATCTCTTCCTTTGACCATTCACGTCTTATTTGGTTTTAGGTGTCCTGTAGCCATATGGGTTGTTTTCTCACAGCACCAATAGCCACAGTTATTCTCTCTTTGTGTCTACATTTAATGTGGAATTCTCTTAAATGTCTCTTTTCTGCAGAACAATGATTTGGAGGGGAAACAGTTTTGACTTTTCTTAACCTGCTTCTTAAATCCCAAACTTGGTAAGCTGGCAGGTAAAGGAATTAATGCTGAAGGATCATAAATCTTCTCTTGAGAGTCAATATGGGTTTCACTTTGTTCTGGGCCAGGTAGCTGCGTAGAAACAGTGGGAGTAACTATGGTTACTGTCATAGGGACTGCTTGAGCAGCTTAATTGTAGGCCTACTGTGTGCCAGCAATTCTGCTCAATCCTCTACATGCAGTAGATATTTAATCCTCAGGACTGTGTCTGTTATGAGTTTTATTCCTGTTGTTAGACAACAAAAGCATGCAAGTTGGAGACCTCAGTTTCCTGATATTTAAAATGTGAATATCAGTAGTATCTATCATAACTCATAAATGATCGTGGATTACATGAGTTAATACACATAAAGTGTTAAAAGAGTTGGCATGTAGTACTTTCAGTGAATGATATAGTTACCTATCAGCACTAAGGTTATTTCCTAAATAAAATACATGGCTTGAGATCATTGTAGCCAACTTACCATTGTTTTTCTGAGTGTCTCTGGTTTGAATTTTTATGTGCATCTGTGCACATCAGTCATGTATGTATATCATATACATTTAGACTCCTGGACTTTCAGTGTTCACAGAAGTAGTAAAGCCTGTTGCTGTCCACATGCATCTTGGGCTCACATATGAACATCCAGTCAGCTTGAGTGACTCTGGGACAGTATCCTGACAAGCACTTAGGACTAGGAACTTCTTTCTTCTACTGGACTATAAAATTTACCACCCACAGCAGCCCACTTAATCTTTTGGTGCTTTGAAATTCTATGAAACCCATTTCTTCTATGTTACCATCCATCAGAAACCTTTAAATAGTTAATACATGCTTTCTGGTGGCTAAAAATCCTTGTTTTTCTGCCATTTCTCTTCTCCTGGCTAAAAATCTCTTCCTTTGACCATTCACGTCTTATTTGGTTTTAGGTGTCCTGTAGCCATATGGGTTGTTTTCTCACAGCACCAATAGCCACAGTTGTTTTCTCTTTGTGTCTACATTTAATGTGGAATTCACTTAAATGTCTCTTTTCTGCAGAACAATCATTTGGAGGGGAAACAGTTTTGACTTTTCTTAACCTGCTTCTTAAATCCCAAACTTGGTAAGCTGGCAGGTAAAGGAATTAATGCTGAAGGATCATAAATCTTCTCTTGAGAGTCAATATGGGTTTCACTTTGTTCTGGGCCAGGTAGCTGCGTAGAAACAGTGGGAGTAACTATGGTTACTGTCATAGGGACTGCTTGAGCAGCTTAATTGTAGGCCTACTGTGTGCCAGCAATTCTGCTCAATCCTCTACATGCAGTAGATATTTAATCCTCAGGACTGTGTCTGTTATGAGTTTTATTCCTGTTGTTAGACAACAAAAGCACTGCAATGGTCAAGTTGGAAACTAATTAAAAAAAAAAAAAATCTAGGATTTCTTTGTTAACATGATCAGGATCATTATTTATCCATATATCCTTAATCCATACAGTTTTCTATCCTACTTATGGTTTTTGGTCTCTTTTGCTTTGCCTATTATAATGAATGGGAATTGTACAAATAACATAAAAATTAGCTACCTCTGTGGGGTGAGTCCACTTTTATTCCATTAAAACTGTCAAAATAAATTGTTTTTAAAGATACTACTATTCTCAATGGGCTGGAGCCCACACGCACAGGCACAGAGGATGGATTTCTTCTTTTGTTCTTGGCTTTTCCCAAATGACTTTCTCTCCCGTCTCCTTCTACCAACAAGACTCCCAGAGAGGAAGCCAATCACAATGTTATCAGCAGGAGAACGATTTCAAAATACACTCATGGGCATGGATAACTTAGGGGATGGCTGGGTGCCTCCTACAAGACTTAACACATTTCCTGAACATGGAACCTCACCATGGCAACAACCGTGTCACATGACACATCACCGACACATGTGAGGTGCTGCCACAACGCATCCCAGGTTGAACGCCTGTGATTCATTGTTTCCACTGACACAGTGACTGCTGCAACTTGCAGTTGGAAGGTTCTCTGGCTTTCAGTGCCATTAACGCACACTGACTCCATGGCACATGGAGGGCTTGGGGAAGGGAAGCATCAATAAATAAGTGTGCGTTGTAAACATTGCCTTCATTAGCTCTTCAGGGAGATAAGTGTTCGTCATTCAACCCCGTTGCTACTCGAATTCTTCTTTTTCTAAGCATATTTTGTTGGTAACACCTTGGAAGCTTGAAAATGATTTTATTTTTAATCATACCCATTTCCACTTGGCAGACTTTAGAAGAGAGAGTTCACGATGGCCCCATTTTAGTATTTATTTATACTCTTCATATGTAGCAGATTTATTGGTGAAGGCATGATTCTGGGAATATTATACTTTTTATTATTGTGAAATCTACTGAATACTTTCCATAAATCAGTTATGTTATTAGGGATCTCTGGCTCTTGTGAAGGGACCAGGAGACTTTTCTGAAGGTCCAAGATGAGTGGTATTTTAACATATTTTAATTTCTGAGTGACTCAGTGGGTGATTAAAAAAAAGTAGATGTGGAATCTGGAAAGCATTAAAGAGATGTCAAGGACAGACGAATTTTGATTTGTAGCCTAATGAAATGTTTTGCCAACTTTTAAAGGTTTTTTTGAGAGTAGAACTTTAATCATTTGCTCGTGTTTCTGGCATGGTAAGGTTATTCCTGTTTCTGTTACATGAGGAATCCAAAGTGAAAATGGGATAATTTTTAATTAGCAAAATTATAAAACCATTTGCAGCCAAATGTTTCTTGTCTTGTATAAACTGTGAGGTTTCACATTTTACTTTAATCATTTGGGGAGATTTCATTCTGAAGATTGGTTTCAGTTAGTACTTTATGTATGGATACAAATCCTCAATATTAGAGATTAGTTTTCTGATGTCACTTGAATAATCTGACAGGATTTCAATCATGTTTATTGCTTGTGTCGATTTTGGAGGTGTCATGGTTACCTGGGTTGGCTGTTTTGCTAATATTCAAATCAACACTATGCATGCAAGGCTAAATAAATATTATAATAGAAGTAGCATCAGGGTGTTACAATATTTCTTTGTTTTTATGTTGTATAATTGGTATATTTCCAAATTGCTTCTATTGAGATAATAGTTTCAATCAAAAAGTAACATTTTTACTATAAATATATGAATAGTTATTTTAAAAGTGTGTTTTATTAAGGAAATGAGAATAATGAGCCAAGTCATGACAGCTTACACACAAATCCTCAGAGATTTGATTTTATGATGGTTCAATTGCATCTGATTATGAGAGTTTTACACTTTTGGGGGAGTTTTTTGGAAACATACTTGGAAACACAAAAAAATTCTCTGGAAAGGAGATAAGATTTAACATAATTATTAGCTGGGGGAGAAATGCAGCATCTTATTCTGTTTCTCTTGGGTCCTCTGGGGAGGGGAGACACTGTTTCACACCCTCACAGTGTCCCCAGCTTAGCAGGAAGAAAGATGGTAGAAACCAGTCAGAGGAAGCTGCTACAGTACTAGCTCAGGACTCTGGTGATACATGAGTGCCCTCATCTCTAGCCATTTGTCTTTGGAAATCATAGGTGTCACTTACCAAGAGCAAGAGGTGAAATGAGATATGTCAATAATTTTCCTTCAGACTGATTAATTCCTTAATGAAACATTCTTAAACCTATAGGATGCCCAGAGAATGCCATATACTTAATCCTTTGTAATTAAGCTGTGAGTAAGACCAAAGGACAGAAGCCGTAAGTTTGAAACAAACAGAACTGATGCATCAGTGCTAGGTTTGTATAGAATTTGGGCAATTTTGATTTTGGAGGTGAAAGTCATGTATTTGATATAGAAATTCCTTAGAACACACATGTAGATTTGGTTAAGACCATCCATGTCCATGTAGAAATAAATATAGTCAGTCTAGACAATATTGATGTTTTCTAAAATAGAATCAGATAGGACCTTCTTTGGGAAATTATTTTTTTCACAGGACATAGCAGTGTGGCCATCTGGAAGTATATGTTCCAGTATCTAGCATTAGTCACTTGTGACTATGTGCATGTGAAGTGTAGCTTGTCTGAATTGAGATGGGCTAACTGTAGAAAACACACTGAATTTTCACAGACAGTGATTGCACATTGGAGTGATAAGATTTTGGATATAGTAGATTACATAAAATATATCATTAATATTAATTTTATCTATTTCTTATTTTTTTAATATGGCTGACAGGAAAATTAGAAATTATGTATGTGGCTTAGTTTGTATTTCTTTTGGATACCACGGTTAGAGAACATATATGCTGTAGAACTTGTATGTTCTATAGCATATAATTCAGTATTTCTAAAATTATCAGTCTTGGAGAAATTCTTTTCCTTAAAAAGGGAGTTCAAATTTTGTTTCAAATGTTATTTTTCAATTCTAAAAAGCTAAAATTTATTTCATTTTTATTGTCTAAAAATGACTGATTTCACTAATTTATTTAGTAAAAAGAAAAATGACAAAATGCAGCAATCTTATTCTGTTTCTCTTGGGTCCTCTGGGGAGGGGAGACACTGTTTCACACCCTCACAGTGTCCCCAGCTTAGCAGGAAGAAAGATGGTAGAAACCAGTCAGAGGAAGCTGCTACAGTACTAGCTCAGGACTCTGGTGATACATGAGTGCCCTCATCTCTAGCCATTTGTCTTTGGAAATCATAGGTGTCACTTACCAAGAGCAAGAGGTGAAATGAGATATGTCAATAATTTTCCTTCAGACTGATTAATTCCTTAATGAAACATTCTTAAACCTATAGGATGCCCAGAGAATGCCATATACTTAATCCTTTGTAATTAAGCTGTGAGTAAGACCAAAGGACAGAAGCCGTAAGTTTGAAACAAACAGAACTGATGCATCAGTGCTAGGTTTGTATAGAATTTGGGCAATTTTGATTTTGGAGGTGAAAGTCATGTATTTGATATAGAAATTCCTTAGAACACACATGTAGATTTGGTTAAGACCATCCATGTCCATGTAGAAATAAATATAGTCAGTCTAGACAATATTGATGTTTTCTAAAATAGAATCAGATAGGACCTTCTTTGGGAAATTATTTTTTTCACAGGACATAGCAGTGTGGCCATCTGGAAGTATATGTTCCAGTATCTAGCATTAGTCACTTGTGACTATGTGCATGTGAAGTGTAGCTTGTCTGAATTGAGATGGGCTAACTGTAGAAAACACACTGAATTTTCACAGACAGTGATTGCACATTGGAGTGATAAGATTTTGGATATAGTAGATTACATAAAATATATCATTAATATTAATTTTATCTATTTCTTATTTTTTTAATATGGCTGACAGGAAAATTAGAAATTATGTATGTGGCTTAGTTTGTATTTCTTTTGGATACCACGGTTAGAGAACATATATGCTGTAGAACTTGTATGTTCTATAGCATATAATTCAGTATTTCTAAAATTATCAGTCTTGGAGAAATTCTTTTCCTTAAAAAGGGAGTTCAAATTTTGTTTCAAATGTTATTTTTCAATTCTAAAAAGCTAAAATTTATTTCATTTTTTTATTGTCTAAAAAATGACTGATTTCACTAATTTATTTAGTAAAAAAGAAAAATGACAAAATGCTTTTGAAATTAATCCATTCATTTAATCTGCTACAGTGCCACCATAAATATTCCCTCATGGGTTATAATCTGGTTGTTATAAAACCTCATTTACACTAGCTGAAGAATCAAATTATTATCAAACTAGTGATATCTGGCATCAGATGCTAGCATATAATCTGGTTTTTTTAAGTTGTCCTCTGTTTTGTCATGGAGACCTGTAAATCTCAAACTAGGGTGTATACATCATTAGGCTTATATCACCATAGTTGGGATCTTGGTAAATCATAGAATAATTTATTCTGGCATACTGTGATATAGAAGCACGAAGCACCTTTTCCTTGTAGACATCCATGGGAAAAGATACCATTTTAATGTATTAAGTGTCTGCATATCGTACAAGATTTGACACTCCTCTATACTGAAATCCCCTTTGATTTGTGCTTCCAGATCCCCCTCCTTTTTCATGAGTGGACTTTGACCATCTTCCTCTTTCCCCCACTGCCATTAAGGTAGATTTTGGTAGAAATGCTTGAGATGAAAGTTAGTTTCTGTACTGATCATTACTTTAAAAACTCATAGCTGCTACTTCTATTGAGACTTTTATAGTGTGGATTCATTATTTTAGCTTAATAAAAATATTGGGAGTTGCTTACACATAATAGGACACAGACTTCCCTTTGGGGAGGAAATGTAGGAAAACATGGCTGAAGCTTTCAGGAGAGAGAGGTCTTGAATCTGGTTGCTTATGTTGGGACTAGTAGGGGTAGGGACAGGTAGTGGAGAAGTTGATCAAAAGCTCAGAGGATAAGGGGAACGTTGGGGATAGGAGGCATGGGGTAGAAAAGAAAAAAACAATGTCTTCAGACTTTGAGTTTGCCTGACATTGGACAGCCATGTGCTTATCAGTGATGGAGAATTCAGTGAGGAAGACTGTGGTAGGCAAGGGCTGTAAACTTTTTTTTTTGGCCACTGCTGTTGGTCTTTCATTCATCTATTTTCATCCATCTTTGTTCCTTGAAGCCTTTGTGGGCCTTCCATTGGAGTGGCCTCTCTAACTGCAGAGTACCGGCTTTGGGCACATGCGCTCCAGAGCTCCGGCTCGGTAGTTGGACACGTTGGCCCAGCTGCTCCACGGCACGTGGGATCTTCCCAGGCGAGGGATCGAACCGGCACTGCTTGCACTGCAAGGCAGTGTCCTTACCCCCTGGACCACCAGGGAAGCCCAAGGGCTGTAAACTGTTGACTTTAATTTGAAATATGCTGAATTTGGAGGTGAAGATGATAAAAATCTATTTATACCCAGATGATCATCTTAATTTATCTTTCTTCAGAAACTCTATCACCCTCCTGACTATGTATTTATTTAGGGGTCATCGTGTTCCAGTATTCTGAATTCTAGGTATCTTTTGGCCAACTAAATATGATTGAAATTTTCTACTTTTTTTTTTTATCATGAAGTATGTTTTGCTTAAGCAGTAGAGGGGAGTATCACTAATTCTCTCACTGGTGTGAAAAAAATAAAAAGGAACATTTTAGCATATCCTTCTAGTCTTGCATATTTTAATACATTTCCTTCTAGTCTTTTCTGAATGCACAGTTTAAATGTATAGTTGCAGTCATCTTACGTTTATAAGTTTCTATCTTGCTTTGTTTCTTCAATGGCAACTGTTACCATGCTGCATATTACATTTGTAACAGTAATTTTTTTGTCGACTGTCTATTGTATGATCCAGTCACTGTACAGTTATTTTTGAGGCATCTTCTAGTGATTCATTATTTTAGCTTAATAAAATATTGGGAGTTGCTTACACATAATAGGACACAGACTTCCCTTTGGGGAGGAAATGTAGGAAAACATGGCTGAAGCTTTCAGGAGAGAGAGGTCTTGAATCTGGTTGCTTATGTTGGGACTAGTAGGGGTAGGGACAGGTAGTGGAGAAGTTGATCAAAAGCTCAGAGGATAAGGGGAACGTTGGGGATAGGAGGCATGGGGTAGAAAAGAAAAAAACAATGTCTTCAGACTTTGAGTTTGCCTGACATTGGACAGCCATGTGCTTATCAGTGATGGAGAATTCAGTGAGGAAGACTGTGGTAGGCAAGGGCTGTAAACTTTTTTTTTTGGCCACTGCTGTTGGTCTTTCATTCATCTATTTTCATCCATCTTTGTTCCTTGAAGCCTTTGTGGGCCTTCCATTGGAGTGGCCTCTCTAACTGCAGAGTACCGGCTTTGGGCACATGCGCTCCAGAGCTCCGGCTCGGTAGTTGGACACGTTGGCCCAGCTGCTCCACGGCACGTGGGATCTTCCCAGGCGAGGGATCGAACCGGCACTGCTTGCACTGCAAGGCAGTGTCCTTACCCCCTGGACCACCAGGGAAGCCCAAGGGCTGTAAACTGTTGACTTTAATTTGAAATATGCTGAATTTGGAGGTGAAGATGATAAAAATCTATTTATACCCAGATGATCATCTTAATTTATCTTTCTTCAGAAACTCTATCACCCTCCTGACTATGTATTTATTTAGGGGTCATCGTGTTCCAGTATTCTGAATTCTAGGTATCTTTTGGCCAACTAAATATGATTGAAATTTTCTACTTTTTTTTTTTATCATGAAGTATGTTTTGCTTAAGCAGTAGAGGGGAGTATCACTAATTCTCTCACTGGTGTGAAAAAAATAAAAAGGAACATTTTAGCATATCCTTCTAGTCTTGCATATTTTAATACATTTCCTTCTAGTCTTTTCTGAATGCACAGTTTAAATGTATAGTTGCAGTCATCTTACGTTTATAAGTTTCTATCTTGCTTTGTTTCTTCAATGGCAACTGTTACCATGCTGCATATTACATTTGTAACAGTAATTTTTTTGTCGACTGTCTATTGTATGATCCAGTCACTGTACAGTTATTTTTGAGGCATCTTCTAGTGGTTGAAGCCTGTTCTGTGTCTCTGGAGTGAGTAAAAGCAGTCTTCTGCCTGAGTGGAGATCACTTTTCAAGATGTAACAGTTTTTTTGTGTGTGCCATACCTTGTAGTGGGGTGTTTAGTGTTCTGATGGCTACCAGTCACTGTCACAACTGAAAATACTCCCATGCATTCCAGTTACCATACTCCAACTCCTGAATGATCAGTGGCTTAGACCATAATTTGGTTAACTGTTTTTCTGCCAGACAGGACATTAAGTTTTGGACATTTAGGTTGGTATTTTTGTAATTAATTTTTTTTGTTGTTGAAGTTAAAGTCACATAATAAATACTAATTTTTTTTTTTTTTTGGCCACTTCTATTGGTGTTTCATCTATTTATTTTCATCCATCTTAATTCTTTGGCCTGTGTGGGCCTCCCATCGTAGTGGCCTCTCTCACCACAGAGCACCGGCTCCGGAAGCACGCGCTCCATAGCTCCGGCTCGGTAGTTGGACACATCAGCTGCTCTGTGACACGGATCTTCCCAGGCCAGGGATCGAACCGGCGCCCCTTGCAGTGCAAGGTGGTGTCCTTACCTACTGGACCACCAGGGAAGCCCAATAAATACTATTTTAGCGATACTTAATTATTAACACAGTCCAGTGGCACTAAGAACATTCACATTGTTGTGCAACTGTTGCCATCATGTATCTCCTGAATTTTTCACTTTTCCAGACTGAAACTCTGTTTCCATTCCCCTCCTCCAGCCCGCCCCTCAGTGTCCTTTCTGGCCCTGTGAGTTTGATTTGATTATTCTAGGTACCTCATATAAGAGGAATAAAACAGTGTTTATCTGCACCTAATGTATATTAGAATGCATTTTTAAGGCTGACTCACTATATGCCCTGCAAAGAGATTGTACCTTCTTATTTTTCCTCTCTGTGCCATTTCCTTCTAGTCTTTTCTGAATGCACAGTTTAAATGTATAGTTGCAGTCATCTTACGTTTATAAGTTTCTATCTTGCTTTGTTTCTTCAATGGCAACTGTTACCATGCTGCATATTACATTTGTAACAGTAATTTTTTTGTCGACTGTCTATTGTATGATCCAGTCACTGTACAGTTATTTTTGAGGCATCTTCTAGTGGTTGAAGCCTGTTCTGTGTCTCTGGAGTGAGTAAAAGCAGTCTTCTGCCTGAGTGGAGATCACTTTTCAAGATGTAACAGTTTTTTTGTGTGTGCCATACCTTGTAGTGGGGTGTTTAGTGTTCTGATGGCTACCAGTCACTGTCACAACTGAAAATACTCCCATGCATTCCAGTTACCATACTCCAACTCCTGAATGATCAGTGGCTTAGACCATAATTTGGTTAACTGTTTTTCTGCCAGACAGGACATTAAGTTTTGGACATTTAGGTTGGTATTTTGTAATTAATTTTTTTTGTTGTTGAAGTTAAAGTCACATAATAAATACTAATTTTTTTTTTTTTTTGGCCACTTCTATTGGTGTTTCATCTATTTATTTTCATCCATCTTAATTCTTTGGCCTGTGTGGGCCTCCCATCGTAGTGGCCTCTCTCACCACAGAGCACCGGCTCCGGAAGCACGCGCTCCATAGCTCCGGCTCGGTAGTTGGACACATCAGCTGCTCTGTGACACGGATCTTCCCAGGCCAGGGATCGAACCGGCGCCCCTTGCAGTGCAAGGTGGTGTCCTTACCTACTGGACCACCAGGGAAGCCCAATAAATACTATTTTAGCGATACTTAATTATTAACACAGTCCAGTGGCACTAAGAACATTCACATTGTTGTGCAACTGTTGCCATCATGTATCTCCTGAATTTTTCACTTTTCCAGACTGAAACTCTGTTTCCATTCCCCCTCCTCCAGCCCCGCCCCTCAGTGTCCTTTCTGGCCCTGTGAGTTTGATTTGATTATTCTAGGTACCTCATATAAGAGGAATAAAACAGTGTTTATCTGCACCTAATGTATATTAGAATGCATTTTTAAGGCTGACTCACTATATGCCCTGCAAAGAGATTGTACCTTCTTATTTTCCCTCTCTGTGCCATGTTAATGCATGTATGTGAATTCTAGGTTGGGTACCTTTTGTTCTTTCTTTAA
Organism: Tragulus kanchil; assembly: GCA_022376925.1. Taxonomy (NCBI): domain Eukaryota; kingdom Metazoa; phylum Chordata; class Mammalia; order Artiodactyla; family Tragulidae; genus Tragulus; species Tragulus kanchil. Next base: position 187,265,328 of record JAIOJX010000030.1, read on the forward strand.
TTTGGTGGTAGACAGTTAGTTATACATGAGTTGTATCTATGAGTACCATTTCCTGGTAGAAGTAGGCCTTGAGTGCTGGGTGAATTTTCATGCTACTTTAAGGTTTCGTTACTTAAGATTTTGCAACAGCCTTTTGACAGCCGTGGAGCATGGGCATATGATGTAATTTGATTAAAATATCAAATGGGAAACCATTGTTTTTCCCTCCTAATTATTGCTTTTCCTCCATTCTATATCATTCACTGCTTCCTATGATAAAGTGTATTTGGAGGCCTAGTATAATTCACAATCCTAGTTCTGACACTGACTGTGTGTCTTTGAGTAAGTTACTTAATCAAGTTCTATCTTCTGTCTGTCTTAGAAGACAGCATATACTTACTTCAGAAATATTTTGTGAGATTAAATGAGTTTTACATACGTGGTTAGTTAGTTAGCTTCAATGGAGACAAATATTTCTATAGTAGTTACAAGCATAGGCTCCGGTGCCAGGCACTGGGTTTCAATCTTGACTCTACTTCTTAGCTCTCTGACCCTTTGTAAATCACTTTGTCTTTCTGAGTCTTGGTTTTCCTATCTGTGAAATAGGAATACAAAAACAACTTTGTTTTTTTTCCATCAATGTGAAAACTGGGGCATGGTTGTGGGCTGGCGATGGTGTAAGTTTGTGCTTTAGTGCAAGGCCTGCATGTGATGGGAATCTGTAACTGGCAACTTTGGGCAGGTAATAGCCTTGGGAGTGTGAATACGTAGACTTTTATACATTAGTCCTCTTCTTTCTCACTTCTTTTTGGGGTGGTGGTGGAACTGATATGTCTGCCTGTAGATTTTTCTCACATATATATTGCCTTAAGCGTTAACAGAATTAAAATGAATAAAATACCTTTTTATAGGTTGTGGGAACTAGTGTGCCCTTCTTGATTCTTCTTTGGACTGCAGTTTTCTGTTAGAGTTCTGGGCTGATTTCAAAGTTCTGAATGTTGGTTAGGGTAGAAATAAATTTCTCCCTCAGGTATCTGTCTTTACTTGGATCCAAATATCGCATACTAAAATAAATGGAACCAACACCCGAAGTATTAGTTGGATAATGTAGTTTAAGATGAAACATAGGGAAAAAAAATGGAAAATATTTTCAAACTCCTGCCAAGCTCTGTTGGAGTTTGTTGATATTTTTCATTTTTGGGTCATATTTTGTGTGCTTTGTATTGGGCATATATTGAGTGCAAACAGTTCTGCATATTGTATCTCAGAAGTCCAAATCTTTATTCTTTATCATGCATAGTGTACCACAATTTATTGGGGGAATTTCAGTCCTCTAGAGTGAGATTGATCATGTGGCCTTAAAAATAAAATCCCTGACAAAAAAAGTGTGTCTTCTACAAAATAAGTATTCCATGCTTACAACTCCTCCCCTAAGAAAAATACGACTCTCAAGGCAATGAAGCACACAATACATAATGAAAAACAATAAAATCTAAGTTCTAACTTGTACTTTTAGTGACTCACTGACTACATAATAAAATGTGAATGTAATTACATTTGTGCATCTTCGACCATTAGACAAACTGTAGGAAGAAGTAAGGGAAAAGTCTGCTAATAGGGTTGTAGAACAAATCCAGATAAATCTTTAAACTTGGGAGTCACCTGGTGTCATGCAGTGGAGTCTTTCTCAGCTTGGCCTGATGGAACCATTATGAGTCATCAGAATATGGTCTCTTTGTTTTGTTTACCTGACTACTCTGTAAGACTCTTTGTGTATGCTGTGTTCTTATGATTCTAAAGATATTGACGGTTCATAAAAAACAAACAAACAACAACACAGGGACCAGGCATGTTGAGTCTTTGAGGGATTGGCCTTAAGGGTGCACTGTTTCATTTTACTGTTTTTATTTTTTCCCTATCACTTGAGTAATTTCAGCTGGTATATCTGCTGTAGACATAAACTTAGCCTGTGCAAAATAATGGAAACATTCCTTTGGCTTTGGCTAGAAGTAAGGCCTGCAGGATATTGAGTCCTCTGTGGAAAAGGCTAGAAGATGTATTCTCAAGACTTCTATACTAGTGCTCCAGGCAATTCTTGGTGACCAAAAAAATAGAGCATTTTTTGTGTTATTTGGAATACAGAAGAAAAATCTTTAGAATGTGGCACAATATTGTCATTGATGAATCTGAGTCATTTGTGCCTATTCTCTTTCTTTTGGCGGGGGTTGAGGAGGGTTGGGCGGGCCACTTGTATTGGTCTTTCATTTATTCAGTTTCATCCCTCTTAGTTCTTTGGCCCGTGTGGGCCTCCCATTGCAGTGGCCTCCGTTGTCTCAGAGCCCCGGCTCTGGGCGCATGCGCCGCATAGCTCCGGCTCAGTAATTGGACACATCAGCCCAACCACTCCGCGGCACGTGGGATCCTCCCAGGCCCAGGGATCAAACCAGTGCCCCTTGCACTGCAAGGCGGTGTCCTTACCCACTGGACCACCAGGGAAGCCCCTGTGCCTAGTCTCTTTCATAACACTTGTCATTTCTTTGTCATAAATGTTTATTTATGTATTAATTTTGAACATAAGTGTTCCCATTTGGGCTGTACACTTCTATGGCGGACCAGACCATGTGTATTTTTTCAGCCACATACCATCTTCACATGGTGCCATTGTCAGAAGATGTTGAATCGGTGTTTACTGTGAACAATAACAGCTGATATATACATCATGTACAGAGATTCTCCCACTTCAGCCTTGTCACACATCTTTGATTATTCTAACTGCTTACACCATGGTGGTAGGAAACTGAGGCTTATGGAGGTTCCTTAGTGAAACTCAAGGTCCACGCCTTGACTACTCTGTAAGACTCTTTGTGTATGCTGTGTTCTTATGATTCTAAAGATATTGACGGTTCATAAAAAACAAACAAACAACAACACAGGGACCAGGCATGTTGAGTCTTTGAGGGATTGGCCTTAAGGGTGCACTGTTTCATTTTACTGTTTTTATTTTTTCCCTATCACTTGAGTAATTTCAGCTGGTATATCTGCTGTAGACATAAACTTAGCCTGTGCAAAATAATGGAAACATTCCTTTGGCTTTGGCTAGAAGTAAGGCCTGCAGGATATTGAGTCCTCTGTGGAAAAGGCTAGAAGATGTATTCTCAAGACTTCTATACTAGTGCTCCAGGCAATTCTTGGTGACCAAAAAAATAGAGCATTTTTTGTGTTATTTGGAATACAGAAGAAAAATCTTTAGAATGTGGCACAATATTGTCATTGATGAATCTGAGTCATTTGTGCCTATTCTCTTTCTTTTGGCGGGGGTTGAGGAGGGTTGGGCGGGCCACTTGTATTGGTCTTTCATTTATTCAGTTTCATCCCTCTTAGTTCTTTGGCCCGTGTGGGCCTCCCATTGCAGTGGCCTCCGTTGTCTCAGAGCCCCGGCTCTGGGCGCATGCGCCGCATAGCTCCGGCTCAGTAATTGGACACATCAGCCCAACCACTCCGCGGCACGTGGGATCCTCCCAGGCCCAGGGATCAAACCAGTGCCCCTTGCACTGCAAGGCGGTGTCCTTACCCACTGGACCACCAGGGAAGCCCCTGTGCCTAGTCTCTTTCATAACACTTGTCATTTCTTTGTCATAAATGTTTATTTATGTATTAATTTTTGAACATAAGTGTTCCCATTTGGGCTGTACACTTCTATGGCGGACCAGACCATGTGTATTTTTTCAGCCACATACCATCTTCACATGGTGCCATTGTCAGAAGATGTTGAATCGGTGTTTACTGTGAACAATAACAGCTGATATATACATCATGTACAGAGATTCTCCCACTTCAGCCTTGTCACACATCTTTGATTATTCTAACTGCTTACACCATGGTGGTAGGAAACTGAGGCTTATGGAGGTTCCTTAGTGAACTCAAGGTCACGTGGCTGTAAAGTGCCTCTCAAAGCCAAGTTCTGTCTGCCTTGAAAACACACAGCATTTATGACTAACTGTTATGTGAGTTGGTTGCAGCTCATGAAATCTCTTTGTGAAATTGTTCCTAAGATAACTTGATCAGCAGTATTTCTCTTGGCAACATTGAGAGGTATTTTCTAAGAAAAATCTATCAAAATTTGATTCTAATCAGTAAGAAAGAGGAATCACTTATAAATAAGAATAACAGTAATAACACACATTCTTTTTGTTGTGTGTTAGGCATTCTGCTAACCTCTTTCTATGTATGGATTAGCTCCTTTTATCTTTAGAACACCCCTATTAGGTACATATTTCTTTCCCATTTTGCGGATGAGAACACTGAGGCTCAGGAAGCTTAATGAAAGCTTAAATAACTTACCCAAGGTCGCACAGCTAGAACATGGTAGAAAGGAAATTATTAAATAATTTTAGAACTTCTTTCTACAGGGCAGTAAGAGCCAAGGACTTGAAATAACCTGATTTTCATCAGCTCATCCCTAACCTCCCCTGATGCAGGATGTATTCATTTTTGCATTTTATGAATATTTTATTTTTATTAGTCTGTACAATAATTTTGAAACAGTAGGACAGAAGGAGAGGGAGATTGGCCAGCACTGTGAGTTCATGGAGCTCCCCGATGAGCCCCCACCAGGCTGGTACTGTCCTGCAGACAGGATGCTGCCTACAGAGGTTGCCTTGAGTTTTATCTGCAGGCACAAGACTTGCAGGACTTGAAGGAATACAGGTAAATGATTTCATGGCGTCTGTGTGTAAAATTCACTAGGGGGAATCTTGATATTCAAGAAAGTTCCAATGAAAAACCTGGCTTTTCACTGAGGATGGTCTGCAGCTTTTCTGATTGTGAGCCCTCTGGCTTTGAATTTTGGCTTTGCTTCCTTTTCCTTCCTTACAGTCTCAGTGAGAGAATGGATACTCTAGTATGATGATAAGCTCACTTTAGCCTTGTCACACATCTTTGATTATTCTAACTGCTTACACCATGGTGGTAGGAAACTGAGGCTTATGGAGGTTCCTTAGTGAACTCAAGGTCACGTGGCTGTAAAGTGCCTCTCAAAGCCAAGTTCTGTCTGCCTTGAAAACACACAGCATTTATGACTAACTGTTATGTGAGTTGGTTGCAGCTCATGAAATCTCTTTGTGAAATTGTTCCTAAGATAACTTGATCAGCAGTATTTCTCTTGGCAACATTGAGAGGTATTTTCTAAGAAAAATCTATCAAAATTTGATTCTAATCAGTAAGAAAGAGGAATCACTTATAAATAAGAATAACAGTAATAACACACATTCTTTTTGTTGTGTGTTAGGCATTCTGCTAACCTCTTTCTATGTATGGATTAGCTCCTTTTATCTTTAGAACACCCCTATTAGGTACATATTTCTTTCCCATTTTGCGGATGAGAACACTGAGGCTCAGGAAGCTTAATGAAAGCTTAAATAACTTACCCAAGGTCGCACAGCTAGAACATGGTAGAAAGGAAATTATTAAATAATTTTAGAACTTCTTTCTACAGGGCAGTAAGAGCCAAGGACTTGAAATAACCTGATTTTTCATCAGCTCACCCTAACCTCCCCTGATGCAGGATGTATTCATTTTTGCATTTTATGAATATTTTATTTTTATTAGTCTGTACAATAATTTTGAAACAGTAGGACAGAAGGAGAGGGAGATTGGCCAGCACTGTGAGTTCATGGAGCTCCCCGATGAGCCCCCACCAGGCTGGTACTGTCCTGCAGACAGGATGCTGCCTACAGAGGTTGCCTTGAGTTTTATCTGCAGGCACAAGACTTGCAGGACTTGAAGGAATACAGGTAAATGATTTCATGGCGTCTGTGTGTAAAATTCACTAGGGGGAATCTTGATATTCAAGAAAGTTCCAATGAAAAACCTGGCTTTTCACTGAGGATGGTCTGCAGCTTTTCTGATTGTGAGCCCTCTGGCTTTGAATTTTGGCTTTGCTTCCTTTTCCCTTCCTTACAGTCTCAGTGAGAGAATGGATACTCTAGTATGATGATCAAAGCTCACTTTAGATTTCATCATTACCAATTGGTAATGAATCTCCATTTCATTGTGTGCTAAGTCACCCAGGAAACGTTATTGTCTTCCTCACAGTCCCATCCGAATCCCAGGAATGACTCAAGAAATTTGTTTCTTTCCTCAATGAAGATGGTAACAATTTTGCATTTGTTATGATTTGTTATTTTTGCGGGAACTCCAGCTTGACAAGAAGGTAACTTAGGCGGAGCTGGTTTCTGGGAAAGAGCTGAAACTATAGAATGGTCCTAAATGTGTGTTTTAAATAATGCTGACATATTTTGTTGATGCTGGCTATTTTATTTGATTGGTATCCATTCTGAAGTCTCCCTCTCCTTTTTTCTTCTTTGAAATCTGGGTTGCTATGGAAACAATGTTGTTTTGGGTTTGGGTGGAGCTGTATCCACAAATGCAATATAAAGTCATTTATAAAATGGGTTAATATTTATTCTGGCTGGGCATGTATGGAACTTGATATAATGATAATCAAGATCACACATGCAGAATAAATTTGCACTTTTATTGTTATTTTCTTAGTCTGTCTAAATGTGTGCAATTTTGCTTGGAATGCACTGTCATTTCCTCTCTGATTTGGATATTGCCATTTAAAAGCCAACACCCTATGCTGGTGGAATTGCTTGGAGTTGGAAGTACTCTGCAGGTCTCAGTCATCCCTCCAATCACATTCTCATTCAGGATAGTGACTCCTGGGAAATCTTATGAGTCCTGCTCCCGAAACCAGCTTGCCAGTTTGAGCCTGCTCCTGCACCTCTTCTTTGATAAGCAAGTCCTCTAGCTCTTGTTTGTCTTTAGTTATACAGAATCATCCAGTCCCTTCCCTTTGACACTGATGCTTGAGAGCCACCCAGTGCTGTTTTCAGTACCTCCCCTTGTGCAGGATGTATTAATGAAAGTAAGGTGCAAGATGAAAGGACCAGGTTCTGCTCCAGCCTCAGGTGGAGTATAAGAAAAGGGTAGGACTTTTGGAAAAGGTTCCAGGGATTATCAGTGAAGATGATGAAAGGCTTAGGAAGGAGGATATTGAGGAAAGTTTCAAGGAATTGCAACTCTTCAATATACGTAGATATGCTGGGGCGTGGGTGTTTAGTGTGGGAGCATTTCATTGAGTCTTTGTACACAGGGACTTGTTTATAAGAAAGGGAGAGTTCACTCTTTAGTTCTGTCAAGATGTACCATTAGGAAGATATTAACCATGGAAGAGAAGGTGGGGTTGCAGTTTGAAGTGGTCACATGGCAGGAGTGTTTTAAAGATGGCCAGACTCTGGAAGAGGCTGCCACTAAAAAGAAATGGCAGAACTCCTCCCCTTAATGTCACTTAAACTTATATTAGGTATGCAGTTTGGTGGCTGTTTTGCAAATCCAGTCAGATCTTTTGAAAGACCTTTAACTCTCCAGAAATGGACACAGGAATAGAAAAACAATTGCTTTTATGAATCCATTCTGAAGTCTCCCTCTCCTTTTTTCTTCTTTGAAATCTGGGTTGCTATGGAAACAATGTTGTTTTGGGTTTGGGTGGAGCTGTATCCACAAATGCAATATAAAGTCATTTATAAAATGGGTTAATATTTATTCTGGCTGGGCATGTATGGAACTTGATATAATGATAATCAAGATCACACATGCAGAATAAATTTGCACTTTTATTGTTATTTTCTTAGTCTGTCTAAATGTGTGCAATTTTGCTTGGAATGCACTGTCATTTCCTCTCTGATTTGGATATTGCCATTTAAAAGCCAACACCCTATGCTGGTGGAATTGCTTGGAGTTGGAAGTACTCTGCAGGTCTCAGTCATCCCTCCAATCACATTCTCATTCAGGATAGTGACTCCTGGGAAATCTTATGAGTCCTGCTCCCGAAACCAGCTTGCCAGTTTGAGCCTGCTCCTGCACCTCTTCTTTGATAAGCAAGTCCTCTAGCTCTTGTTTGTCTTTAGTTATACAGAATCATCCAGTCCCTTCCCTTTGACACTGATGCTTGAGAGCCACCCAGTGCTGTTTTCAGTACCTCCCCTTGTGCAGGATGTATTAATGAAAGTAAGGTGCAAGATGAAAGGACCAGGTTCTGCTCCAGCCTCAGGTGGAGTATAAGAAAAGGGTAGGACTTTTGGAAAAGGTTCCAGGGATTATCAGTGAAGATGATGAAAGGCTTAGGAAGGAGGATATTGAGGAAAGTTTCAAGGAATTGCAACTCTTCAATATACGTAGATATGCTGGGGCGTGGGTGTTTAGTGTGGGAGCATTTCATTGAGTCTTTGTACACAGGGACTTGTTTATAAGAAAGGGAGAGTTCACTCTTTAGTTCTGTCAAGATGTACCATTAGGAAGATATTAACCATGGAAGAGAAGGTGGGGTTGCAGTTTGAAGTGGTCACATGGCAGGAGTGTTTTAAAGATGGCCAGACTCTGGAAGAGGCTGCCACTAAAAAGAAATGGCAGAACTCCTCCCCTTAATGTCACTTAAACTTATATTAGGTATGCAGTTTGGTGGCTGTTTTGCAAATCCAGTCAGATCTTTTGAAAGACCTTTTTAACTCTCCAGAAATGGACACAGGAATAGAAAAAACAATTGCTTTTATGAAGACTGACAATCCTACAGAGTGAGGACTGTTGGAATGATCAGGGATCCTGATCTTAAATTTTATGATGCTGCGTACCTTTTTGATGCCTCTCATAGTGACAGGTATACTTTTCAAAGTCCTTTCAATCCATAAGAGTTTTGGTAGCTCATGAATAGACCTATAGGATCGTAGAGTTCGAGCTAACTTTGGGATTGAATAGATCATTGGTTCTCTTGTACCCCAGCATCACCTGGAAACCTCTTAGAAATAAGAATTCCTGGGTCTTCTCCCAGACCTACTGAATCAGAAACTCTGAAGGAGACAGTCAGTAACCTTTGTTTTAACAAGCCTTCCTGGATGGGCACCAAGGCTCTCTATCATCCCTTGTTTGCTTAGAACATTAGTATAGTCATGTACACTTAGGGGCTAATTGGTAGTATGTCACTTCTTGTCCTGGTGACCAATTGACCTGGCATAGGAAGAAGAAAGTTTTTTAGCTACAGGCTGCTCCCAGCTGTCTCGTAAAAGATAACTTTTTCTCTTTACCAGAAGAGCTGCCAATACCATGGGTCAGGAGATACCTTTAGCAAGAGTGAGGAAGAAATCCCTGTGATGATGGACCACCATCTCAGAGGATATTTATTAAAATCACTTTTATCAGTCATTTCCTTTTTGTGGGGGCCCATCCATCCGTCTTTATCTTCCCACACACCTACCCATTTTGGGTCTTTTATCCTCAAGGTCAATTATCGTAGATATGCTGGGCGTGGGTGTTTAGTGTGGGAGCATTTCATTGAGTCTTTGTACACAGGGACTTGTTTATAAGAAAGGGAGAGTTCACTCTTTAGTTCTGTCAAGATGTACCATTAGGAAGATATTAACCATGGAAGAGAAGGTGGGGTTGCAGTTTGAAGTGGTCACATGGCAGGAGTGTTTTAAAGATGGCCAGACTCTGGAAGAGGCTGCCACTAAAAAGAAATGGCAGAACTCCTCCCCTTAATGTCACTTAAACTTATATTAGGTATGCAGTTTGGTGGCTGTTTTGCAAATCCAGTCAGATCTTTTGAAAGACCTTTTTAACTCTCCAGAAATGGACACAGGAATAGAAAAAACAATTGCTTTTATGAAGACTGACAATCCTACAGAGTGAGGACTGTTGGAATGATCAGGGATCCTGATCTTAAATTTTATGATGCTGCGTACCTTTTTGATGCCTCTCATAGTGACAGGTATACTTTTCAAAGTCCTTTCAATCCATAAGAGTTTTGGTAGCTCATGAATAGACCTATAGGATCGTAGAGTTCGAGCTAACTTTGGGATTGAATAGATCATTGGTTCTCTTGTACCCCAGCATCACCTGGAAACCTCTTAGAAATAAGAATTCCTGGGTCTTCTCCCAGACCTACTGAATCAGAAACTCTGAAGGAGACAGTCAGTAACCTTTGTTTTAACAAGCCTTCCTGGATGGGCACCAAGGCTCTCTATCATCCCTTGTTTGCTTAGAACATTAGTATAGTCATGTACACTTAGGGGCTAATTGGTAGTATGTCACTTCTTGTCCTGGTGACCAATTGACCTGGCATAGGAAGAAGAAAGTTTTTTAGCTACAGGCTGCTCCCAGCTGTCTCGTAAAAGATAACTTTTTCTCTTTACCAGAAGAGCTGCCAATACCATGGGTCAGGAGATACCTTTAGCAAGAGTGAGGAAGAAATCCCTGTGATGATGGACCACCATCTCAGAGGATATTTATTAAAATCACTTTTATCAGTCATTTCCTTTTTGTGGGGGCCCATCCATCCGTCTTTATCTTCCCACACACCTACCCATGTATCCTTCAACCCATTCACGCAGCAGTTCTTTCTTGATAGTCTACTCTGTTCTGGGCACCCTGTAAGGAATGGAGTAGAGGGAGAGGGTTAGCATCCTGAAAATATTACTGGTACCTTTTGTTTTCTTTTCCTCAAATTCATACTGTCTCTGGTGCCCAAATAGTTAACCTCCTTAGCATCCGTTTTGCCCTTGTATTTTTGGCCTTGGGCTTTCTACCTCTGCAACCCATTAAATTCTTACACAGTAATATGAGTTTTCTCATTGAAGGTAAGTGTTCATTAAATTGTGAAGACAAACTATATCCAAGGATAAGCGTCACTTGAGAAACACAGATGTCATCATTCCTTACATTGTGTATTGTATTTGGACTGGAACCTCTCCTCTGTAGAGTTATATGGTGAAGAAAAGGAAGATCCAACCTCTCCTCCCAGCAGATCCTTTTATGACCTATCGGATGGCAGGCATTTTTCTTTTTTTTTTTTTAACTTTTCTCCCAGCTGACTTAAAGGGTGGGATTTAAGTACCCACACTCACCACTGACTCAGCCTTGCTCCACCTCTATTGTCTGGGGTTGTTTTTCTGCACCCACCCCTCCAAGCTATTTTCTCAATGAAAGAGGAAGGAAAAAAATTCCGCTGAAAACAATCCAATCCTGATCAGTTTCCCATAGCATAATAAACGCTTGTTTGGACATTGCTTGGACTGTCATTTTAGCAAGAATCTTCTGTTTGATTAAATAGCTTCTCTGTTATGTATTGAACAAAATGAAATGTATGTCATAACAGATATAACTAGATGATGACAACCTTTCTTGACTATGAATTTCATTAAAGATATACATTTGTGTTGTATCCCTCTGAATGACAGAAGTTGACGAATAGCTGGGGAAAGTTGTTTTTTAGAGAAAAGTTAGCAACTCGCCCCTATTCAGATTTTCCCAGCCCTCAGGCAAAAACAGGAGGGGATCTGAAAATCTGGAGACGTTGGGGCTGGTGAGTGGGATGGGAGGTGTTCTGCAGGGACTTAGGAGCACCTGTTAGTTTCAGGTGACTGTGCAGACTTGATTCGTTGTCAGTGTGGTAAGTGTTCAATTTCCTTGGCCCAGCATGCTGCCTGAATGTATGGGCAGGTAACAGACTTGTAGGACCGTAGAGTTCCTTTCTCTTTGAGCACTTGTGCTGAGTCCTAGACAGTAAGCATGGAACCAGGTCCAGTGCCCTTGCTTGTGGAGCAAACAGTGAATAATGGAAGACTTCAATGATATCTTAGATGATAGAAAGCAGAGGCTGGTGGGCCCGGCTTGGGAAAATGTGAATAATATTCAGGAAGCAGACTCTGGAGTTGGACCACTTAAGTTAGAGCCCTTATAGGTCTCCCATCTCGGGCAAATTTCTTAAGTACCTTTTGCCTAGTTTTCCCCATCTGCCAAGTGAAGATAAGATTAGTATCCACTTTGTAGCATTATTGTAGGGAAGATGAGAGGATGGCAATTCTGGATAGACTTTTATAAAAAAGCACTGAGATATAATAACTTGTTTGATCTACACATGATACTAAGCCTTGTGAGAGAGGTATTCTTAGCCCCTGTTATAGATGAGGAGACTGAGGTTTAATATCAGATAACTCCTGTTGGGCTTCCCTGATGGCTCAGTGGTAAAGAATTCACCTGCCAATGGAGGAGATGTCAGTACAATCCTTGGGTTAGAAAGATCCCCTGGAGGAAGAAATGGGAACCCACTTCAGTATTTGTGCCTGGGAATTCCCATGGACAGAAGAGCCTGGCAGGCTGCAGTCCACGGGGTTACAAAAGAGTCGGACATGGCTTGCAACTAAACACAACAACAACAAACTTGTATTGATTATATGAAAAGAAAGCGATAGAATGGAAGTTGGCCCTTAGGCAGTCTGGCTTTCAAGGGTTCTGCTTGGTACAAAGTCAGTCCTGTGTAAGTTCCACCATTAAAAGACACCATCAGGGATTAGACTTCCCCAAGAAAGTGACTGTGGCCTCCTTGCTTCCCTAAGGGGGTCAGATGGGTATGGCAGAATCAAAGTGGTTTCCTGGCATTACCTGTATAGAAGGATGGTTTCAGGAGAGCCAGGTGGGGAGAGTATAGAATTGTTTGTTGGTTTGATTTTTCAGTTCCCAGGAGCCAGAGGCATCCTAACCCCATTCAATTCCCTGAAGAGGCCGAGGGGAAAGAGTAGTAAGTTGGCCTCGGATTCACCGTCTCCAGTCCCAAGAGAGCACTCTGGCTGGAGAGGAGCCTGTTAGGCAGCTCCTTTTGAGAGGCTGCCAGCTTTGACATCAGCCATGAGCACCCTTCAGTGGGGTGAGCAGGGCATCCCAGAAAATTCTCATCACCTGCTCTCTTAGACCTGTGGGCAGTCAGCTTGTTTTCTTAAACAATGTCCCTATTTACATATGAGTGAAATGGATGCCCTAGCCTTTGCAAACATGTGTGCTTGATGCCACCTCTGAGTACCGTTAAGGCAAGACCCCGTTTTTCTAGTTCCTTTCTTCTCACCATCATTAGCACTTCTGTCATTACAAAATACATGCCTCCATAGGGCCTGTTCTTGGTTCTAGACTTTGCATCTCAGGCGTAGCTAGAAAAAGCTTCAAAAAGATGATTAATTGAACAGAGTTGTGTTCAGGGGTCAAGACACAATAACAGCAGTTACCTTCGTGACTGCTTCTGTGCTTTCATCCATCATTGCCTTTAATCCAGGCATCACAAAGCCTTTTACAGATGGTAATTGAAATTGCAGTACCCTTGTTTGGTAGGATCACTGTTCTTATTTCTCATGGGGTGCAGACTCAGTCTGGAGGAGCTGGGGGTCACCATTCACATGGTACCACTGGGAGAGGCACTCACATGTGGCCCTGAGTATAGGATGCTTTCCTGTGTCATTGTGTCCTGAGCAGTGACCTGAAATATCATGGAGCCACAGGCACTGATTAGGCATGAGCTTTCTCTTTCTTAAAAGTGACCTGCTGGGCTTCCCTGGTGGTCCAGTGGGTAAGGACACTGCCTTGCAGTGTAAGGGGCGCTGGTTCGATCCATGGCCTGCCTGGGAAGATCCCACGTGCTGCGGAGCGGCTGGGCCAATGTGTCCAACTACCAAGCCAGAGCTCTGGAGCGCATGCGCCCAGAGCTGGTGCTCTGCAACGCGAGAGGCCACTGCAATGGGAGGCCCACACGGGCCAAAGAACAAAGATGGATGAAAATAGATAAATGAAAGACCAGTAGAAGTGACCAAAAAAAAAAAGGTGACCTGCTGATGAGGACTCCTCCCTTCCTGCCCACTCTCCTGTCCTGCCCCAGGATGAGTTCTGAGGTCTAAGAGTGGCTGAGCCACAGAGAGACTTAGTAGCAGGTGCAGAGACCAGGAGATGCAGCGCAGGGTTCCAAACAGCACTGAATTTTGAGGCAGGCACCTCTTAGGTGAAAATGCACGACTAGTTAATTAACCTGGGAGATAGGAGGTTTCTGTGGTGCCGGTGGGTACCAGAGCATTGATTGGCATTAGAGGGGATCTTTGTAGAGGTGACCAACCTGCCGGACCACTTAGAGCAGTGAACTCATGTCTGATTTTAATGAAAAATTTGGAGGTCCTGAATTTGGGCCAGATGAAGCTACATCACCTTCAGACTTAAGAACACATTGCCAGTGGTGACTGGTTTGAATTTTCTATCATTGAATGACTGTGCAGTACAATGGGACTAAATGGAATTTATTCTGAGCTCAGGCTTGCAATGCAGATAAAATGATTTCCGTCTCACATCTTAACAGATTTTTAAATCCTATGGAGAATTTGGCTGAAGGCCTTCTGTGAAATTTCAACTGTACGGGAATGATTCTCACGTATTATATTCTGTCTCAGCAAGTGATACAGTGGCTGGAGCTCAGCAGAAGGAGAGTGGTGTTCAGGGAGCTGGCCTGTTGTTACAGCGTGATCCTGTGAACAATGTGCCTCTCTGAAAAGCCTAGCGCCCTCCTGAAGGCAGGTGGAGGTTTTTGTTTGAAATGAGCCATATTTTATTTCTTTGCGGAAATTCTTAAGCTGATTCTGTGACATGAACATCTAAACAGAGTAACCAAATCCCAGTGACACAAGTGACGTCAGTTTATACATTCTTTGTCTGTCCCCTACCCCTTCAACAAAATGTTAAATAATTTCATTTTCAGGCAGATACCATGGCCATTTTTTACCCTGGCAGCTCTGATTTTAATGAAAAATTTGCTTTATCTGGTAGTATGTTAGCCAAGTCTGTCCTGATTTTATGTAGCAGGTATTTATGAAGAATCCTGGAGGGTCTTCCTCTTGAGGACTTCCTCTCCCCAGTTATGCAAGGTCCCCTTAGCCCTCAGGTCATCTCGATGCCTCCCTTTATCTAAAGAAAGCATTGGAAATTGGAAAGATGGGTGAGAGCTTGTGTTTAGTCTCTTCTCCACCAGAGTATCAAGCTCCAGTGGGGAGAATCACTTTGACATTGTGATACCACAGACCTGCGGTCTCTAATTTTGACTGATGCTATAACCCGGCAGCACTCATGATGTGGCTCTTGCGTTCCGTGTGGTGGCCCAGAACCCTTGTTTCTGTGTCATTTGTCAACTTGCGTTTTTAGACGTGACGGATGAGAATAAGATCATCAACCCACTTCATTCTAAGATGAAACAAAAGCCATTGTGACTGAAATAGAGAGTTTGGTGTGACTCACTCCACCATCAAATATGCTTTGTACACAGAGTTCCAAAGAGATTTCTAACTTTTAGGCACCATTTTATGGTCTTGAGCCCTAATTAAACTTGAGTGGACAGAAGTCTTCTTGACTTCCCCCCACCTCCCCCTGCAACACAGACAAAATAGAAGTAACACCTCCCTCCTCTCCACAGAACAAATTACAAGCATTTGGATTTAAAGTACAAATTCCTCGAGGATGCTATTTTGTGCATCTCTTTGTTGTAATTGTACCAGCTGTTTCCCTCCCTTTCAGCCTGTCAGAGCTACTCCCAACAGTCCAAGGCAGAACCATCAGACGATTGTATGAAGGGAATTTGATTTAATTCTCCATATCATGCTTTTAACTAGAGACAGCGTAAAATCAAATTTGACTAAGCTTACAAGTGTGTCGCTTAGAATGATGGATTCTCCCAACTACCAGTGTACAGTGTAAAACCTTTATTTTCCCATTTCCTTATTTTAGGTTAAACACATCTCTCAGAATGACTGGATCATTGACTGTACCTCTTTCAGAGAGAGTAGCTGTACTCTCTGCTGTAATTGAGACTTCCGTACAACTTTTAAAATATTATTGATGACCGTTAAACTCTCACTTTTCTAGACTAGTTAAATGGCTTGCTAATATCAAGAATATTGGACCTGATACATTAAGATCCACTAGCATGTTACTTCACTTCTTAAATTCTGATGGCCAAGAATGTTGTGGAAAAATGAAGCCAATCAGCTTTTCTTTTTGGTGAAATTGACATCAGCTTAACTCACAGATTAATTATTTGATTTCTCTGAAATCATGCATGTTTCAGTATGTATGTGTTTGTATTTCTTAAAAACATTGGAAAGACAGATGTTTCATTTAAGAAGTGCTTTAATTCAGGGGCTGAAATAACTTAATTTTGAATGGGGTACTTATTTGCATTGATAAGATTTTTAAAAATCTATATCCATTACGTGAGGAATAGAAAGAGGGAAGTTGCCTGTTGGCATTTCTGTTTGTGACAATTACAAAAATCTTTATTAATTGGCAATAGAAGAAAGCTCTGTTGGGAGGAGAAATAGAGAAATCTCCTCATTCAGTCCCCTATTGGGGTAATTTTTACATCTTGTCCAGTATTTAAATACCTCTTAACTGTTAGATGTTCATCTGTATCCCCTTCCTGGGTCTTCAAAGTAGTGTATGAAGCATGACCTTGTAGCTTGCTTTGTTTATACATCTGTCAGGACAATATGTTATCTTCCCTTAAAAATGCAAATGTGCTCCCTGCAATACAGAGCTCTTTAGTCAACAAATAAATTGAGGTAAAGACTTTACCTAATACCCGTTTAATTTAAATTCATTTTATAAACATAAAGACGCCTTTTAAGAGAAGCTTTAATTCCTACTAGCACCTTGATTTGTGGTTGCCATGGAGAATCAAATCTGTCATTTGACAAGAAAAGTCACCCATTTATGACAGCACTTTATCTTGTCTCTCCAGGGGAAGAAAATGTCAAAAGTGAGAGCAGAAAAAAATAAAGCCTTGAAACACCAGAATTTCTTGATTTCATTTTTATTATTCAGCTATCATATCCTTTCTGATAATAGCAACTTGGTGAAAATAAATAATGTTCCTACAGTAAAATCAAATATTTCCTATTGGAATGGACAAGGTTCTTTGTGACTGTCAGTGCTGTGAAGTCTGGCAAGAAATAATGTTATTAGATAAACCTGCAGTGCCCAAATCCCATTTTCTTTTCATTATAGTGTCAAAATAATTATACCTGTGTAATTTGGGTAAGAAATTGCAGAATAAGTAAAATGGTCCATTGCAAGAGATTGCTGCTTTATGCTTGTGTTCCTTACAGGGTGAGGTTTCTACCAGCTAAAGGAATAAATGCCAGGGGTAAAGTATTTTCATTTGAATAAAGATGTAGAATAAGTCTTCCATGTTATATGCTAAATGGGTAGGTAAATGACTATATTCTGTTACTTTGCCCACATACCTGTTTTGCAAGTCAGAGTGAAAAAGGCAGAATGGCTCACCTAGTCGTGAGCTGGGATATTATATTTTCGCAAATACTTAAAAAAAATTCATCCAATGTGATGTTTGTTTGGGTTTTTGAACATGGTGGGCACTCTTAAGAGGCTGAAAAAAATTAAAGTTCTGATCCAGATATGACCAGTGATTCTGTATAGTTTTGCACGTGCCCAAGTAACACATATGTAAGTACGATATATATGGATACATATTCACTAGAAGGATATTTGCCTGCCTGCCACATTCATGGTTAAAAATCAGACTCTTTTCTGAGATTTGCATTAAACAAAAATGTTGGCGTTCTGCTCAGATAAGCACATGAAAATAATCTGGGCTGCATCCTTCTTGAGGGGCAGTGTTTTTGATTGTTGCAGTATTATACATCTTGATGTGGTTCAGAAGTGAAGTAATCTTGTATTGATGAGATAGCATTGTAATAGCAAGCCCTTTAGTGAAGGTTTAGTGTAAATATCTGACTGGTAGGAGAGCTGGTTTCTGGAACAGTTGTGCTCTACAAGATTACGAAAATGGAGAGAAAAAAAGGGCTGAATTCATTTTCCTGAAATTGGCACTAGGTGCTGGAGTGGTAGCCAGTGCTGGTTGGGATCTGCTGTGCAGAAGCCTGCAGCCCCAGAGTTCCCATCCTGGGCGCTCCAGCCAGAAATGCAGAGCTGGGTATGTTGCTAAAGAGAAGAAAGTAGGGAGAGGGAATGACCATGACTTGTGGCAAACAAACCAACCCATAAATATCAATCAAAACATATTTCATAGGCATATCTTTTCATTGCCTGGATTGTGCGTGTTGGACAAACGGCAAATTTTTACCCAGTGGTTGAGCCATTTCCCCTATTGTTTGTGTGCTTGGGAGTTCTCAGTTGCCTAAATGTGAGACATCATGCAGTCAAGTATACTTTGAAAGGATAGGCGCTAAGTACACATCTGTAGAGGCACTGTGTTTCTGAATTAATGCTGCCTTGTTATTTAACACTCAGGACTGCATTTGGCCCTCTACTCTGATAGAATTGTTACTTGAATTTTTTGGAGGTGAGAATAGCAACAGAGATCATCCTCCCAATCAGGACTCAGATCATTTTTGTGATTACTGAGGGTATTAGATGTGTGTATCTGGCAGAATGTGTTCACATCAATTGATAATAAAATTGTAATATAGCATTAAAAAAAAATTGTAATTTACATAAGATTGTGTTCTAGGGTTGTATGTTCAGCAGCACTGTGGATTTGTTGGAATCCAGTGTGTGTGAATGTGTTGCGCAGGCTTTGGGGGCCTTTATTTTATGGGATTTTTAAGTTTTAAAAGTGTATTTTCATTTTTGTTAGCATAACTTTCTATGACTGCTGTTTTCTATGAATTTGTGAATGCTTTATCTTTTTTTTTTTTTTTTTTTTTTTTTAAGTTTCACGGTGAAGATTAGCAAAGACATTTAAGAACATGGTAGGGATGTGTGAATGAGTAAACCCTGCCATCAGAGCCTAGCATTCTGTCAGCACTCTCACGTACCCATCTTGATATTCCAGTAGGAGAATTCGTCTCTGTGTGTCCTGCTGTCTCTGAGGGGCAGTCATACCTCTGTGAGATAAGTTGCTAGGGCAGTCTTTTTTATACAGGGTGTTTTCCTTAACAATAACCTGCAAACACTCTTTCTTCAAAAATAAAGCTGCTAATACTAGTTGTCACAGGTTATTTTACCCGAAGGAAAATAGAAGCAACCTGACTCTTTGATATTCATGGGTTTAAGATTATTGCCTTGCAGTTAATAACAAAAATACCTATCATAATATGTGGCACTACTATTTTTCAGTCACTGTATAATTTTGGTATCTCACCGTATTTCTGTGAAGTAGGAATTGCTGTAATCCCTACCTTCCAGAGAAGAAACTGATGTGTTAGAGAAGGTACAAAATCGTGAGTCCCAAAGCTAGTTCCTGGACGTTGTGGGACTTGAAAAGCTGGCTTCCATGGTCCCCAGCGGACAGAAGAGAAGGTTGAGGGAAAAGGAACACTTAATATAGATTTTGGTTCCTCTTGTGATGCTGTCAACTCATAGACATAAAATGTCAGTTCAGTATATTGTGTACTACCTCTCACGTCTGAGAAATTAAGTTTGCAAGAAACAGCTCCTTTCATTGAATGCAGCTTCTTTCTCTCTGCAGTAATGAAAGCCTTTCTTTGAAAATCATTTTTGGAGGGGTTAGATGTGTGTATCTGGCAGAATGTGTTCACATCAATTGATAATAAAATTGTAATATAGCATTAAAAAAAAATTGTAATTTACATAAGATTGTGTTCTAGGGTTGTATGTTCAGCAGCACTGTGGATTTGTTGGAATCCAGTGTGTGTGAATGTGTTGCGCAGGCTTTGGGGGCCTTTATTTTATGGGATTTTTAAGTTTTAAAAGTGTATTTTCATTTTTGTTAGCATAACTTTCTATGACTGCTGTTTTCTATGAATTTGTGAATGCTTTATCTTTCTTTTTTTTTTTTTTTTTAAGTTTCACGGTGAAGATTAGCAAAGACATTTAAGAACATGGTAGGGATGTGTGAATGAGTAAACCCTGCCATCAGAGCCTAGCATTCTGTCAGCACTCTCACGTACCCATCTTGATATTCCAGTAGGAGAATTCGTCTCTGTGTGTCCTGCTGTCTCTGAGGGGCAGTCATACCTCTGTGAGATAAGTTGCTAGGGCAGTCTTTTTTATACAGGGTGTTTTCCTTAACAATAACCTGCAAACACTCTTTCTTCAAAAATAAAGCTGCTAATACTAGTTGTCACAGGTTATTTTACCCGAAGGAAAATAGAAGCAACCTGACTCTTTGATATTCATGGGTTTAAGATTATTGCCTTGCAGTTAATAACAAAAATACCTATCATAATATGTGGCACTACTATTTTTCAGTCACTGTATAATTTTGGTATCTCACCGTATTTCTGTGAAGTAGGAATTGCTGTAATCCCTACCTTCCAGAGAAGAAACTGATGTGTTAGAGAAGGTACAAAATCGTGAGTCCCAAAGCTAGTTCCTGGACGTTGTGGGACTTGAAAAGCTGGCTTCCATGGTCCCCAGCGGACAGAAGAGAAGGTTGAGGGAAAAGGAACACTTAATATAGATTTTGGTTCCTCTTGTGATGCTGTCAACTCATAGACATAAAATGTCAGTTCAGTATATTGTGTACTACCTCTCACGTCTGAGAAATTAAGTTTGCAAGAAAAAACAGCTCCTTTCATTGAATGCAGCTTCTTTCTCTCTGCAGTAATGAAAGTAACAAACCTTATTTACATTTCAGAAAATCATTTTCTCAAATTTCCTGTTTTGCCAGACTTTTGTGTGTCCTCCTCTCTGTCTCTCTCTTGCCTGCTGCCCACTTGCTTTGCTGTAACAGCAAGACCGACCAGTTTGTGGATTTCATGAAGATACCTGTCCACTTTGTCTCTACTGGGATGTCGCCACCCTGCAAATGCGTTAATAATTAAAGCAACGGTCACTGTCCTTCTTTCTATGGGACTCCTTTCCCTCAGCTTGGCAGAACTTTATTGGCTGTGCTTTTTGGAAGTCCTTTGTTCAAGTTACTTTACCCGAAGGCTTGCTGTGTTCTAGTATTAATGTAGTCAAATTATGTTTTTTTAATAACTGAATGAAAAGGAGCACTTGGAACTGAAAAGTAAAATGGCAGTATTTATTAAACTGTTCTTGTATAGCCCTGCAGATCTATACCCTCCTTGAAACTGTTACTAATAGTGCTTTTCTGTTTTAGGTCACCCACATCAGGGAAACCAAAACTGTGGGAAGTGCAACTCTTAAAAACATTTTGACTCTTCATAATCCAATGAATGAAAAACATTTGGACTTCTTTCTTCTCCAGATTTAAAACTTGGGTCCTCAAAAGCGCAAAGTGAGAGAGGGACTCAGAAACAAACACATCTTCTTTTTCACTTTGCAATCAGTTAATTCTCTGAAATCCCATCCCTTGCAGTGTTTGAGTTTTCTTCATTCATTTTTATCCCAGGTGTGGCAAAAGCAGTGTTTTCTTAAACATTTAAGTGACTTTTTATTTAGGACCCCTTTGAGAACTAGTTTTCACGTTTTCTTTAATGAAAAGGAAAGGGTGTTCAATGATGAAAAGCTCACATATAATGGGTTATTTGCTGCCCCTTGTTAAATGAGTTGGTTTGGTCTTGGAAGAAGTGAATATTAGATTTGAGGAGTGTGCTTGCCTTTTGCAGCTGTCCTGTTTTTGTTTGAAGGGGTCTCCACACAGGAATGTACTCTGTTGTGTGCCTCGGTATTTCAGACAGAGGGGGGATGTGTGCTTCTGCAAACATTTCCTAGTCTGCCTGTCATTTTCTGTTTGACTAGTGTAGCACTAAAGGCATGTGTGTGCTCATGTGTTTCTGCACACACTTCCTTTAAGAAATTGACTATTTGTAAAGAGATGTGTATCATTCATAAGAATTCCATTCAGACTGGAATGTATACAAAGCTATGATATGTTTTTTGCAGTTTAGTCCAGTGATATGGCTGCAGCAGGTTGGTGACTTTGGCAGGTCCATAAGGCCAGCCCAGAATGGGGTGTACACTTGAAGTTGCGTGACAGGTCTCAAACAGTAGTGGAATGAAGGACTTCATGAGTGCTGCTCATTCTGATTCAAAGGGTCTGAAATGGGAACTCAGGAATCTGTATTTTTTTTTAACTTTTTCTTTTTGGCCACCTCTATCAATCTTTCATTTATCTATTTTCATCCGTCTTTGTTCTTTGACCCGTGTGGGCCTCCCATCGCGGTGGCCTCTGTTGTTGCAGAGCACCAGCTCTGGGTGCATGCGCTCCAGAGCTCCGGCTCGGTAGTTGAACACATTGGTCTAGCCGCTCCATGGCACACGGGATCTTCCCAGGCCAGGGATCTAACCAGTGCCCCTTGCAGTGCAAGACGGTGTCCTTACCCACTGGACCACCAGGGAAGTGCAGGAATCTGTGTTTTTTAGCAATCTCCTCTGATGATTGGAATCCAGGTAGTCCACAGACTTGAACCTATGTTATTGAAGTTGGGGAACTCTCTGTTCTCCCACCATCAAAAACAGCTCCATCAAAATTCTTTTAGAGCAATGTTGTTCCTCGTTCCTTGGTGTGTATTGAGATCAACTCTAAATTTTGTTGAAATGCAGGTCTTACTAGGTCTGGGAGGGAGTGGCTGGGATCCTGCATCTTCAACCAACTCTTAGGTGCTGTCCGTGCTGCTGGTCCAGGTCTCACTCAGAACACCATGAATCACTGGTATTGCACAAAGTTTGAGGGGGTAAAATGGAAAAAAATTAGAGCAACTTTTGGGGTGCTTTTTGTCTCTGTGGTTTCTGTTCAACCTTTGTCTCTAATTCTCTCTCTCTCTCTCTCTCTCTCTGACTTGCCTCCTATTTCAGTGTGTGCCCATGTCTGTGAACACTAAGGGGCATTTTCACAAGTGAAAATGCGATGATGCTTGTCATGTATGTGGAGACATGAAAATTCTCAGTTAGCCCCAGTGACCCTGTTTCTGATCACCCTGTTGGAATCCATTTCTCTGAAATTGACTATTTGTAAAGAGATGTGTATCATTCATAAGAATTCCATTCAGACTGGAATGTATACAAAGCTATGATATGTTTTTTGCAGTTTAGTCCAGTGATATGGCTGCAGCAGGTTGGTGACTTTGGCAGGTCCATAAGGCCAGCCCAGAATGGGGTGTACACTTGAAGTTGCGTGACAGGTCTCAAACAGTAGTGGAATGAAGGACTTCATGAGTGCTGCTCATTCTGATTCAAAGGGTCTGAAATGGGAACTCAGGAATCTGTATTTTTTTTTAACTTTTATTTTTGGCCACCTCTATCAATCTTTCATTTATCTATTTTCATCCGTCTTTGTTCTTTGACCCGTGTGGGCCTCCCATCGCGGTGGCCTCTGTTGTTGCAGAGCACCAGCTCTGGGTGCATGCGCTCCAGAGCTCCGGCTCGGTAGTTGAACACATTGGTCTAGCCGCTCCATGGCACACGGGATCTTCCCAGGCCAGGGATCTAACCAGTGCCCCTTGCAGTGCAAGACGGTGTCCTTACCCACTGGACCACCAGGGAAGTGCAGGAATCTGTGTTTTTTAGCAATCTCCTCTGATGATTGGAATCCAGGTAGTCCACAGACTTGAACCTATGTTATTGAAGTTGGGGAACTCTCTGTTCTCCCACCATCAAAAACAGCTCCATCAAAATTCTTTTAGAGCAATGTTGTTCCTCGTTCCTTGGTGTGTATTGAGATCAACTCTAAATTTTGTTGAAATGCAGGTCTTACTAGGTCTGGGAGGGAGTGGCTGGGATCCTGCATCTTCAACCAACTCTTAGGTGCTGTCCGTGCTGCTGGTCCAGGTCTCACTCAGAACACCATGAATCACTGGTATTGCACAAAGTTTGAGGGGGTAAAATGGAAAAAAATTAGAGCAACTTTTGGGGTGCTTTTTGTCTCTGTGGTTTCTGTTCAACCTTTGTCTCTAATTCTCTCTCTCTCTCTCTCTCTCTCTGACTTGCCTCCTATTTCAGTGTGTGCCCATGTCTGTGAACACTAAGGGGCATTTTCACAAGTGAAAATGCGATGATGCTTGTCATGTATGTGGAGACATGAAAATTCTCAGTTAGCCCCAGTGACCCTGTTTCTGATCACCCTGTTGGAATCCATTTCTCTCTGCTGGATAGGTTCTTTTAAGACACTTTCTCTCACCTCTTCTACTACTGCTGTTATGTAACAAAATAGAGCTGATGCAGTTCCAAACTCCAGGGTCACTGGAGAGGGGCATCTTGCACAGAGGGTAAGAGAAGTGAGTTTTATCTCTGGATTTTCCTGTGTATGTATGTATGTGTATATATATATATATATATATATATATATATATATATATATGCTTTTTAAAGACTTTGACAGAAGAAGAGGTAGGAGGTAGTTTGGTGGCAATTCTTGAAGTCACAGCAGCTCTGTTTCAGAGTTGTGGCTGCTTTCAAGTTTGGTCTGTTCATTGTCTTCAGTAACACTTGGTTCATGATGAGTTTTAGGACTGTATCTCTTTGCATGAAAAGAGATGAGGCAAGTCCTTGAAGACTTTATCTCTTTGGCTGTAGAGGAACCTTCAGCTTGAAGAATGTATCTGAGATCATGTTTTGAACCAGTAACTCCCTTACCTGGTAGATAGTATGAAACTAGAGGTTGAGAGGGTTGAGATTGGAAGAGGGACCCCTGCTTTATTCTCTTTTTTTTAATTTTATTTTTTTTTCCTTTATTTTAAAGATTTTACAGAGTTTTGTTGTTCACCAACATGTATGTTCCCAGATCTTCTTTATTCTTGTCTGTATTTAGCTGGCTGGTTTTTTGTTTTTGTTTTTTTTTTTTTTTTTCCTTTTATGAAGCTCTGTACACCCTTATTCTTCTCCTGATTCCTCTTATGAAGTTACAAAGTAGACAGTGTTTGAACATTCACTGATATTGGTCCAGACACCACTGAGTGTGACAGGATTGTAGACTTTGGGTACTGAAAGTAACGTAAGGTAGCTTATATGTGGCTCAAGGGTCTCAAACTCAAATTGTAATGGGAGCCACACAGGTAATTATGAAGAAATCGGCAGAGTTAGTGGAGAAGTGGAGATCCAGTCAGCATGGCTTATCCATTCCATTCAGCCAGCTGTCATCAGGACTTTGGGCCATGTTCCCAGGTCTTCTGAATTTTTAGAAATGCCAGAAAACAGAGTGGCCTCTTAGGGGTCCTTTGGAGATGCGTTCATCTTACCCAGTGGGACTCCACTGAGTGAAAGCGAAAGGGAGAGAAAGTCATTGTGTGGAATTCATTTCCATTTTCTGGGGACACCAGCTGATTTTCTCAGTGATTGAAAACTATCAAACAATAACATTTCAGTGCACTTGACATGGAGCAAGACAGGTGCTCCTGCTCTGTGTCTTCAGAGAATGACAGGTCTTGACCAAAGCAGTGTCCACATTCAGAAATGTGTGTCTCCTCCTTCGAAGTTCAGCCCTCTCAGATATTAAAATATAACATGAGCCTGCATTGGGTTCAGTAAGCCTGAACCTCACCATTTATCTCAGAATAAAATTATACCTAGCAACTCATCCACTATTGTGCCAACTCTGAATTTCCTCTCTTGCCTTGCTCTTTGAATCTGCCCGTGTTACTGAAAAATGAGGTGTCCCCTGCATGGAAATCACCTGGTTTTCTGAGCTGTTTAAAAACTGCCAGAATAAATACATTTACCTGGTAGATAGTATGAAACTAGAGGTTGAGAGGGTTGAGATTGGAAGAGGGACCCCTGCTTTATTCTCTTTTTTTTAATTTTATTTTTTTTTCCTTTATTTTAAAGATTTTACAGAGTTTTGTTGTTCACCAACATGTATGTTCCCAGATCTTCTTTATTCTTGTCTGTATTTAGCTGGCTGGTTTTTTGTTTTTGTTTTTTTTTTTTTTTTTCCTTTTATGAAGCTCTGTACACCCTTATTCTTCTCCTGATTCCTCTTATGAAGTTACAAAGTAGACAGTGTTTGAACATTCACTGATATTGGTCCAGACACCACTGAGTGTGACAGGATTGTAGACTTTGGGTACTGAAAGTAACGTAAGGTAGCTTATATGTGGCTCAAGGGTCTCAAACTCAAATTGTAATGGGAGCCACACAGGTAATTATGAAGAAATCGGCAGAGTTAGTGGAGAAGTGGAGATCCAGTCAGCATGGCTTATCCATTCCATTCAGCCAGCTGTCATCAGGACTTTGGGCCATGTTCCCAGGTCTTCTGAATTTTTAGAAATGCCAGAAAACAGAGTGGCCTCTTAGGGGTCCTTTGGAGATGCGTTCATCTTACCCAGTGGGACTCCACTGAGTGAAAGCGAAAGGGAGAGAAAGTCATTGTGTGGAATTCATTTCCATTTTCTGGGGACACCAGCTGATTTTCTCAGTGATTGAAAAACTATCAAACAATAACATTTCAGTGCACTTGACATGGAGCAAGACAGGTGCTCCTGCTCTGTGTCTTCAGAGAATGACAGGTCTTGACCAAAGCAGTGTCCACATTCAGAAATGTGTGTCTCCTCCTTCGAAGTTCAGCCCTCTCAGATATTAAAATATAACATGAGCCTGCATTGGGTTCAGTAAGCCTGAACCTCACCATTTATCTCAGAATAAAATTATACCTAGCAACTCATCCACTATTGTGCCAACTCTGAATTTCCTCTCTCTTGCCTTGCTCTTTGAATCTGCCCGTGTTACTGAAAAATGAGGTGTCCCCTGCATGGAAATCACCTGGTTTTCTGAGCTGTTTACCATTAAACAAAGCTGCCACAGAATAAATACATTTACCCCCTTGACTTGGGGGTGGAGGGGTAAAAAAAAAAAAAAAAAACGCTCCTGCGTATTTAGTCTTGATATTAGTTTCCATAGTGTGGAAGGCATTTCAGTCTGTGAGAGCTTTTCGTGTTCCCTTTAGAGTCCCTTTGATGACATTATTTCAAAAGATACAGGGTGGTAGGTATTAGAAATGGATATCAATTCACCTTCTGGGGGCTCCAAGCGTGTTTAATTTTGGAGTCCTAGCAGGTGATATTTTTGCAATTGCACACATATCTTTACCCTATAGGCACTGACTTTTGCAACAGAGAGGTATGTGACCACTTGCACAGGAGATGAATGCCTTTGTAAGTGAGAGCCACATAATTCTTTTTTCTTGGTAAGTTGCACCCCAGAAACCTTAGGTTTTTATCTGTGGAATTACCAACCTGGAGCTAACATGGAGTTAGCACATACATTTTTATTTGGGTTTTTGGCAATTCTTATAGCTGGGCCACCTTTTCTCCCTACCCCACCCCCCCCTCCAATTTGGCAGTGCTTACACATGAGAGACCCAGTTTGTGTTCCTTTGTGGTTCCAATATAGTCTCCTTTTTTGTTTGTTTTTAACGCAAGAGCTGGCCACTTGGTGTGTTTGTCCCAATGACTTTTGAAAGACATCGTACCCCTAATGCCTTCCTGACTCTGCCTTCCACTTATCCTGAGTATTTCCATACTGCTGGTGTTTTAATTACTGTATTGTTCATCCAGTTCAATTGTATTTAATTGGCTTCATGTTTTGTCTTTTTGTTTCGATGAAAGAATTACAGGGGGGTGTGAAAAAAGAAAACCCGTTTAAGTGAAGCTTCATCATTTAAAACACACATAAAAATTCTTTAAGATGCCTTTTATTTGGGATCTCTTTATCTTCCTTCACAAGCTTTCTGAGAATAAGTAGTGCACGTTGAGGTTTATCTTTGCTTTTATGTAACCCGTTTAAGTTGGCTTATCATTTCATCTACCAAGAATAAAATTATACCTAGCAACTCATCCACTATTGTGCCAACTCTGAATTTCTCTCTTGCCTTGCTCTTTGAATCTGCCCGTGTTACTGAAAAATGAGGTGTCCCCTGCATGGAAATCACCTGGTTTTCTGAGCTGTTTACCATTAAACAAAGCTGCCACAGAATAAATACATTTACCCCCTTGACTTGGGGGTGGAGGGGTAAAAAAAAAAAAAAAAAACGCTCCTGCGTATTTAGTCTTGATATTAGTTTCCATAGTGTGGAAGGCATTTCAGTCTGTGAGAGCTTTTCGTGTTCCCTTTAGAGTCCCTTTGATGACATTATTTCAAAAGATACAGGGTGGTAGGTATTAGAAATGGATATCAATTCACCTTCTGGGGGCTCCAAGCGTGTTTAATTTTGGAGTCCTAGCAGGTGATATTTTTGCAATTGCACACATATCTTTACCCTATAGGCACTGACTTTTGCAACAGAGAGGTATGTGACCACTTGCACAGGAGATGAATGCCTTTGTAAGTGAGAGCCACATAATTCTTTTTTCTTGGTAAGTTGCACCCCAGAAACCTTAGGTTTTTATCTGTGGAATTACCAACCTGGAGCTAACATGGAGTTAGCACATACATTTTTATTTGGGTTTTTGGCAATTCTTATAGCTGGGCCACCTTTTCTCCCTACCCCACCCCCCCCTCCAATTTGGCAGTGCTTACACATGAGAGACCCCGTTTCTTTTCCTTTTTTGTTTCCATATAGTCCCCTTTTTTGTTTGGTTTTAACGCAAGAGCTGGCCACTTGGTGTGTTTGTCCCAATGACTTTTGAAAGACATCGTACCCCTAATGCCTTCCTGACTCTGCCTTCCACTTATCCTGAGTATTTCCATACTGCTGGTGTTTTAATTACTGTATTGTTCATCCAGTTCAATTGTATTTAATTGGCTTCATGTTTTGTCTTTTTGTTTCGATGAAAGAATTACAGGGGGGTGTGAAAAAAGAAAACCCGTTTAAGTGAAGCTTCATCATTTAAAACACACATAAAAATTCTTTAAGATGCCTTTTATTTGGGATCTCTTTATCTTCCTTCACAAGCTTTCTGAGAATAAGTAGTGCACGTTGAGGTTTATCTTTGCTTTTATGTACTCCAGCCACATGCTTAACGTTGAGCACATTTGAGTCGCATTTCACCGGCTTTCACAATCCTTTTATAAAGGGACTGATCTGTTAACATCACCCTCTTTAGATCTGGCAGACAGAATATCCTTCCATACAAAGAAGGGCTCCCCGTCTTTCTGGCCAGCCAGTAAGTGAATGATTTCAGGCCTGGTGGGCAATACTTGTGTCCATGCGTCACACAGCCCGACCACAGTAGTAGGCAGCTGCATGTAATTTTGAACTCCACTCATTGAACTGTAATAAAACAATATAAGCACTGCTTGGGGGGAAGATTGGATGCAGTTATCCTTACACAAGACTCTGGCATATGAAAGCAGTGCTGGCTGACAAGAGGATTTTGAGATTTGATTTTGATTGAATTGCAGAATTGAACAGGCCAGGAATGTCAGTGGAAGGCTAAACGCCTGTAGTGCCGTAAAGTTTTATTCATGTGAGGCTTTCCAATATCAAGTAGATGGATTATTGGAAAAGGTGTCAAAGGACATGAAATGGAAGAGCCCCAAACATAAAATGTAGGCAGGAGGGAAAAATTACTTCTTGCTCAGTATATAATTAGGTCTCAAAAAAAAAATATTCCGTAAAATTGTTTATTCTTCCTTCTCTTCAAAGGAGAAAAAAATGACCTTCTTGTTACATCACTTCTTATCCTTTCAAATGGAATTGAATGTAGTATTTAAGACGGAACCTTCTCTTATGTCACTCTTTTTTCTTCTTTTCAGTTTTATTGAGATATAATTGCCATACAGCTCTGTATATGTTTAAGGTGCACAGGATAATGGTTTAGCTTATATGCATCATGAAATGATTGCCTCTAAGTTTAGTGAACATCCATCATCCCATGTAGATATAAAATTAAAGAAATAAGAAAAATTTTTTTTCCTTGTGATGAGAAACCAAGGATTTGAGAAATAGCAAATGGAAAATGACAGGGGTGTGAAAAAGAAAACCCGTTTAAGTGAAGCTTCATCATTTAAAACACACATAAAAATTCTTTAAGATGCCTTTTATTTGGGATCTCTTTATCTTCCTTCACAAGCTTTCTGAGAATAAGTAGTGCACGTTGAGGTTTATCTTTGCTTTTATGTACTCCAGCCACATGCTTAACGTTGAGCACATTTGAGTCGCATTTCACCGGCTTTCACAATCCTTTTATAAAGGGACTGATCTGTTAACATCACCCTCTTTAGATCTGGCAGACAGAATATCCTTCCATACAAAGAAGGGCTCCCCGTCTTTCTGGCCAGCCAGTAAGTGAATGATTTCAGGCCTGGTGGGCAATACTTGTGTCCATGCGTCACACAGCCCGACCACAGTAGTAGGCAGCTGCATGTAATTTTGAACTCCACTCATTGAACTGTAATAAAACAATATAAGCACTGCTTGGGGGGAAGATTGGATGCAGTTATCCTTACACAAGACTCTGGCATATGAAAGCAGTGCTGGCTGACAAGAGGATTTTGAGATTTGATTTTGATTGAATTGCAGAATTGAACAGGCCAGGAATGTCAGTGGAAGGCTAAACGCCTGTAGTGCCGTAAAGTTTTATTCATGTGAGGCTTTCCAATATCAAGTAGATGGATTATTGGAAAAGGTGTCAAAGGACATGAAATGGAAGAGCCCCAAACATAAAATGTAGGCAGGAGGGAAAAATTACTTCTTGCTCAGTATATAATTAGGTCTCAAAAAAAAAATATTCCGTAAAATTGTTTATTCTTCCTTCTCTTCAAAGGAGAAAAAAATGACCTTCTTGTTACATCACTTCTTATCCTTTCAAATGGAATTGAATGTAGTATTTAAGACGGAACCTTCTCTTATGTCACTCTTTTTTCTTCTTTTCAGTTTTATTGAGATATAATTGCCATACAGCTCTGTATATGTTTAAGGTGCACAGGATAATGGTTTAGCTTATATGCATCATGAAATGATTGCCTCTAAGTTTAGTGAACATCCATCATCCCATGTAGATATAAAATTAAAGAAATAAGAAAAATTTTTTTTCCTTGTGATGAGAAACCAAGGATTTGAGAAATAGCACATGGAAAATGACAGGGGAGCATTTTGTTGAGTGATAGAAGTATTCTGTCTTAATAAAGGTGCCATTTATCAAAATCCTTTGATCTCTAACACATAAGATGTATATATAAACTTTATGTAAACTGCACTTCCATAAAAACATACTGCTAGCAAGAAGTCCCTTCTATGTGTGGACATGTAAGATAATTCACAATGAAATACAGATTATTTGAAATTGACAGTGAAGCACTCCTTTTCTACCTAAGACAAGTAGTCTTGAGCCATTCTTCTTTGATTTTGTTCCAGATTATCATAGAGTGATAGTCTTTGTTGAAAAGAGAGGGGAGGGCAAATCAAGAATATCACTGTGAACTAGACTATGCCCTGCGGGAATAGGAGATCCTGCAGGGGCCAGGTGGGATGGCCGGGAGGGATGGGATGGGGTTACTGGGAGCGGGGAGGGTGCCAGGGATATGCATATGACTGATCTGGGAACATACATGTCTGTGAACAACAAAACTCTGTAAAAAAATTTTTTTAAAAAAGAATATCACTGTGTACTAGAAACCATGAGCTTTTCTTTTTAGGAATAAGAGAGAGACTCATGTTCACACATTTGAACACAGTGGCTTGTTTTGTTGCTCAGCAGTCTGTACAGAATCATGCACGCATTTGCTTTGGGCAACTGATACCACCGTTAGTAGGGGGTTGGAGATTAGTGTTCCCTGGCGACGAGCTGGTAGTTCTCTGGTGAAGTTATATAGAATATTGGATGGGGATTGCCATACTTTTTGCATTTGCTGTCCTGGTTCTTCATACATGTGCAGTGTTTCTATTCGGATCATGAATAAAGCACTTGCAAAAATTGCCAGGGTGGAGGTAAAGCAATACCTGTAATTTTTCAATTTTGAATCAGTTGGTTTAGCATTTCTTCTTTTTTTTTTTTTTTTTTTTAAGAGGGTTTATTGTTGTTTTTTTTTTTTTTTTATTCCTTAAAGATTTATTTATTTATTTATTTTGGGCGGGGGTTGGGTTGGGGAGGGAGGGGAGCGGGCGGGCCACTTCTATTGGTCTTTCATTTCTCTATTTTCATCTGTATTTGTTCTATTGACTCCTGTGGGCCTCCCATCGCGGTGGCGTCTGTCGTCGCAGAGCGCCGGCTTTGGGCGCATGCGCTCCAGAGCTCCGACTCGGTAATTGGACACATCAGTCCAGCCGCTCCGCGGCACGTGGGATCTTCCCAGGCCAGGGCTCGAACCAGCGCCCCTTGCACTGCAAGGCGGTGTCCTTACCCACTGGACCACCAGGGGAAGCCCGGTTTAGCATTTCTAACCAAGGTGGTTTTGATAATTTTGAGTAATCAAAATTAGGAATATATACATTTTGACTCCAGACTGAGGTGTGCTTTTCCATTGCCTTCCTCCTACTCCATGTTCTTATGTAGTCTGTTTAGAAATGTGTTTATATGTCAGTGAGGTTCTGTGAGGTTAAAACAGAAAATCAGAAAGGACATTTAGAACCCTAAGGTTCTTGTGTCTTTCAAGCCCCACTTTTCCTTTAATGCTCAATTTGAAAGCAAGGGCCTGCCTTCAGGTTGATGTTACCTCCCCGAGATTTGTAAAACTTTTATTTACCCCATGTTCCATAGATTTCTGTTAGAATATATTTAGTTATACTTTATTATTGTTTAGTTTTTCTAAAAATAAACTCCATGAATATTTATCTAATCAAACAACAGTTCATTTACAAGCAGCTTTTAGAAAGAAAAAGGGGTCCTCAACTGGAGTAGTTGGATTGCATGATCTCTAAGTGGCCCCTTTGAATTTCCTGTAGGGTGGAGGCGAAAGTGATAGGAGAGTGGATTTTTCTGATGTTGCTGGAATTAATCCTAATTTGGGTAAGATAGGAGGGGAAAGGGTTGTGTAGGGTGCGTGAAAGGAAGTGCTCACCATGTTGCAAAGAGCTACCTTTGAACTTGGTGAGATGCAAGGAAAATGAGTCCTTGCCTGGGCTGCTCCCAGCCATATGCTTCTGATTTTCCAGAGAGAAATGGTACTAATGTTACCCACCAGTTTACCTTGTGATTCTTCTTTGGAGGTTACTGCCACACACAACCAGTGCAGGAAAATCACATTTCACTCCCTTGTCTTTTTAACACTGTGCTAAAGTGAAGCCAACTAGGTGCCTAAAGTACAGCATTTAAGGAGGAACACAAGCTCATGTGCTGAAACCTTGAACTTGGATGACTCTGCGTCCCCTTGCTTGCTTCCCCAAGTTTTGGGCCCTGCTGTTAACACCTTTGAAGGCCGTATTTAGGTTGCATTTTTAAACAGTATAAAAAAATGTTCTCAGTGAAGGATATCTACCTTTGGCTATTTCTGTAAATCTCCCTGTTTTTCTTACCAAAATTGAAAAAATGAAGAGTGTGATATGCAATATAATTCCTGTTTCCATGCAACTTCCCTGAATTGGCAAGCATGCTGTGTCTGAACTGTTTCCATTGCCTTCCTCCTACTCCATGTTCTTATGTAGTCTGTTTAGAAATGTGTTTATATGTCAGTGAGGTTCTGTGAGGTTAAAACAGAAAATCAGAAAGGACATTTAGAACCCTAAGGTTCTTGTGTCTTTCAAGCCCCACTTTTCCTTTAATGCTCAATTTGAAAGCAAGGGCCTGCCTTCAGGTTGATGTTACCTCCCCGAGATTTGTAAAACTTTTATTTACCCCATGTTCCATAGATTTCTGTTAGAATATATTTAGTTATACTTTATTATTGTTTAGTTTTTCTAAAAATAAACTCCATGAATATTTATCTAATCAAACAACAGTTCATTTACAAGCAGCTTTTAGAAAGAAAAAGGGGTCCTCAACTGGAGTAGTTGGATTGCATGATCTCTAAGTGGCCCCTTTGAATTTCCTGTAGGGTGGAGGCGAAAGTGATAGGAGAGTGGATTTTTCTGATGTTGCTGGAATTAATCCTAATTTGGGTAAGATAGGAGGGGAAAGGGTTGTGTAGGGTGCGTGAAAGGAAGTGCTCACCATGTTGCAAAGAGCTACCTTTGAACTTGGTGAGATGCAAGGAAAATGAGTCCTTGCCTGGGCTGCTCCCAGCCATATGCTTCTGATTTTCCAGAGAGAAATGGTACTAATGTTACCCACCAGTTTACCTTGTGATTCTTCTTTGGAGGTTACTGCCACACACAACCAGTGCAGGAAAATCACATTTCACTCCCTTGTCTTTTTAACACTGTGCTAAAGTGAAGCCAACTAGGTGCCTAAAGTACAGCATTTAAGGAGGAACACAAGCTCATGTGCTGAAACCTTGAACTTGGATGACTCTGCGTCCCCTTGCTTGCTTCCCCAAGTTTTGGGCCCTGCTGTTAACACCTTTGAAGGCCGTATTTAGGTTGCATTTTTAAACAGTATAAAAAAATGTTCTCAGTGAAGGATATCTACCTTTGGCTATTTCTGTAAATCTCCCTGTTTTTCTTACCAAAATTGAAAAAATGAAGAGTGTGATATGCAATATAATTCCTGTTTCCATGCAACTTCCCTGAATTGGCAAGCATGCTGTGTCTGAACTAAAGTGCAATTTTCCATCAGGTCTGGTCATAACATGTATTTTTTTCTTTGATCTCACTGGAGCTGGAGTTTGACAAACAGACTTAAACGCTACATACCTTATAAAATGGTACAGTTGCAGGTGCCCTCCGTTAAAAAAACGTGTGCCGGCATTGCCAGGTTGAAGTTTGCTAAGCAGGTTCCAAAGGATTAATACTTGGCAATTATTTGGTTCTGAAATTGTGGAAGTGGTAATTTGGTGTTCAAAGCAGAGATGTTAACTCGGGACATTAAAAGCAGTTGACAAGAGTAATCTTTGCTTCTGGCACTACAACCACCACCTACTAGTCATGGATTTCTCAGGAAGGACTCCCCTTGAATTCCTCCCATTTTATCCACAGGAAAACCTAGTTTGGCAGGTGTCATTATTACCTACTTTTCATTACTGGAGAAGTGAAATCATTTGCCCATGCTCACAGCTCAGAAATAACAGAGCCTCACTCTTGAGCTCTTAATGCCATAGTTCTTCACGACTGTGTAACCCTGCTGTTGGTTGTCTGGGGTTATCATTAGAGGTACAGTCCACCTTTTGAAAGAGGTGCTAGAGTTTACTTTGTAGTATGGCTAATCTTTGCAAGTCAGGAGCCTTCATTTGGAGAACTGTTATGGCATTCAGTGGCCACACTAAGTTTGGCAGACCTAATGGAGCAAGATTTTGCAGATTTTGTCCATTTCTTTGGAGAAGCCATCCACAGAGGAGTATGTAAGCAGAAGACGTCTGGCCAGGAGAGAAGGCTCGGCTGATAGAGCAGGCGGTAACTGTCAGTCACTCTGAAGAAGCCTGATTTTGTAGTGGGGTTCCTACCCACGACTGGAAGCATTCGTCCCTTGCTTGCTTCCCCAAGTTTTGGGCCCTGCTGTTAACACCTTTGAAGGCCGTATTTAGGTTGCATTTTTAAACAGTATAAAAAAATGTTCTCAGTGAAGGATATCTACCTTTGGCTATTTCTGTAAATCTCCCTGTTTTTCTTACCAAAATTGAAAAAATGAAGAGTGTGATATGCAATATAATTCCTGTTTCCATGCAACTTCCCTGAATTGGCAAGCATGCTGTGTCTGAACTAAAGTGCAATTTTCCATCAGGTCTGGTCATAACATGTATTTTTTTCTTTGATCTCACTGGAGCTGGAGTTTGACAAACAGACTTAAACGCTACATACCTTATAAAATGGTACAGTTGCAGGTGCCCTCCGTTAAAAAAACGTGTGCCGGCATTGCCAGGTTGAAGTTTGCTAAGCAGGTTCCAAAGGATTAATACTTGGCAATTATTTGGTTCTGAAATTGTGGAAGTGGTAATTTGGTGTTCAAAGCAGAGATGTTAACTCGGGACATTAAAAGCAGTTGACAAGAGTAATCTTTGCTTCTGGCACTACAACCACCACCTACTAGTCATGGATTTCTCAGGAAGGACTCCCCTTGAATTCCTCCCATTTTATCCACAGGAAAACCTAGTTTGGCAGGTGTCATTATTACCTACTTTTCATTACTGGAGAAGTGAAATCATTTGCCCATGCTCACAGCTCAGAAATAACAGAGCCTCACTCTTGAGCTCTTAATGCCATAGTTCTTCACGACTGTGTAACCCTGCTGTTGGTTGTCTGGGGTTATCATTAGAGGTACAGTCCACCTTTTGAAAGAGGTGCTAGAGTTTACTTTGTAGTATGGCTAATCTTTGCAAGTCAGGAGCCTTCATTTGGAGAACTGTTATGGCATTCAGTGGCCACACTAAGTTTGGCAGACCTAATGGAGCAAGATTTTGCAGATTTTGTCCATTTCTTTGGAGAAGCCATCCACAGAGGAGTATGTAAGCAGAAGACGTCTGGCCAGGAGAGAAGGCTCGGCTGATAGAGCAGGCGGTAACTGTCAGTCACTCTGAAGAAGCCTGATTTTGTAGTGGGGTTCCTACCCACGACTGGAAGCATTTGACTTCCTTTGTAGGGAAGCACTATTTGGTCTCAACCCTTTAGGGGTAACATGAGGTTTGGCACCGTGTGCTGTGTGGTATGTACAAATGAAGCGTCTTTCCTGAAAACTGAAATCAGATGGAGAAAACTGGAGGAATGAGTCATTTCAGGTTCTTCTCTCAGAACATGTCTATGCTTATTTCTGGCTGATTCCAAAGTGCTGAAATTTCTCTGTGATCCTGAGTAGGACAAAAGGAAGAGAAACGGATATCCAGCTTCCCCCCATTATGGTTAGTATGAAGGTTTTAATAGAAATATGTTAAAAGGCTGGATTCTCTTAGGAGGAGCCTGTCTCTGTAGGTTCTGACCTCCAGCTTAACAGACAGAACACTCGGAGCATGGCTGACCATCTGCTGATAACCTTGCTGTTGGCATGAGATCTTGTCCAAACTTTTCTTTGGTAGTTCCTCTTAGTTCCTGGAGGGGAAAGGGGCAACTGGAACACAGGCCATAGGGGTTTCAAACTGTCCACCAATTAAATATATAATGGCCAGTGAATCAAATCGTCATCCTGGAACCACGGAACCAGGCCAATCACAAATCTCCCTTCATTTGGGTTCACATTTGGATCTGACCTTAACCTCATGGCTTCTCCCCGCTAGTCACTGCCCAGGTACTGCCCTGTCTCTGTTCATCTGTTAAATGGGCACTCCTCTCTGTAAGTTTTTGGGAACCCTGTGAACTAAGGACCTGGTCATACGGTAGCAAAATATAAATAGCAGTCACAGTGGACATACGTGTAGACACAGGTATTCAGGCCACAAATATGTTTTGACTTACATGGTATTCTACATAAAATATTTGAATTTATCACTTCAGATTAGCAAGATTTCCTTTGCAAAACCCAGATTTCTGTCCTATTTTTACAAATCAAAAGCTGTGGGAGCACTAGCCTTTCTCCCAGGCCAAATGGTGCCCATTTGGATGGGGCTTGTCAAGCTGTCCAGTTACCACTGGTTTTCCATACTCTCTGGTGTTTAATTCCCTGTCTGTTTCATTTGTTGAAGCAGTTGCCTGACCCTTGTGAACATTTGGGTTTGCATCCCGTCTAGAGTGTATCCTGAAGTGTGTGGACCAACACACACGAGTGTAGAAATCATCAGGCTCGACAGTTGTTCTGCTGAGGCATGTGCAGAGAGGTTTCTGGAAAGTGTCAGAATTTTTTAAATCTCTTAAATGATTTAAACTTTTGGGAAGCTGTGCATCCTTCTCTCAGAACATGTCTATGCTTATTTCTGGCTGATTCCAAAGTGCTGAAATTTCTCTGTGATCCTGAGTAGGACAAAAGGAAGAGAAACGGATATCCAGCTTCCCCCCATTATGGTTAGTATGAAGGTTTTAATAGAAATATGTTAAAAGGCTGGATTCTCTTAGGAGGAGCCTGTCTCTGTAGGTTCTGACCTCCAGCTTAACAGACAGAACACTCGGAGCATGGCTGACCATCTGCTGATAACCTTGCTGTTGGCATGAGATCTTGTCCAAACTTTTCTTTGGTAGTTCCTCTTAGTTCCTGGAGGGGAAAGGGGCAACTGGAACACAGGCCATAGGGGTTTCAAACTGTCCACCAATTAAATATATAATGGCCAGTGAATCAAATCGTCATCCTGGAACCACGGAACCAGGCCAATCACAAATCTCCCTTCATTTGGGTTCACATTTGGATCTGACCTTAACCTCATGGCTTCTCCCCGCTAGTCACTGCCCAGGTACTGCCCTGTCTCTGTTCATCTGTTAAATGGGCACTCCTCTCTGTAAGTTTTTGGGAACCCTGTGAACTAAGGACCTGGTCATACGGTAGCAAAATATAAATAGCAGTCACAGTGGACATACGTGTAGACACAGGTATTCAGGCCACAAATATGTTTTGACTTACATGGTATTCTACATAAAATATTTGAATTTATCACTTCAGATTAGCAAGATTTCCTTTGCAAAACCCAGATTTCTGTCCTATTTTTACAAATCAAAAGCTGTGGGAGCACTAGCCTTTCTCCCAGGCCAAATGGTGCCCATTTGGATGGGGCTTGTCAAGCTGTCCAGTTACCACTGGTTTTCCATACTCTCTGGTGTTTAATTCCCTGTCTGTTTCATTTGTTGAAGCAGTTGCCTGACCCTTGTGAACATTTGGGTTTGCATCCCGTCTAGAGTGTATCCTGAAGTGTGTGGACCAACACACACGAGTGTAGAAATCATCAGGCTCGACAGTTGTTCTGCTGAGGCATGTGCAGAGAGGTTTCTGGAAAGTGTCAGAATTTTTTAAATCTCTTAAATGATTTAAACTTTTGGGAAGCTGTGCATCCCATATAAACAATGGGACCCATAGAAAACACACTCATTGGAGAATTATGAGGCATATAATTTTGTCTTTAAATTCTTACGAGTGAACTGTAAGAACATGACTTCATAGGAACCTCTGAGACATTACAGCGTTTTAATTATACTTTGCTGCTCCGTGGGATGCCTCATTTTTACTTTTATTAATTTAATGTTTTTCCTGTGTGTGGCAGTGGGTGCCCTGTCTCCAGCTCCACCCTTGTGTGCCTCAGGGAAGCTGCCTGGTGCCCTCCCTCTTTGGGGCAGAGGCTCCAGGGCCATGTCCTGTCTGCACAGAGTTTATGAGGTTTCACCCAGCCCTTCATTCCTGAATATGCTTTCCCCCTGCTCATCACCCTCCCTGCTTCCTCTCAGGCGGCCAGCAGTGCATTGTATTGCCTCCATCTGCAACCAGAACCACTACCATCACTGTGCTGGTGCTTCTGTTTCCCCAGGGACTCAAAGCCATTAGGTGCCCACGAGGGGCAGCAGCTCGTGGAAGCCAGTCCCCACAGCCCCTGTTTCCCTGTGGAGCCCAGGCTTTTCAGAGAAGGGCAAGAGCTGTCCTCTGTTTCTGTCCCTGTGGCAATGAGATTGTCCACATTGAGTACCTGAATCCACCCATCTGTCAGTTCGTTTCAGTAGGTATTGATTGAGTGCTTCTGATACACTTGGCAGGGGTGTTTTTAGTACTCTGTGAAAACAGATTTGTGGCCTGATCCCAGGACACAGATGAAGAGGAGAAATTAGAACCATAGGGAATGAGACTTAAGAGAGGCCTTCATGAAAGAGGAAACTGAGTTTGTTAAATACCATGGAGTTCAAACAAGTTTAGAACCTTAGAACTTGTTTGACTTATTTTTTTTTAACTTTTTATTTTGTATTGGGGGTATAACTGATTAACAGTGTTGTGATAGTTTCAGGTGAGCAGCAAGGCAATTCAGCTATACATATGCATGTATCCATTCTCCCCCAGACTCTCCTTTACTAGCATTTTAGAAGCTTTCTGGATGGAGCTCATTTTTCTTTTTGGGAAACCTCAGAATACAGTCTGTGGCCTGGATGAAATGTCTTCTTTATCATCTCTGTTGTGGTTCCAAGAAAGACACCAGGGGCTACCATTATGTTTCCAGTGGTATGTGTGGCCCCTCTTGAGTTGGACCGTGTACACTCTCTCCACTCATCCACAGTGGCCTTGACTCAGACAAACCTGCATTTTGAGTCTTGCTTTTACCACTTACTTAGCTCTTTGTGCGCTAGCACGTGTTTCTTCAGCTCTCCCCAATTTAGTTTCTTTGCTTGCAAAATGGAGATGGGGTTATAGGATCTGCCTCTCAGGTGGCATAGTGAAAATGTAGGGAAGAGGCATGTGAAAGCCCCTGACTTCCTGCCACATGGTCTGTACTCAAAAAAGTGTCACCGGTGCAGTTAATAGAATGATTGATCACCTTTCATACATCGTCTCCCCCCTTCCCCAAACCGCATGATGCACTTTGAAAGGGATATCCTTCACATTCATATTCCAGAAAATTGAGGTCACTGACTTGTTTCCTTCTTGACTCTGCTACCTTACAACCCCTGGGCCATTTCCCCCTCCCCTGTGCCTCAGACTAAGCTACAGCGGGGCATCCCTGGCGAACACTATTTGCTTTTCTGTCTACGACAGGCCTGTGCGATTTTGGCTGCTTATCTAATCCAGGGAAGAAGCTACCACTCTCAACCTTGGGTAGGCTGGTTGCGGGCTGGCCCATAATAATACAATTATGAAGGTTAACAGGAAAAAGTGGGGTCCAGGAGCAATTCCAGGCAGCTGGCAGCCCTGCTGAATTGGAAGCACCCCACCAATGAAAACTGCAGCGAGAAGCAAATTAAACCTCCTA
The DNA here is from genome assembly GCA_022376925.1 of Tragulus kanchil. NCBI lineage: Eukaryota > Metazoa > Chordata > Mammalia > Artiodactyla > Tragulidae > Tragulus > Tragulus kanchil. The sequence goes on from JAIOJX010000030.1 coordinate 187,305,825, forward strand.
TCTGCCATCTCACGCTCTTCTCTCCCCTTTCCTGTTTGGACTTGAAAGACGATTGGAACCAGGGCCCTGACAGTTGACGGAAGTGCTGCAAGGGGGGAGTATTTATTTACAGTGAGTCGTGGCGATGCTTGTATTTGGGAAACATTCTGCTATACATATGCATGTATCCATTCTCCCCCAGACTCTCCTTTACTAGCATTTTAGAAGCTTTCTGGATGGAGCTCATTTTTCTTTTTGGGAAACCTCAGAATACAGTCTGTGGCCTGGATGAAATGTCTTCTTTATCATCTCTGTTGTGGTTCCAAGAAAGACACCAGGGGCTACCATTATGTTTCCAGTGGTATGTGTGGCCCCTCTTGAGTTGGACCGTGTACACTCTCTCCACTCATCCACAGTGGCCTTGACTCAGACAAACCTGCATTTTGAGTCTTGCTTTTACCACTTACTTAGCTCTTTGTGCGCTAGCACGTGTTTCTTCAGCTCTCCCCAATTTAGTTTCTTTGCTTGCAAAATGGAGATGGGGTTATAGGATCTGCCTCTCAGGTGGCATAGTGAAAATGTAGGGAAGAGGCATGTGAAAGCCCCTGACTTCCTGCCACATGGTCTGTACTCAAAAAAGTGTCACCGGTGCAGTTAATAGAATGATTGATCACCTTTCATACATCGTCTCCCCCCTTCCCCAAACCGCATGATGCACTTTGAAAGGGATATCCTTCACATTCATATTCCAGAAAATTGAGGTCACTGACTTGTTTCCTTCTTGACTCTGCTACCTTACAACCCCTGGGCCATTTCCCCCTCCCCTGTGCCTCAGACTAAGCTACAGCGGGGCATCCCTGGCGAACACTATTTGCTTTTCTGTCTACGACAGGCCTGTGCGATTTTGGCTGCTTATCTAATCCAGGGAAGAAGCTACCACTCTCAACCTTGGGTAGGCTGGTTGCGGGCTGGCCCATAATAATACAATTATGAAGGTTAACAGGAAAAAGTGGGGTCCAGGAGCAATTCCAGGCAGCTGGCAGCCCTGCTGAATTGGAAGCACCCCACCAATGAAAACTGCAGCGAGAAGCAAATTAAACCTCCTATCTGCCATCTCACGCTCTTCTCTCCCCTTTCCTGTTTGGACTTGAAAGACGATTGGAACCAGGGCCCTGACAGTTGACGGAAGTGCTGCAAGGGGGGAGTATTTATTTACAGTGAGTCGTGGCGATGCTTGTTCAGGATGCGGTTTCTTGCAGGAAGTTCTGTCCCCACCCCAGGGTTTGATCATTTCTCCAAAAAAAAAAAAAAATCCTTGATTGTTTGAGGCCTTCACACTGACATGGAACAACACAGAGTACCTGTCTGTACTTGGAGGGTGTGCTGAGTGCACCGTTGGAGGAGGCCCTGAAACAGAGTGGCAGGCTACCAGCAGGCCCGGTTCCCCCAGATGTGTTCAGGGTACAATGATAATCATTAAGTGTTTAAAATAGGGAAGTGGGCTGAGTACACAGGTGCTGTAAGCTGTGGTTGGTGCAGGCCATTCCATTCGTTAACAGAAACCAGTGCCAATTGAGGATGATGTACTGGGTGTTTCAGAGAGAAATCACTTAGAGGCAAATTCAGAGGCAGCAATGCTTAGGAAACAACTCTCTGAGTTATACCCAGTTGGCCTGGAGCCACTGAAGGCATTCTGAAGCTGGGTGCTGAATTATGGGTTCTGACTTTGGGGCCCCTCTTACTGTTTCAGATCATGTAGAATGATGGGAGAGAAGGGTGACGAGGGGAACAGGATTCCATCATGGAATTAATTTTAGTATTTTCTTAAGTCTTCAGAGGACCTAGTTATACTAGAGATTTTTCTCAGCAACCCACGGATATTCATTTCTGACTTAAAAAATACACAAAAGGGTTTCCCTGGTGGTCCACTGGGTAAGGACACCGTCTTGCAGTGTAAGGGGTGCCAGTTCAATCCGTGACCTGGGAAGATCCCACGTGCCGCGGAGTGGCTGGACCCATGTGTCCAATTACCGGACCAGAGCTCTGGAGCACATGTGCCCAGAGCCGGTGCTCTGGAACAACAGAGGCCGCTGCGATGGAAGGCCCACACGGGCCAAAGAACAAACATGGATGAAAGTGGATAAATGAAAGACCAATGGAAGTGGCCTGCCCACCCCCTCCCTCCCCAACCTGCCCCCCGGAAAAAAAAATACACAAAAGACAAGGAAACATTACCAAAGGATTTAAGATGGGAATGAAATCTCCCTCTGTCAGGGTCTCAGCTCCCTTCTTTGCATCTTTTAAGTCCTGAGACCATCAGCACCATTAGTATGACTTGGGAAATTAATAGAGATATAGGTTCTGGGGTGCTGTTAGAGACCTACAGAATGAGAAACCACCATGTAACATGGAAATCTGTGTTTTCACAAGTTCTCCATGTGGTTCTAAATGGTCACTAATGCTTATGAACCTCTTACCTCACTGTGGTTTTCAGACTTCAGTGCACATCAGAATTTGCTGGTTGGCTTTTAAATAACAGGTGCTTGAGCAAGACACTCAGAGACCCCGATTCAGTAGATTCTAGGGTGCCTGAGAGCCTGAATTATTTACTTTTTAAGGAGAGAGAGGGAAAGCGTCCCTTCCCACCATTTCCTTCTCCTACCCCCCATGTTGGTTCTGTTGGAGTGGACCTGGATCTCTGATAAACCCTGACTTTGGGAGTGGTTCTGATTCTTAAAAAAAAAAAAAAAAAGCAAAAATCATGGAATGGAGGAAGCAGCTCTTATTTGTTGAGGACACAACTAATTTAATGTGTGATGAGACTGACAATAAAGAGGACCTTGGTACCCATGTCCGTTTCCCCAGCTGTCCCAGATGCTCAACTCATTGCAAGAGTCTTCTGTGACTAATATCTGCAACTAAGGAATTCATCTGTCTTTTTGAGAAACTGTTGTCAGTCTGCCAAATTACTTGAACTTTGTCAGGATTCAGAGGAAGCTGCAAGTGTTGTTCTGTCGGTGTTGGCCCCAGTGTTTTACTTGATCTCTTCATCCATTATTTTTTTAGCTTCTAAAAGTGTTAACCATCTTTGAAAGGTGTTAGTGATTGGATATGATTTTAAGCTGATGGACTTTATTTATAGAATAAATAGAAGCAGATAGAGCTGACAGGCTTTATTTCCTACCCTTTTAAAGATCTGTTGACAAAATGTTTACAAAGATGTATGCAGTCCTTGTATCAAGGAGCTTACAGTTGGTTTATACAGAGAAAGTTTGAGTAGAATAGAAGTGCATCACAGTGTGGAACTGGTGCAGAAGGAATGACAACCTGTGGGTCCCGTGGTGCATATAGAACAGTTTCACAGAAGTGGCAAACCTTGTTTGAACTGGGTTTTGAAGGATGAATAGGAGTTCTTCAGGTGACTCAAGCGGAAAAATATTATTTTAGGCAGAGACAGTTACTAGAGTTTTATTCACATTTAGAATTCCTTTGCCATTGTTTAGGAGTGACCTCTGAGTTGGAAGATTCTGGGAAGATAGCACTTGGAACTTAGCTAAGGTCATCTTGATGCAAATAAGGTTGGAGAGTATGGAAGAATTTTATCATGTACAAAGCACAGAAATCTTTATAAAATACAGAAGACTTTTTTTTTTCCCCCCTAAAGTTTCCCCCTTCAATCCCAAAGTTCTTCCATAGTCTGGGTAGGGTTGACAGGCTGCCAAGATCCTTCGAAGATTTGGGTGGGAAAGGGAGTTGGCTGGTTTCATGGTTCTCTGTGCCAGCCTTCTCCACACAGCCTTCTCTGTGTGTCTTGTTGAGCATTTGTCCATTGACATGCTTCTGACTGAGTCTGAGAACATGAGGATTTAGGCAAAAAAATTTGGCTAACACCGGAAACTGACTTAATTTAATGTGTGATGAACTGCAAAAAACGGTACCCATGTCCGTTTCCCCAGCTGTCCCAGATGCTCAACTCATTGCAAGAGTCTTCTGTGACTAATATCTGCAACTAAGGAATTCATCTGTCTTTTTGAGAAACTGTTGTCAGTCTGCCAAATTACTTGAACTTTGTCAGGATTCAGAGGAAGCTGCAAGTGTTGTTCTGTCGGTGTTGGCCCCAGTGTTTTACTTGATCTCTTCATCCATTATTTTTTTAGCTTCTAAAAGTGTTAACCATCTTTGAAAGGTGTTAGTGATTGGATATGATTTTAAGCTGATGGACTTTATTTATAGAATAAATAGAAGCAGATAGAGCTGACAGGCTTTATTTCCTACCCTTTTAAAGATCTGTTGACAAAATGTTTACAAAGATGTATGCAGTCCTTGTATCAAGGAGCTTACAGTTGGTTTATACAGAGAAAGTTTGAGTAGAATAGAAGTGCATCACAGTGTGGAACTGGTGCAGAAGGAATGACAACCTGTGGGTCCCGTGGTGCATATAGAACAGTTTCACAGAAGTGGCAAACCTTGTTTGAACTGGGTTTTGAAGGATGAATAGGAGTTCTTCAGGTGACTCAAGCGGAAAAATATTATTTTAGGCAGAGACAGTTACTAGAGTTTTATTCACATTTAGAATTCCTTTGCCATTGTTTAGGAGTGACCTCTGAGTTGGAAGATTCTGGGAAGATAGCACTTGGAACTTAGCTAAGGTCATCTTGATGCAAATAAGGTTGGAGAGTATGGAAGAATTTTATCATGTACAAAGCACAGAAATCTTTATAAAATACAGAAGACTTTTTTTTTTCCCCCCTAAAGTTTCCCCCTTCAATCCCAAAGTTCTTCCATAGTCTGGGTAGGGTTGACAGGCTGCCAAGATCCTTCGAAGATTTGGGTGGGAAAGGGAGTTGGCTGGTTTCATGGTTCTCTGTGCCAGCCTTCTCCACACAGCCTTCTCTGTGTGTCTTGTTGAGCATTTGTCCATTGACATGCTTCTGACTGAGTCTGAGAACATGAGGATTTAGGCAAGAGAAATAAGAACGCCTCTCTGGAGGTCTACCGAACTTACTTAAAATTCCTCTAGGAAACCTGACTCTGGACACATTCTTAACCTTTGCCAATGTGTTTGACCCAGTAAAAATGGAGTTGTAGTACTATCACTCTTCTAAGAATGAACTAATGAATGACATAATGAAGTAACACAGAGAGCATTGAGTACCGTGCCTGGCAAATCAGTAATCACTTACTCTACTCGCTGCTTGAAAGCATGTGTAAAGGAAAGAACATACACCACAAAGTTGGTCTCTTAGCTCGCAGGCCAATCGAAAGCAGTTTTTCCACATTTGATGGCTCAGGCATTAAAAAAACTCCTGCAATCTAGGAGACTCAGGTTCCATCCCTGGATCAGGAAGATCCCCTGGAGAAGGGAATGGCAATCCACTCCATTATTCTTGCCTGGAGAATCCCATGGGCTGAGGAGCCTGATGGGCTACAGTCTATTGGGTTGCAAAGAGTTGGATGTGACTAAGCATAGCACAGCACAGCCCTTGACATTTGGGGCCAGAAAGTTCTTTGTTGTGGGGGCTGTGCATCATGGGTTGTGGAGCAGCATCCCTGCCTCTAACTGCTAGGTGCCAGTAGCATTCCCTCCTGCCCCCCTGCAGGGTGACAACCAGAACTGTCTTCAGATGTGTCCCCTGGAAGGACAGTTACCCCTGATCTGTTGTTTCTCTAAGAGGCATGCCATGATTTGTGAATATATTTATTCTGATGGAAGCACTGCAAACTAAGTCTCTAATTTAGAAAATGGAAGAGAACATGCAAGAAGCAGTTTAAAGAATTTTATCATGGTTTTATAAAATACAGAAGACTTTTTTTTTTCCCCCCTAAAGTTTCCCCCTTCAATCCCAAAGTTCTTCCATAGTCTGGGTAGGGTTGACAGGCTGCCAAGATCCTTCGAAGATTTGGGTGGGAAAGGGAGTTGGCTGGTTTCATGGTTCTCTGTGCCAGCCTTCTCCACACAGCCTTCTCTGTGTGTCTTGTTGAGCATTTGTCCATTGACATGCTTCTGACTGAGTCTGAGAACATGAGGATTTAGGCAAGAGAAATAAGAACGCCTCTCTGGAGGTCTACCGAACTTACTTAAAATTCCTCTAGGAAACCTGACTCTGGACACATTCTTAACCTTTGCCAATGTGTTTGACCCAGTAAAAATGGAGTTGTAGTACTATCACTCTTCTAAGAATGAACTAATGAATGACATAATGAAGTAACACAGAGAGCATTGAGTACCGTGCCTGGCAAATCAGTAATCACTTACTCTACTCGCTGCTTGAAAGCATGTGTAAAGGAAAGAACATACACCACAAAGTTGGTCTCTTAGCTCGCAGGCCAATCGAAAGCAGTTTTTCCACATTTGATGGCTCAGGCATTAAAAAAACTCCTGCAATCTAGGAGACTCAGGTTCCATCCCTGGGTCAGGAAGATCCCCTGTAGGAGGGCATGGCAACTCACTCCATTATTCTTGCCTGGAGAATCCCATGGGCTGAGGAGCCTGATGGGCTACAGTCTATTGGGTTGCAAAGAGTTGGATGTGACTAAGCATAGCACAGCACAGCCCTTGACATTTGGGGCCAGAAAGTTCTTTGTTGTGGGGGCTGTGCATCATGGGTTGTGGAGCAGCATCCCTGCCTCTAACTGCTAGGTGCCAGTAGCATTCCCTCCTGCCCCCCTGCAGGGTGACAACCAGAACTGTCTTCAGATGTGTCCCCTGGAAGGACAGTTACCCCTGATCTGTTGTTTCTCTAAGAGGCATGCCATGATTTGTGAATATATTTATTCTGATGGAAGCACTGCAAACTAAGTCTCTAATTTAGAAAATGGAAGAGAACATGCAAGAAGCAGTTTAAAGAATAATTTCATACTGTTTGCAACATGGAACATGGCTTTAAGAAAGCCATCAACCAGTACTTACTAAATCTTCCCCAATTTGAAGTTCAGTAGTGTGCAGTATCAGTATATACACATTGTTGTATCTCCAGAACTTTTCCATCTTGGAAAACCGAAATCGTGTACCCATCAAACAACAGATGCCATTGCCACTTTGCTCCAGCTCCAAGTCCAACGGCACCAACTGGACTTTCTATCTCTGTGAATCTGACTATTCTTGGTACCCTAGATTAGTGCAGTCATGTGGTATTTGTATTTTTGTGAATGCATAGCGTCTCAAGGTTCATCCATGTTGTAGCATGTGTCACAATTTCCTTCCTTTTTAAGGCTAAATTCTGTCCCAGTGTATGTATATACTACATTTTGTTTATTCATTCTTCTGTCAGTGGACACTTGGTTTGCTTTTACCTTTTGATCGTATTAACAGTGTTGCTTTGAATAGAGTGTATTATACAAATACGTCTGAGACCCTGCTTTACATTCTTTCAGGTCTATGCCCAAAAGTGGAATTGCTGAATCAGGTGGTAGTTTTTTTTTTTTTTTTCACCTCTCTTCTTAACTGTCCTTGCTCTTTCTTAGCTGAGGGAAATGGAATCCACTGTCCTTTGGACCCGTCCCTACCCTTTCTTAAAGCTTTGCCTAGCATCCCTGCTGACCTGATGCTTTGTCTCACCCCATCTTTGTACCTGTGGAACACACAAAGATGTTGTCAAGACCAGTATAGGACCAACATTTGCATCCATGAGCCCATGGTCCTAAGCAGCACCCAGGCAGCCTGATAATTTTGTCTCTGGAAGCTATGCTGTTTGCTCAAACTGTGCGTCTGCTCACAAGCAAGACCTGGCTCCATCTTTGCCTTTCTGCTGAATGCATAGAAGAGGACAGTGACTTGTGAGAAGGGCAGTATGGTATCTTTTTATCCAGTGGCACTTTGGGTAGCGTGTTGTGACTCCAGCCTTCAGGCTCCAGTCACTGCCTGCCTCTGGACAGCTCTGTATTCCAGCTGCTTTTCACGCCACTCTGTGGTCTTCAGAATTCCCAGCTGGAAGTCACCCATTGGGATGCGGAAGGATGGGTGGAACACATAATTTATTTAGAAAAATGCTCCAATTCTGCATTGACATTCTTTGAGTAAGAAAACTGGAGAGCGGACAAGCAGTACATTGAAAAGCTTGTATCTATGGAGACTGTTTTTTTCCGTCCATTCTTTCTTTTTTTTTCCCAGTTAGTCTGAAACCTCCCTAAATCTATATAATTCCATTTGTGGACTAGGTTTACCAAGTCTTGTGGCTGAGAACGAGATCTTGACCATCGGGACGTGAGGATGCGTAAGGGAGTCCAGAAGACCCAAGAGGGGGCCCGTCTCAATATCTAGAGATCAAGATTATGTTAGCAGAGGGGAGCCTGCAGAAGGGGCACTGAATTGACATGCAAAATGACATGTGCAGTGACATGCAATCTTTCTGTGAGCCAGGGCTTCCTCTGCTGCCACCAGGAAGTTGAAGAGGTGGCTAGCAGATTCATGCATGCATCAGCTGACTCTTAAAGGTATAGAAATGAGTGGAAATAGGACTGGTCTTGCTGTTTGACATTTTGGAAAGGCAAATACGTCTGAGACCCTGCTTTACATTCTTTCAGGTCTATGCCCAAAAGTGGAATTGCTGAATCAGGTGGTAGTTTTTTTTTTTTTTTTCACCTCTCTTCTTAACTGTCCTTGCTCTTTCTTAGCTGAGGGAAATGGAATCCACTGTCCTTTGGACCCGTCCCTACCCTTTCTTAAAGCTTTGCCTAGCATCCCTGCTGACCTGATGCTTTGTCTCACCCCATCTTTGTACCTGTGGAACACACAAAGATGTTGTCAAGACCAGTATAGGACCAACATTTGCATCCATGAGCCCATGGTCCTAAGCAGCACCCAGGCAGCCTGATAATTTTGTCTCTGGAAGCTATGCTGTTTGCTCAAACTGTGCGTCTGCTCACAAGCAAGACCTGGCTCCATCTTTGCCTTTCTGCTGAATGCATAGAAGAGGACAGTGACTTGTGAGAAGGGCAGTATGGTATCTTTTTATCCAGTGGCACTTTGGGTAGCGTGTTGTGACTCCAGCCTTCAGGCTCCAGTCACTGCCTGCCTCTGGACAGCTCTGTATTCCAGCTGCTTTTCACGCCACTCTGTGGTCTTCAGAATTCCCAGCTGGAAGTCACCCATTGGGATGCGGAAGGATGGGTGGAACACATAATTTATTTAGAAAAATGCTCCAATTCTGCATTGACATTCTTTGAGTAAGAAAACTGGAGAGCGGACAAGCAGTACATTGAAAAGCTTGTATCTATGGAGACTGTTTTTTTTTTCCGTCCATTCTTTCTTTTTTTTTCCCAGTTAGTCTGAAACCTCCCTAAATCTATATAATTCCATTTGTGGACTAGGTTTACCAAGTCTTGTGGCTGAGAACGAGATCTTGACCATCGGGACGTGAGGATGCGTAAGGGAGTCCAGAAGACCCAAGAGGGGGCCCGTCTCAATATCTAGAGATCAAGATTATGTTAGCAGAGGGGAGCCTGCAGAAGGGGCACTGAATTGACATGCAAAATGACATGTGCAGTGACATGCAATCTTTCTGTGAGCCAGGGCTTCCTCTGCTGCCACCAGGAAGTTGAAGAGGTGGCTAGCAGATTCATGCATGCATCAGCTGACTCTTAAAGGTATAGAAATGAGTGGAAATAGGACTGGTCTTGCTGTTTGACATTTTGGAAAGTAATCCCCAAACCACCAGCTCTTTCGGACCAGAGTAGGTCATATTAAACTAGGTTGCAGAAAAATGAATAATATGGGGCGAAATTCAGTTACTCAGTCAGAGTTTTTAAGAGCCAAGAAACCAGTGCTGAGCAGATTCAGACATGCCTCCTTGGAGTATCCATATTGGTGCATGTCCTCTAATTCCTGTGTATAATTACACACATGAGATACACGCATTTTTCTGAGATTAATTAATTGTTATATTTTGTTAAGAAATTGTTATATTTTTAACTTCTTTTCATCCCATTATTTTCGTGTGACTACTAGAGGTAGATTCTAGTTCTAGAATCACGCAGAAATACTTTTCTTCTGAAAATAAACCGATTACTCTCTTAATTAATTTTCATTTTCTACTCAGCCCATCAGAGGATCATAGGAGCTTTCCTTGGGTTCTCTGAATCAGTCTCATATAGAGCTTTTTGCCTTTTGGATCCAAGCTTTTTCTTTGTCTGCAGGTGGATTCTGTCTCTCAGGGCAGCTCCTTTTTTGCTATCACCTCTTTGGTTTGGGTCTCCAGTGCCACAGCCAGAGCAATCAGCTCCTGTTTGCAGTCTAGCAGGGTTTCTTTCTTTTTATCCCCAAGGGTCTAATGGGGATGTTTCTTTCTTTCTTTTTAAATTTTATTTATTTATTTATTTTCATCTGTCTGTATTCTTTTGGCATTTGTGGGCCTCCCATTGCAGTGCCCTCTCACTGCAGAGCACTGGCTCTGGGTGCACGCATTCCAGAGCACTGGCTCGTAATTGGACACAGTGGCAGCCGCTCTGCGGCATGTGGGATATTCCTGGGCCAGGGATCGAATTGGTGCCCCTTGCACTGCAAGGCAGACTTTTTTCCCACTGGACCACCAGGGAAGCCCTCATGGGAATGTTTCTGTGAACAGATGACAATCTCCGACTTGAAGTTCATGCTCCAACACATGCTAGGCTTGAGTTTTCTGCTTCAAAACTGAAAACTAGTCTTGAGTTTTCCACTCGGTCCCTTGTGGAGTCATTTGGAGACAACTGAGAGATACCGGGATGTTTGTGTGCTGACAGTGGGCCCTGCTCCCCATCTGTGCCCCATCCGGTGCCTCTGCCATGCCTTGTGAGCTGGGGGAGTGCAATGGGGAATTGTTGTTGGCTTTTGGTATTCTTAAAATCTGAATGTGTCATGGCTTGTTTACCTACTCCTGCATTCTTAGAATGGAATTGTTGCTTTTGAGGGTGGACAGAGCTTTATTGCCAGCATTGTTTTTCAGAATGGTAATACCAAGTGTGTTTCCTATCAGCATTGCAAATGAAGGCCCATTTTTCCTAAAAACCACTGATAACAGGATATTATATGTGAAAGTATTCCCTAATTTGATAGGTGAATAAAGCTGTTGTCTTGATTGGTAGTGGGGATTCAATTTTTGTTTCTTGTGTTTTAGATGGTATCACAGTTATGTAAATTTATGTTATTAAAACAGACATTTTTGCATTGTTTCTGCATATGACTCTCCAGTCAGTGCTAGTAGAGACTCAAAAGCAGAATTTGGTTTCTAGGTATTTTGATGTATTCTTGTTATTACTCTTTGAGAACAGGGTCTAGACTTGGTTTATGACTGCTGTTGGTTTAACGCTCTTGGGGTGATGAAGTTGACTCTTGAAATTTCCCCTTCTTTTCTTCATATTATAAGAAGCTTTGTGAGGCACTTCATAAGAGTTTTGTGAAAATACATTGCATTGTAATAGGAATCATATTTTATGAATCTAAAATATGGATTTCTGATTTCATGAGAATGAATCAGATTTATGGGGACAGTGGGGTGGGATATTTGAAATGTAGGCTCTCATCCTAAATCCAGAAGATCTTATTGCCATACCAGCCAGCATGTCCCACACTGAGTTCCTCAGTGTAATAATTTGTTTTGTCTCAGCTTATTTGTTGAAATAAGCTGAGAAACACTGACTTAATCCATCTCTATTTTATTTTGGTTTTAACTTAGGACTTTTTAGACATGAGTATAGTAATGTGCACTGTTGATCTCAGAGGCAACTCTGAACCTATATAGGGTTTTTCAAATGAAACCTTCTTGGTGGGGTTTGAGGGTGGAGTCAAGGGACAAGGCCTTTTGACATACTGAAGATCCTGCCCCAGGAATCCAGTTTGGCAGATGCTCTGTTGGAATAATTTTAAATTTCTGTGTGGCATAAACCCATGTTCTGTAGGTTAAAAATCTGACAGTAGTTTTTAAATTGTGAACTGAAGGAATGTTAATGTATGTAGAGGGTTCCTTCCTTTCCTTTCCCCCCCTTTTTTTTTTCTTCTGGCCTTAAATCTATTCCTTTAGGCTCTTAACAAAAAGATAATGGCATAACTGAAAAAACTTGTTGTACATGTGTGTGCATGTGTGTGCCTGTACACCAAGAAGGTAACTCTTGCTCTGGAAATGAATATTTACTGCTTTTTGAGAGTGGCTTTTTTTCCTCCTAGAATGAAAAGTAGTCAAACCAGTCTCATTGCTCCATTTTGATTGCTATTTCTTAGTCTTAAAATTACTTAATAATACTGCTATATTGATTTTTGTGTGTGTGTGCAAGGCAGTGAGCTAAGGAAGAGGACAGATAGAAGTTATGTTTCTTGGCTTTAGAAAACTTAAGACTTCAGGCGGAGAGAGAAAAGCAGTGGAAAAGTGAAAAGGTATTAATTATACATAATTGCCAATCGAGAAACTTAAGACATGTCACAGAACTGAACATAATAGGTTGTGTATTGGTCATCTAATGTCTGCCTGTGGCAGATCAGAGGAAAGAGAGATGGAGGCCCAGAGGACAGTTCTGTGGTGGTGAGGATGTTTGTGAAACTAAAATATCTCTGGGTATAAGTGAAACAAATGTTCACTTTCTTTCTCTCTCTCTCTCTTTTTTTTTTTTTAACCACCCAGAATTAATAACGGTTTACATCTGGTTATACTCACCTCTATTGTATTACCTTTCAGAAATAGAGCATTCATGAGAAAAGAGTCTCCTCTAACCAACCTTGCAAGGTGAATTCCCATCCCCCCTCCCATCATCCACACAAGTCCATCCCTCTCGTCAAATTCATCCATATCCTCATCCTGGGGTGTTTATTTTATTTATAAGTATCCACAAAGGATCTCTAGTGCTTTTGTATATATTTCTTTAATTTGCATAAATTGTATTATAATGTGCACAGGCAAAAACTTTTGTAAATGTAGCCTCAGGCACTTCCTGGACCCTGAAAGTTCATTTCTAAATTCCTGTTAAAGAGGAAGTTTATACTGGAACCCAGCAAGATATGGGATAGGGGCTGGGGAGCAGCCCACAGGTGGACTTACTGCATGAGCAGGAAGGAGGGTTCTTCCGAGGCTGTCACTCTACTTAGGGTGTGGGAGGCACTGTCCCCTGAGGCCTTAAGAAACTCATTTGCAGTCTTCATTCTTTTCTGTGCCTTTCATTTTGAATTTACCTTGTACTTCCTCAGAGCTAGTTGCTTTTTCAGATGTATACATCTTGCTTCTTCACCTGAACTGTAAACTTCTTAAAATCTGACCCTTAATTCTTCACCTCTTTGCCTCTCCTCTTGGTGCCTTACCTAAGAAATTCCTGGTGAATTTCTCTCTGTCTTTCTTCAAATGTTGTGCAGTAGAAACGTTCGTTATGGTGTTAAGTCTTTAAATAATCCTCAGAAACTAAACTTGAGGCATGCAAAGATAAACGGTGACAATTTAAGCCAGCCAGAAAGCTGTAATGTGGGCTTGGGCTATCGTTTGGTACAGATCTGTGTCTGATGGCTGAGCTCCCGCCATCAGGAAATGGCAAACAGTCTAGGTAAGTGCAGGCACGCCTTTGCTTACTTGCAGACCAGAGCCATCCAGCCAGGGACGAGGAAGCTCACATCGGGGCTTGGCAGCTGCTTTTCAGAGTCAAGGGAGTCAGGGCTAACCAGGGATCCAGGACTCAAAGCCAAAAGGAGAGAGTGTATCTCAGCAGAGAGGAAAATACCACCCTGTGAACCTGTTTTAGTTTCTGTTTGTACAGCATACACGTTCTTAATGTGTGTTTTATTTTAGTCTGCAGGCCTTTCTCACTGCACACCCAGACATTACTCCAAGTCTCCTCTACCTGCCCTCCCTCTGATGTGTGATGTCAGAAATATAATGTGTCGTGCAGTGTGAGCATTGTTATCTCTCATGGCTGACCCTACAGAGTCCTTTCCCAGGTTGACTGTGCGTGCACTATGGTAACAAACATGAGACATTGTTCTCTTCTGATGGACACATGTGCAGTATTTGTATATTCAGAGAACAGGGAATATATCAAAAAAAGCCATCACCTGCTACTTGGTTTTATAGCTTAAAAACAGTGTCTCAAGTGGGTGGACTAGCTTAGGCTGACTTTTATTATCTTTAGGGTCCTCGAATCTCCAAGTTTATGACTTGACTTTCCCTATTTGGTGGAGTCCTCGTAGGGATCTACAGCATAAGCTTGTCCTGAGGTCCTTAAGAAACTCATTTGCAGTCTTCATTCTTTTCTGTGCCTTTCATTTTGAATTTACCTTGTACTTCCTCAGAGCTAGTTGCTTTTTCAGATGTATACATCTTGCTTCTTCACCTGAACTGTAAACTTCTTAAAATCTGACCCTTAATTCTTCACCTCTTTGCCTCTCCTCTTGGTGCCTTACCTAAGAAATTCCTGGTGAATTTCTCTCTCTGTCTTTCTTCAAATGTTGTGCAGTAGAAACGTTCGTTATGGTGTTAAGTCTTTAAATAATCCTCAGAAACTAAACTTGAGGCATGCAAAGATAAACGGTGACAATTTAAGCCAGCCAGAAAGCTGTAATGTGGGCTTGGGCTATCGTTTGGTACAGATCTGTGTCTGATGGCTGAGCTCCCGCCATCAGGAAATGGCAAACAGTCTAGGTAAGTGCAGGCACGCCTTTGCTTACTTGCAGACCAGAGCCATCCAGCCAGGGACGAGGAAGCTCACATCGGGGCTTGGCAGCTGCTTTTCAGAGTCAAGGGAGTCAGGGCTAACCAGGGATCCAGGACTCAAAGCCAAAAGGAGAGAGTGTATCTCAGCAGAGAGGAAAATACCACCCTGTGAACCTGTTTTAGTTTCTGTTTGTACAGCATACACGTTCTTAATGTGTGTTTTATTTTAGTCTGCAGGCCTTTCTCACTGCACACCCAGACATTACTCCAAGTCTCCTCTACCTGCCCTCCCTCTGATGTGTGATGTCAGAAATATAATGTGTCGTGCAGTGTGAGCATTGTTATCTCTCATGGCTGACCCTACAGAGTCCTTTCCCAGGTTGACTGTGCGTGCACTATGGTAACAAACATGAGACATTGTTCTCTTCTGATGGACACATGTGCAGTATTTGTATATTCAGAGAACAGGGAATATATCAAAAAAAGCCATCACCTGCTACTTGGTTTTATAGCTTAAAAACAGTGTCTCAAGTGGGTGGACTAGCTTAGGCTGACTTTTATTATCTTTAGGGTCCTCGAATCTCCAAGTTTATGACTTGACTTTCCCTATTTGGTGGATGAATTCTTCTTACGTAGGGATCTACAGCTATCACTGATTTGCTTGTTATTTGTCACGAGAGTGGGAGATTGAGGATGAAAACAAGTCACTCGTGTCACCAGGTTTTGTTTTGTTTTTAATACCTAAGGATCCACAAAAAAAACCCAAAGCAAAACAATGCAGGCACAAGATGATCAGGGCGGTGTGACCAGTGGAATCCTTCAAACCCACTGTTCTTCTATCCATCGTAAAGCTCAGCCTTCAGTTCATCCTTGGAAACAGTGCAAAGAATAGCTCCTCAGCCAAATCATGTTTTCAAAAATGATTTTTTTTTTTACATGTTCACATTTCCTGTCAGAGTTGAGTGTTGAATTGCTTTGAAGGCTAGACTTAGGAGCTCCACACTTCAGCCTGAAAATGAATGTAAATGCTGAGATTTCTGGTTTTTTTTTGTGGGGGTGCGCTGCTGCTTGAGGAGGGGGCTGAGGCTGTGATGAGTAGCTCTGTGCTGGAGGTACTCTGTGTGCCAGGCGCAAACCGTCCAAAACCAGAGCTGAGGTGCCAGAGCCAGCTCAGGCTCCGCCTGTTAGGTGGAGTGTCAGCCCGGGGGGACCCGGTGGAATAGGAGCAGATTATTAGACAGGGAGGGACAGGAAAAGGAAGCTTCCACAGGGAGGGAGAGAATGAGGGTCAATGGGCCATGGCCCGGGAGAGGCTCTCCGATTGTACTCTGAATGCAGGGAAGGGCGCAAGGTCACAGCTTGGCTCGGGTGGGTGGTGAGAGGGACTGGGAAGGGGAAAATGCTCTGGGGTGAGCTTGGGAGGAGATGGAAAAATCAGCTAGACAGATGCAGGAAAGCCTGGGGGCAAGCACAAGGCTGAACTGGCCCCTCCGTGGGCAGTACCTTGCACACTGAGCTCCTGGGGGCTGATGCTCTGCTTGTCACAGCAGGGCCTCCTCACTGTTCCTCAGGGTCCTAAGTTCATTGATGACAGGGGTACAGGTGCCAGCCAGCCCTTCCGAGAAACCTCTCTGTCACAGGGGTTGGACCTCAAAAAGTACTTGCTGCTTAGGAGACCCTGGGACTCTGCTGAAGGAAGGATGGTTCAGGGGATGCTTCCGACATGCCAACAAGGGAGCAGGAATTACTAAGTGGAGGGGTTCAAATGTAGTCTCTTCACCTTGAAGACCTTCCCATGCTACATATGCAGTGAAGTGAGAATAAACATGTGGAAAGAATAATATTGTCAGGGAAAGGTCACGAAGTTTGGGTTCTGAATTTGAACCAAGGTCCTAGGCTTGCTTTGTGGAGAAGCCAGTATGCATTCCTTTGAAATGAGGACTTTGCTGTAAGGAGCTCTTAAGTCGTTGTTACCTTATTAAAAAGAGATTTTTCTGAACCTCAGTTTTTCCATCTGCCAGCTGAGAGGGGGTCACTATGAGCATTGAGTACATGAAGCCTGTGGCTTAGCCCAGTGCCTAACAGGGTTTGAAGGCTAGACTTAGGAGCTCCACACTTCAGCCTGAAAATGAATGTAAATGCTGAGATTTCTGGTTTTTTTGTGGGGGTGCGCTGCTGCTTGAGGAGGGGGCTGAGGCTGTGATGAGTAGCTCTGTGCTGGAGGTACTCTGTGTGCCAGGCGCAAACCGTCCAAAACCAGAGCTGAGGTGCCAGAGCCAGCTCAGGCTCCGCCTGTTAGGTGGAGTGTCAGCCCGGGGGGACCCGGTGGAATAGGAGCAGATTATTAGACAGGGAGGGACAGGAAAAGGAAGCTTCCACAGGGAGGAGAGAATGAGGGTCAATGGGCCATGGCCCGGGAGAGGCTCTCCGATTGTACTCTGAATGCAGGGAAGGGCGCAAGGTCACAGCTTGGCTCGGGTGGGTGGTGAGAGGGACTGGGAAGGGGAAAATGCTCTGGGGTGAGCTTGGGAGGAGATGGAAAAATCAGCTAGACAGATGCAGGAAAGCCTGGGGGCAAGCACAAGGCTGAACTGGCCCCTCCGTGGGCAGTACCTTGCACACTGAGCTCCTGGGGGCTGATGCTCTGCTTGTCACAGCAGGGCCTCCTCACTGTTCCTCAGGGTCCTAAGTTCATTGATGACAGGGGTACAGGTGCCAGCCAGCCCTTCCGAGAAACCTCTCTGTCACAGGGGTTGGACCTCAAAAAGTACTTGCTGCTTAGGAGACCCTGGGACTCTGCTGAAGGAAGGATGGTTCAGGGGATGCTTCCGACATGCCAACAAGGGAGCAGGAATTACTAAGTGGAGGGGTTCAAATGTAGTCTCTTCACCTTGAAGACCTTCCCATGCTACATATGCAGTGAAGTGAGAATAAACATGTGGAAAGAATAATATTGTCAGGGAAAGGTCACGAAGTTTGGGTTCTGAATTTGAACCAAGGTCCTAGGCTTGCTTTGTGGAGAAGCCAGTATGCATTCCTTTGAAATGAGGACTTTGCTGTAAGGAGCTCTTAAGTCGTTGTTACCTTATTAAAAAGAGATTTTTCTGAACCTCAGTTTTTCCATCTGCCAGCTGAGAGGGGGTCACTATGAGCATTGAGTACATGAAGCCTGTGGCTTAGCCCAGTGCCTAACAGGGTGTGAGCATTGAATGTGTCAGCTCTTACTAGCAAGCTGTGCCCTACTGGAGTGAAACCCATGTCACCAAGAACATTAACTACACAGGTACTTCATGAGCAGACATATCTGAGCACATTGTTTCTTATTACTCGTGACCTTTCTTTTTCTCGAGACCTTCCCTGGTTCCCTCCTCACCAACCAGAGGAATGACCTGATCTTTTGCTCCCACTGGAGTGACCTGAGGCCGCTGGTTTCTTCCTGTCTATGTTGTCTTGACCTGGCTCCTTCACATACCCACCTTCTTCCCTAGATAACCCAAGCTACTTGAGGGATGTGCCTCCTGGGTCCCCCTCTAGGGCTCACATCCATGAATGCGTTGCAGTGTTTGGTTGAAGTGTTTGAAAATGCTGGGGAAGGTGTTCCATGTACACAAGAGGGGCCCCTTGGCACAGGTCTACCATCCACTTGTGCTTATGGCTGCTTTGTTGCTTCAAAGGCAACTGGTTCAGTGACCTGTAAGTTGGACCAGTGAACCTGTGACATTCTCACCCAGAAACATGTGGCTGCCTCCCCCACGGCCCAGGGAACTTGGGTGGCAGACACCATAAGGCTGAGTTCTGAGGCTCTCGTTTAGAGTGTCAGAATGCAGTGCTTCTCTGTGTTTCCTTGGAATCTGAGCAGGTAGGTTCATCTTCTAGAAATAAGCCTGAGATCTTTAAGGATAGACTACTCCAAGATGGAAAATAAAAAAATGTAGTGTTGTTTTAAATTAAAAAACACATTAAATAAGGAACCAAATAATTTCTAGGGTAGATGGCAAAGGGTAGATTCTGCTGTAAGTGAACTACTGTGCTGATAACTACTCTTGAGGGTTTTTTTTTTCCGCTTGAACTTGGGATCCCTGCATATCGCAGACAAGCATCAAAGCCCAAGATTCAAATCTGTTACTGAATTCATTCCAGGAAAGCGGAGAAAAGCTACCAATTTGTCATCTGTTATAAAATTTTATAACCTTTCTCTCTCTTTCTTTCTCTCTCTGTTTTTAATATTTTTGCACTATTATTCACTCAACCTGTGATACTATGCCAGATTTGTGCCTGCTCATTTTACTGTGTGTACACGGCTGTGGTCTCTATCTTCTAAGTAAAGACTGGCAGATTGAGTTAGCAGTGCTGAAATCGCACACGCTGCGTTGTCCTCAAGTCAGTCTGTCTGTGGTTTGAGGCTGGCTATTTTGAGGCATGGTCAGGAGGGAGCCAGTTAAAAACTTGAATTGCCTTATTCCCAGGGTGGTCTTTCTGTCGAAACTGTGGTCAGTGTAGCAGGAGAGCAATTTGACCAACCTCTCGTGTCACTTCCTGTCTGGATGGAGAAGAAAGAAATCTTCATTTCTCCCAGTTGCCAGTTTATATAGCTTCCCAGTAGAGCAGGAGTAGCTTGGAAAGATTCTGAATTTTGTTTCTCACTGGATATGCAAATAGGTGTTGAGGAATCCTGGTAACGGGTTTGTCTTGGGGTTGTGGAATGAGGAGTGCACCATGCACCATTTTGTACTTTGTATAACAAAGTGAGTGAGAAGGCCAGCAGCTCGGTGGGTCAGAGAGGCTACCTCGGAGTCACATAGCTATCGTAGATTGAGGATGCTTCTCAAAGACACCAACTTCCTTGGAAAGTCTTATTTTGAGGATTTCACCAAATTTCAGCTCAGTATTTAGTTAACACAGACGAATCATTATGGAACATGTTAATTCTGTTTTTCCATTTTTATACAATCAGTCGAACATTTCCTTTTGAAATACAATACTCTTTCAGGTTTTGCTCTGAAGCATTTTTTTCTAACTTTCTATTTCTGTTGCAATATTTTCTGCCGCCCAGATATCACCAGATGGACAGGGACATTTCAGTACCCCCTCTTCCCATCCCCACTCCCCAAGTTCTCACAAGCCACACCCACAAGTGCTGAGTTCCGCCTGGCTGCCTGCCTTGGCACAGGCCTTTGATTCCTGAAATGCTCAGGAATGCTCAGGACCAAAAAAAAAAGTGTTTTTCAGGTGAGCCTATCCAAGAGAGCCTTTTTCCTAAACAAACAAACAAACAAACAAACAAACAAAAAAGCAAAGCCAAAGATACTCCTTGCCGCTCCCCCAACATCCCACCCACTCCAGAGCAGTGAAGGCAGGTACAATTCTGACTCCTCTATGATTTTTCTTCAATGTCCCCTTAGAAGTAACATCTCCTGTGTCTGGTGGCCTTTACACAGGCAAGGTTACTGGGCGTCCATAGGCCACATGATGCATGGGAATAGCAGCCGGACTCCACATACACCTTCCTACTCAGCCCCGTCTGAGTCTTCTCCTCAGGTTTGTTTTCTGTAATCACAGAAATAGCAAAAAATGTCAGCTTACTACTGTCTGTGAGTTGGCACTAGTCCAGGGAGTTTCAAAGGTATGTTTTATTGATTCTATAAGTCCGCAGTAGAATGGACAAGCTGAGCTGAACCTCAGGGCCAGGAAAGCCCCTGTTTCAACAGCAACTCCTGCGTGAGCCCTCGTCTGGATGGGGCTCACAGAGCAGTCACAGTTCAAGGTGAAGTGTATACTTAACCCTTTCTTCAACACACCCCTCCAAGTTTCTTTTGTGCAAACATGTGTCCAAGTCACATCTCTGCAGGAATTTCACATGTCTAGTTTACTTTGCGTCCTGTAAGTGTACTTGCTATTGTTTTATGGCTCCGCTTCTTGGAGGGCTGTTGTCCGACCTTGGGTATGAAGGCCGGTTCCTATTGTGCTTTCAAGAGGAACTTCTCATGAGATGAAAACCATAAGACAGTCTTCTGAACAAGACTCATTAAGATACAGTAGCCCATTCTCTGCTAATAAGTTGATTGCTTTCCAGACCTGAAGGGGTGGACCAAGCTGTTTTGCGAAAACAATGGAAAATTAGCTCTGTAAATTTTCACTGCTGCCATATTTTGTACTGGCATTTGTATCTGCACTGTTCCATTCATTGGTTAGAACTGAAAAAAGTTGAAACAAGAGCATTTTTTAAACCAAAAGTAAATTGTGAGTCTCACTTGAAGGCGGACTGGAGACACCTAACAATTTTCTAAATTTTTTCACAAGGATTCCTTAGTTGCTGAAGTCCTAGTGGGTGAGATTATTCCCATCTTTTGCTGCTGTGTTCATCTTCTGGGTTATATAAGGGCTTCAAATGTTCATGCATGCATGCTCAGTTGTGTCCAACTCTTTGCGATACCTTGGAGAGTTGCCATTTCCTTCTTCAGGGAATCTTCACAACCCAGGGATCAAACCAGCATCTCTTATATTTCCTGCATTGGGAGATGAATTGTTTACCACTACATCAAATGTAGATGGAGACAGTCTCAGTTTCTTGCAGGAAGAAAGAAGCTATTCCTTCATCTCAGCTTGGTTAAAAGCTGATAGTGATGCCCAAAGGTGGAACTTTTTCTCTGGCTTAATGAACCTCTAGGCCATCTCCTCCTTTCTCATGGTTGTCTTCACGTCAATGTGGAAGACTCCAGGATATCCCTTCTTTGAGCTAATCATTTTTTTGGCTCCAGGCACTCATTTTCAAGTTTCTAGAAGTTATCTTCACAAAGACCCCCACCCCCACCAGCACACCTCAATCTCAGATCTCTGAGCAGACATTTCTAGAATAGAATTTGTCATCTCCTTTCCTGTACCTGCTTACCCTCTTGCATTTCCTACATCTTCTAATTTCACCCCCACCCTTCCAGTCATGCTTGAAACCTTGGATTTTTCTCCTGCCCCTCAGTCCTCATGTTGCCTCAGTCACTAAGGTCTGTCATTTCTACATCATTCTTTTCCTTCATTCTCTTTGTCGGGTTTCTCTTCTCATTCTGGCCTTTGGTGTGTTTTGTCCTTATCATTTTGGCAAAGTGTGGCTGACAAGTCCTCCTCTGTTGAAGCAGCCTGAATTGTATCAAAACTGTTAGTTCAGAATCTTCCGTAGCCCCTTGGTTGACAGACGTGTTCATTCTAACAAGAATTAAAACAGACCCCACTCTCTACTGCCTGGCATCCCAGGCCTCCTGTGATCTCCCTGCAGACTCCCTTTGCAAAGTGGTTTCTGTTCATCTTAATCTCCTTTACACACCCTCCACTCTAGCCAGACCCTCTACCTAGCAGTCTTCTAACATTGTTGGCACTTTCCAGACAATGTGTTGCTTCTCACACTTTGTGTGAAATGCTTTCCCTCCCTTCTTCATTTTCTCTTCATTTTTTAGTTCACATATTCTGCAACCACCAATTGAGTTATTTTTTTCTGTGCCAGGCCCTGGCTACCTGTTAAATACATGGAGATGAGGCACATAGCTCTGGTTGCTGTGTTTACGGTCTTTTTTTTTTAAAATTTTTTTTGGGGGGTGGGGGATGGGTTGGGGAGGGAGAGGGGCAGGCAGGCCACTTCTGTTGGTCTTTCATTTATCTGTTTTCATCCATCTTTGTTCTTTGACCCCTGTGGGCTTCCCATCGCAGTGGCCTCTGTTGTCTCAGAGCACCAGCTCTGGGTGCATGCGCTCCAGAGCTCCAGCACAGTCATTGGACACATGGGTCCAGCCGCTCCGCGGCACGTGGGATCTTCCCAGGCCAGGGATCAAACCGGTGCCCCTTGCACAGCAAGGCAGTGTCCTTACCCACTGGACCACCAGGGAAGCCCCGTTTATGGTCTTTTAATGGGAGAGTCAGATAATAAACCAGCACACGGATATGAATAATGTAGGGTGATTATATGGAAAAATGCATCTGATACGTTTAAGAGACAGTGAAAGAGAGAAGGCTAGTATAGTTTTTGTGTTCAGAAAAGGACTTTCTGAGATGGAAGAGGGAAACCACCATACACAGAGCTGGGAAGCAACATTCTCGGCAGACAGACCAGCATGTACAAAGGCCTTGAGTAGGTTGGGCGTAAGACTTAAAGAAGTGAAACTCTATGATCCTTCATTTATTGAAGTCTCATGAGTCTACTGTATTTCTCCTCTTGATAGGTATGTCAGTAGTTGGCTCAGCTAGACTCATGTCTACCTCCCCTAAGCATCTTAACACTTCAGTCTTCTCACACAGGCTCATATTAGTTTTATTGCATGAGTGTGCTATGCATTCTTTGAGGATAGTGACTATGTACCAGACATTGCTGTTTTTCTTCCTGTTAGCTTCCAGAGGAGAGGGACTTCCCTCTAACAAGAATTTACAAATTACTTGATGGATTATTTGTTGAAGTTGGCGAATGTAACTCACAAATTATCTTACCTTTAGCCAGTAGTGGAACTTATCTTGTGGACACCCTCTCCTGATTGCTGACCTTTCTGGACTTGTAGCACCTTTTTAGTCCTTAAACTTAGCTGCATTTCTAAAGAATGTCTTGTTTTTCAAGCTCAAGAGAAGTCAGGGTTAGTATCCTCTTTCAGCTTTCCTTAGGGTAAGAGGTCTGGCATGCTCTGAGGTTCATGCATTGAACTTGGAGTTTCTGGAGGTTGTTCCAGTTTTGGTTAGAAGCTTGGATTGGAGCCAGTTTTTCCATTTGTCTATTTTCATCCATCTTTGTTCTTTGACCCCTGTGGGCTTCCCATCGCAGTGGCCTCTGTTGTCTCAGAGCACCAGCTCTGGGTGCATGCGCTCCAGAGCTCCAGCACAGTCATTGGACACATGGGTCCAGCCGCTCCGCGGCACGTGGGATCTTCCCAGGCCAGGGATCAAACCGGTGCCCCTTGCACAGCAAGGCAGTGTCCTTACCCACTGGACCACCAGGGAAGCCCCGTTTATGGTCTTTTAATGGGAGAGTCAGATAATAAACCAGCACACGGATATGAATAATGTAGGGTGATTATATGGAAAAATGCATCTGATACGTTTAAGAGACAGTGAAAGAGAGAAGGCTAGTATAGTTTTTGTGTTCAGAAAAGGACTTTCTGAGATGGAAGAGGGAAACCACCATACACAGAGCTGGGAAGCAACATTCTCGGCAGACAGACCAGCATGTACAAAGGCCTTGAGTAGGTTGGGCGTAAGACTTAAAGAAGTGAAACTCTATGATCCTTCATTTATTGAAGTCTCATGAGTCTACTGTATTTCTCCTCTTGATAGGTATGTCAGTAGTTGGCTCAGCTAGACTCATGTCTACCTCCCCTAAGCATCTTAACACTTCAGTCTTCTCCACACAGGCTCATATTAGTTTTATTGCATGAGTGTGCTATGCATTCTTTGAGGATAGTGACTATGTACCAGACATTGCTGTTTTTCTTCCTGTTAGCTTCCAGAGGAGAGGGACTTCCCTCTAACAAGAATTTACAAATTACTTGATGGATTATTTGTTGAAGTTGGCGAATGTAACTCACAAATTATCTTACCTTTAGCCAGTAGTGGAACTTATCTTGTGGACACCCTCTCCTGATTGCTGACCTTTCTGGACTTGTAGCACCTTTTTAGTCCTTAAACTTAGCTGCATTTCTAAAGAATGTCTTGTTTTTCAAGCTCAAGAGAAGTCAGGGTTAGTATCCTCTTTCAGCTTTCCTTAGGGTAAGAGGTCTGGCATGCTCTGAGGTTCATGCATTGAACTTGGAGTTTCTGCGAGGGTTGTTCCAGTTTTGGTTAGAAGCTTGGATGAGCCAGTGCATTGGTCAGACACAGCTATCCTGCAGACTCTGGTCTTGAACGAGCCACACTGTTGATTGATGTGGCTCAGCAATACTAGGATGGCTGAATGTGGTTGTGATCCTGGAATTTTGTTAAGAGCTGAAATCAGCCCAGTTTAGTGGCCCTTCATATTGGATGAATGTCATGGTAGAGCAAGAAGTGAGGCCAAACGTAGAGATATTCATAAATGTCTTTTTTTTTTTTTTTTGATTCTTTTAAAAAAAAGTGATTTGGCTGTCTTGCCCAAATGAAATCTTACTTGAAACCTGCGCCCACCCACCCCCTGCTTAAAATAAACAAAAGTTGAGTTCTACTGGTTAACTAGGGGCATAAGTTCAAAGCTGTTTATTTTTGTTTTTTGATTCTACAGCTACTTATTAAGCACTTATTTTACCAGGGATTCAGCAAGGAGCTAAGAAGACAGTTATACACCAGGAAGCTGAGTGACTTCCAGCTCAGAGCAGCTGGTGTGTTCTTCCCACCTTCCACACCACAGGGGCCCCTTGGAACAGAGTTTGCAAACCACAATCTGTAATAAGAACACTAAAAGGAGGACACCTTGTAAGTTATTATCTGACATTTACAAACGAGTGTACTAATAAAAATCCCAGTATACTAATAAAAATTCAAAAGGGTGTTTTTAAGTTTTTTTCTCAGTAAACACTTGGTGTAGAGCAGCTGCCATATGCATTTCCCCCTGCCTGGAAAAACTTTCCCTTTTCTTTTTATCTCTCCTGTCCTCTTGTATATAACTTGTCCCTTCTGTCCACTCCCAGCCTAGGAGTGTTTTGTTTCTCCAGGTGCACCTTGGTCTTTTGCAGGTCAAGGCTGTGTGAGATTTGAAAAACTTTCTAATTTTAGACTCCAGTTAAGGTACCATTGGCAGGCTTCCCTGGTGGTCCAGTGGGTAAGGACACAACCTTGCAGTGCAGGAGGCGCTGGTTCGATCCCTGGCCTGGGAAGATCCCATGTGCCGCAGAGCGGCTGGACCAATGTGTCCATTTACTGAGCCGGAGCTCTGGAGTGCATGCGCCCAGAGCCGGTGCTCTGCAACAACAGAGGTCACTGCTATGGGAGGCCCACAGGGGCCAAAGAACAAAGATGGATGAAAACAGATAAATGAAAGACCAATGGAAGTGGCCCGCCTACCCCCTCCCTCCCCAACCCGCCCCTCGCCCCCAATTTAAAAATTTGGAGTAGAGTTTCTTTACAGTGTTATGTTAGTTTCTAACGTTCAGCAGAGTGAATCAGCTATGTATATATGCATTTATCCCCTAATTTTGGATTCGCTTCCCTTTTAGGTCACCATAGAGCATTGAGTAGAGTTCCCTGTGCTATACAGTAGGTTTTCATTAGTTGTCTATTTTACAAATAGTATCAGCGGTATATATATGTCAATCCCAGTTGATCCCCACTTCAAGCCATCCTTGGTATCTGTGCATTTTTTCTCTACATCTGTGTCTGTATTTCTTAGTGGCCATTTTTGATTCTTGGGCCTGGCCCTTGCTGCTGTTAGTTACACCCCCAGCACTCCTGGAATGAATAATGGAAATATCATGAACTCATAGTCAAGTGAACTAGACATTTGAATACTGTTCTACCTGCATGGGGTACCGGCCAAGGAACTTGCCTCAGCACCTTGCCTCATCGACAGCATTACACGGTTATGGAGAGAACTACAAATGAGATCAAGAATGTATTCCATGCAGTACCTGAGTCATAACCAGAGCTTACAAAAGATGGACATTTTTCTTACTATGATTTTGAAAGTCCAAGTGGGAAATTTAAGATCTCCCCAAGTATATGGCAGAAGAGATGATGCTCTGTGTGTCTTATTTTTCATTTCCAAGGTCACTGTCCATTCTTTATATACTGTTGGTTGGATTGTCACTGAAGTGTCTCTCAGCGCTGTTCATTGGTACTTATTGAAAAAGGTGAGTGTTCTGGCAGAGATGTTAACATCTGTTTTTGCTGATATGTCTTTATAGTCTTGTAGGTATATTAAGGACCATATATAAAAATCCTATGACTGAGGCTAATCCAATTGAATGTATTAACAGCTAAAGACACTCCAGGCTCAATTAGATCCTGTATAGAACAGGGTGGGGAGATGTGTAGTAGTACTTTCCAGCCAGGTTCCAGCAGGATTCTTTAAGGGAAGAGGGCACAGGAAAATGACTGTGAAATGCACACAGGCCAGTATGCCTCTGGTATGACCCCATGTGCAGCTACTCCTCTAGCACTGATTCCTGTCTTCTTTGTAACATTTTAGAAACATGTCTGGACATGCCAACAGGTGGGAGATGATCCTTGTTTTAGCAAAAAGCTTGCAAAAATCCCTGCTGCCCTATAAAGTGCAGCACTTTGTGAGAGGAGGCAGAGGGCATACATTCAGGATTAATAGGTTTTTTTCTTGGTGGAACTCCAGAGTGAGGCTGTCCTTGCCAAAGGAACATCACCTCCAGGCCTGTGACTTGGAATATTTTTTGAGTGGTTGATTGGTCATGGGGGAGTGATCCAGGAGCCTCCTCCTCAGTGTTGGTTGCCTGCTTGGACTTGCCAAAACTCTTTTTATCTCTCAACTTCTTCATCTGTAAAATAGGCTTAACTTTAATAACACTCAGGGAAGGAAGAACTCATCAGGTTTGTGTGGATTCCTGAATTTCCCCTCAAGAAGCACTTTGAAGATGCAAAATTGTCTCCAAAAGCTTGGAGGTGTTATAAGTGTGCACAATTGGAGGCTTTTTTGTCTTACACTTCTGATTGGCTTGTGACCACAGGGCCATTGAAGGCTTCAAATTCTGGGGTAGAATATTGAGTCCCAGATTGTACTTGAATTGCTCTTGATCATGTTTTATTTTTCTCTGAGGAAGCCTTGACTTGTTGCCTTAGATTACACACCAAGGCTTTCATTGGAGTTCTGTTTTGCTGCTTTGTCCGTGTGCCAGGAAGGAGTGTGTGTGCATGCATGTGTGTGTATCAGCCCACAGTTTATAGGTAACTTCTGTTGAAAGTGAGATGAAACAGTTTCAAGAAATTCAGACAAATTCGGCCTTTTGTCTTTTGTCTTCCGCTGTTAAGTTTGGCCACTAGCTCCTTCCTAGAAGTGTGGTAACTCCACAACCATATCAATTAACTACTTTCTTGTGTCATTGGAAAGACATGTTGCAACTTGGGATGATTTTTCTTTTTGGTTTTCTTTTTGATTATTTTTCCACACTTCTGGTTCCTTTGAGACAGATTTTCAGCCTGGGTCAGATGGAAACCTCTTTTCAGTTTGGAGCTCTCCTGACCTCACTGGGACAGTGAGAAGACTGGTGGAGATGAGGGGGAGGGACCCTATGCCCTCACTACTCAAAGTGTGGTCCTTGAACCAACAGCATCAGCATC
This sequence comes from Tragulus kanchil, assembly GCA_022376925.1. NCBI lineage: Eukaryota > Metazoa > Chordata > Mammalia > Artiodactyla > Tragulidae > Tragulus > Tragulus kanchil. The sequence continues at coordinate 187,333,640 of JAIOJX010000030.1, forward strand.
ACTTGGGTGTTTGTTACAAATTCAGAATCTTGCCCCCCTCATCACCCTCCCAGTTACTGAGTAAGCCTGTTTTACCAACATCACCAGGTATAAAGTGCAGCACTTTGTGAGAGGAGGCAGAGGGCATACATTCAGGATTAATAGGTTTTTCTTGGTGGAACTCCAGAGTGAGGCTGTCCTTGCCAAAGGAACATCACCTCCAGGCCTGTGACTTGGAATATTTTTTGAGTGGTTGATTGGTCATGGGGGAGTGATCCAGGAGCCTCCTCCTCAGTGTTGGTTGCCTGCTTGGACTTGCCAAAACTCTTTTTATCTCTCAACTTCTTCATCTGTAAAATAGGCTTAACTTTAATAACACTCAGGGAAGGAAGAACTCATCAGGTTTGTGTGGATTCCTGAATTTCCCCTCAAGAAGCACTTTGAAGATGCAAAATTGTCTCCAAAAGCTTGGAGGTGTTATAAGTGTGCACAATTGGAGGCTTTTTTGTCTTACACTTCTGATTGGCTTGTGACCACAGGGCCATTGAAGGCTTCAAATTCTGGGGTAGAATATTGAGTCCCAGATTGTACTTGAATTGCTCTTGATCATGTTTTATTTTTCTCTGAGGAAGCCTTGACTTGTTGCCTTAGATTACACACCAAGGCTTTCATTGGAGTTCTGTTTTGCTGCTTTGTCCGTGTGCCAGGAAGGAGTGTGTGTGCATGCATGTGTGTGTATCAGCCCACAGTTTATAGGTAACTTCTGTTGAAAGTGAGATGAAACAGTTTCAAGAAATTCAGACAAATTCGGCCTTTTGTCTTTTGTCTTCCGCTGTTAAGTTTGGCCACTAGCTCCTTCCTAGAAGTGTGGTAACTCCACAACCATATCAATTAACTACTTTCTTGTGTCATTGGAAAGACATGTTGCAACTTGGGATGATTTTTCTTTTTGGTTTTCTTTTTGATTATTTTTCCACACTTCTGGTTCCTTTGAGACAGATTTTCAGCCTGGGTCAGATGGAAACCTCTTTTCAGTTTGGAGCTCTCCTGACCTCACTGGGACAGTGAGAAGACTGGTGGAGATGAGGGGGAGGGACCCTATGCCCTCACTACTCAAAGTGTGGTCCTTGAACCAACAGCATCAGCATCACTTGGGTGTTTGTTACAAATTCAGAATCTTGCCCCCCTCATCACCCTCCCAGTTACTGAGTAAGCCTGTTTTACCAACATCACCAGGTGATTTGTGTCTATGTTAAATTTGAGAAGCACTGGAATATTCTAAATTGCATATATTTAGAACGATTCTAGGTTGAGAAGTTCATGTTTATGCTGATGCTGTTATATACTCCTTTCTTCTGAAGCATCTGCATTATCACTCCCCTTGATTTCCGACTTCCTTTATGTGTTGTCCTTGACTTGTGTTAGAAAGCTGTGAAGTGTGACTGAAACTAGCAGTGAGTTAATGTTTCCTGTTCTACATCACACCATTAAAATGTCGAAATGTCTCAAAGGAGAAGATGCTGAGGACCCAGATCTCTGCCTTAAGAGCTTGGGCTGGGTGGTTTGAAAATTTCAAGAGGAAGCAGCTCATGAAATGATGAAATAGAGAATCGAGGCTACGTCAGGAGGGGCCTCGGATTAGGAGTCAGAGTATGACTTGTGCTCCTGACTTGCTCAGATGGAGCTGCTCCATCAGCAGTGCGGGGGCAGCTAAGGTTCTCATCACAGGCTGGTGAACAGAGCTTTGGTTTTATTTAAGAGAACGGTGGTAGGTGGGGAATGGTTTTACGAGTAAGTCTGCCTTTCTGAGGGGGGACTTTGGTTAAGTGGCATGGTGACATCATACCATTTTGATGAAAGAACAATCAAGCCAACCTTTCTTTGGGATAAGAGGTCCTGAGACCAGTGACTCTCTCTCCTGAGTCTGGAAGGTGACCGACATTTGCATCTTGGCAGTTTTCCTAAAGTAGGATGGACTGCAATTTATTGGCATGCACTGGGGAGATGGCCCTAAGACAATTTATACGTCTTTGGGAAAAAATGTCAAATTGTATAAATTCAAGATTATTTAGGAAACACATGCAATTTTGGTTGCCTTATTGGATAAAAAGATAACTAGATTACCCTAGCACAGGGAAAATATTGAAACCATGTGTAGCTTTATTCTTTTTTAAAAAATTATGAACAGGGCATAAATTTCCCTTGAGGGTCGAGGATGGCATTGCCGCGCTGAATTCATCTCTAATTAGTTTCTTTTTTTTATCTTGATGTCAAAATTGAGGAAAATTATGTTCATTCAGTTTTTTCTGTAGTTTCATTCTTCCTTTGCTTATTCCTAGGTGATTTTTCCCAAAGAATATATTGCTCAGATTTTGGGAGTGACTATGACAAGTTACCCTTTGGTGTGTCTGTATGTCTGGAAATTCGTATCTTCCTTTGTGATGTGGGCATTTCTAGACTTATCACCAGGGACATTCTAGGGTCAGGATTCATGGAATATTGACACTGCAGAGTTATCTGGCAGTAGAAAGCCCTTCTTAGTTCTATGATTTCACTTTGTGGGTCAGAGGTAACAGGTAGGACAGGAGTTAGAGACTTAGATGTATAGTGTCCGTCAGGGAAGGCAGTTTGATTTGTAGTTGCTTTTGGTTACTGTCTACTTTCCTCATCAGTCACCACCTTGGGTAGGGTCTGGTTTTGCATATATGTATATGTGTATCTAGTGATCAGTTCGTATATTCACTAGACCCTTGAATAGCATGACTTTGAAGTGTGCAGATCTATTATTCATGGGTTTTCTCAGTAGTAAATGCTCTAGTACTACACGATCTGAGGTTGATTGAACTCACAATGTGGAGAATCCAATGACATGGAGGTGCCAATAGTATAGATGATGAGTGATACACAGACAAACCCCTGAGCTGTTCAAGTGTCAGCCATATGTATTTGTGTCTTTGTAAAGGTTTGTAGATGTCTTTATCTGTTTATGTGTAAACATTTGTGACATTGTATGACACATATGTGTATGTCACTATGTCTATATGTATGTGTATTATTTAAAAGCATTTTAGGACTTATCATGATAGAAACATTCAGGATCCATGTATTCAATCTACCACACAGATGAGACCACCAGAGTTTTGGGCAGGAAAGTAGCTACATGGCATCTTGGTACCATTAGCATGGCTGGGCTTTCCTATTTGCTCTAATAGAGTTTGTCATCTTCCATGTCACCTCTTTATGCAATTACATATCAAGCTCTACCCTCTCAAGTTTGCCATATCTGTACATATTTGGAATATAATGTAATTAATGTTCTTCCTTTAAATTGCTTTTAGCATGTTTTCTTACATATTTTAGTTAATATTTTTCATAAGAGAACATCTGAGAATTTGTCCATTATTGGCCAGCCTGTATGCTGGTAAAGCCTAAACGAAAGAAAAATGTAAAAATAAATACCTGACTAATCAATATATATGTGTGTGTGTATGCACCTATGAGCACAGACCTGTTATCTCTCCATCTGTCATCTGAAGCCATCCCACAGTACCACCCAGGGCACTCACAGTACACTTTGGGAAGCACTGAGTTAGACCAGAAACCTCCAAATCAGTTTGCAAATGATGTGGCAAGTCAGGAGACCAGTTTGTAAAAGTTATCGCCCTGAGAGCACTGCTGCCTGGGGTGAACGATGTCCCTGGAAAGCCAGTTTCTCTCTTATCTTTTGCTACCAGGTGTTAGATACAACCTTGAATAACAGCCTGGTCTCATCCAGGACCTACAAGGTCTGTAAATATCCACTGTAGGTTTTTTTCTTCAAGGTTCTGCCACAAGGGTAGAAACTGTAATTGAGGATATGATTTTCCCTTTCCATTGACTTCTGTTTCTTCAATTCTTATATTAACCTTTTAAACATATATAGGACTGATTTAGTAGATGTTTTCTTTATCCTTTGCCAAGACTATTCTAGAGTGAAAAACTGGACCTAAATAGTAAGATTGTGGTTGCCCCAAATTACTCTTTTGGTTGAAAGTATTCATGCTATCTGCGGATTTAGGGATCCAAGGTGGGCATGAGAAAATGTTGTGGTTTTATCAGCTAGTAATTTCTTTTTGTATTTGTTTTTTTGAGTGGAGACAATTCAACTCTTTTATCATTGCAAAATAATAATAAAAAGCATCAAATTTTCCTGTTATATAAAACAAGATGGAAGTACATTGCAGTTTTCTGTCCTTGTCATTTGAACCTAGCTCCCTAAAATGAATGGCGCCTTTAAGTTATTGAGTCCAAGAAAGAAAATTCAAGAAAAAATGCCGCTTACCCTTTGGCTTGCTGTGTTTCATTTGTCTGTTCAGGAGAATATGCAAATTGCCTTTCTATGGATGCTCTGTCACATCCTTGTAAAGGTTCTGTGGGGATCCATGCATCTTGCTGAGTTGAGCCTTGTGCCAGCTTGGAGAGTTTGATTGTTTTTGCTAATAGAAACAGATTTTGTCATTAGAGATAACCAAGTGTGTTGCTGCCTGCATTCTTCTTGAGTCCCTGGTCATAGAAATCTCTTTGGCTTTAGGTGCAATTCAGTGGAAACGCACACACACACACACACACACATACACACAGACACAGAGAATTTGACTGTGGAGTTGGCAAGGAATACGTGAGCCAAATTTGGCCTGTAGAAATTAACACTGGCAACTTCGTGAGTAAAAATTACATGAAAAGCACTCGTGAGGGAAGGAAGAAGGGGGGAAAAAAGAAACCTAAGATAACAGTGCAACAGACCACATTTCCTATCCAGTCTGTCTTCTTGAGGCTGTTTGTCTAAACAGCATTGCCACTTTTTCTAAACAGTACTGCTGGTGTCCTCGATCTGTAATATGAAGTGAATCAACTACACAGACCAAATGCTTCGTTGAGTTGAGAGTTCCTTTATTTGGCCAAATTAAACCCAACAATCCCAGTTCAGTCCAAACTCGTGCTAGTACAGGGCCAGCTCAGACGCCTGTCCCCATTTGTAGATTCAGAGAAAAATGGAGTGACACATTAACTGTTTCCTGCCTCTTGGATGAAAAGAAATTAGCTGCACATAAAATTTCATAAATTTTTACTCTTTTGGTTGAAAGTATTCATGCTATCTGCGGATTTAGGGATCCAAGGTGGGCATGAGAAAATGTTGTGGTTTTATCAGCTAGTAATTTCTTTTTGTATTTGTTTTTTTGAGTGGAGACAATTCAACTCTTTTATCATTGCAAAATAATAATAAAAAGCATCAAATTTTCCTGTTATATAAAACAAGATGGAAGTACATTGCAGTTTTCTGTCCTTGTCATTTGAACCTAGCTCCCTAAAATGAATGGCGCCTTTAAGTTATTGAGTCCAAGAAAGAAAATTCAAGAAAAAATGCCGCTTACCCTTTGGCTTGCTGTGTTTCATTTGTCTGTTCAGGAGAATATGCAAATTGCCTTTCTATGGATGCTCTGTCACATCCTTGTAAAGGTTCTGTGGGGATCCATGCATCTTGCTGAGTTGAGCCTTGTGCCAGCTTGGAGAGTTTGATTGTTTTTGCTAATAGAAACAGATTTTGTCATTAGAGATAACCAAGTGTGTTGCTGCCTGCATTCTTCTTGAGTCCCTGGTCATAGAAATCTCTTTGGCTTTAGGTGCAATTCAGTGGAAACGCACACACACACACACACACACACATACACACAGACACAGAGAATTTGACTGTGGAGTTGGCAAGGAATACGTGAGCCAAATTTGGCCTGTAGAAATTAACACTGGCAACTTCGTGAGTAAAAATTACATGAAAAGCACTCGTGAGGGAAGGAAGAAGGGGGGAAAAAAAAAAAAAACCTAAGATAACAGTGCAACAGACCACATTTCCTATCCAGTCTGTCTTCTTGAGGCTGTTTGTCTAAACAGCATTGCCACTTTTTCTAAACAGTACTGCTGGTGTCCTCGATCTGTAATATGAAGTGAATCAACTACACAGACCAAATGCTTCGTTGAGTTGAGAGTTCCTTTATTTGGCCAAATTAAACCCAACAATCCCAGTTCAGTCCAAACTCGTGCTAGTACAGGGCCAGCTCAGACGCCTGTCCCCATTTGTAGATTCGTAGAGAAAAATGGAGTGACACATTAACTGTTTCCTGCCTCTTGGATGAAAAGAAATTAGCTGCACATAAAATTTCATAAATTTTTGTCTCTGAAAAGCTGGAGATGTAATACTTTGTGATTGTCTCCCACATGAAAAAATAATAAATCACAACAAGCTTCATGTGGTTTTTAGAAAGGTAAGTATTGCTATTTCAGTCTTGTATGGATGGGCCACAATTTTCCTCCTTAGCCAAAAAAAGGGGGAAAAGAGACAATCCAGAAGTTCAGTAATCATTTTTAGGAAGACAGTTTGCAGTGGTTTCTGGTTTTGGTTTTGGTGTGAATCTTACCCGTCTTATTCCACAAGATCAGAAACAGAGATACTTGAAAGTCTAAAATCAATAATGATGGAACACTGCCAGCGTGAAACAGATGTCAGGATAAACCATCTGTAAATTCCATAGTGGGTGTGGTTGAGGCTCACAGTGTTCATTTGCGTCCTGTGGACCACTGGACCAGCCTTCAGAATGTTGTGTATGTTAACATGTATTTGAAGAATTACTTAGGGCATTTTTAAGAACCTGCTCTAATTTTTGCATACATTGTAAATCCAGTGAATAAGGTTGGTTAGTTTTGTTGTAGACTGACCAGCATGCCTGCATTCTGACCTTCATTTGACAACCTGAGTGATCTTTTCAAAATGCAGTTACGATTTTGTCCCAGTGAGCTGTTCACCAAACTGAAGTCCCTTCATTGGTTTCCTGCCATTACCCTTATGATAAAGACAAAGTTTTATCACAAAATCTGTCTAGCCTTTCCAGCATGAATTCCCTCTCTTATCTTATGCCACCCAACCCCTTCTTCTTTTCCTGCTGCAACCACTCAGCTTATGTCTTTTCTTTGGTACCACAGAGCCTTTGCATATTCTCTTCCTTCTGCCTGCTGTATGCCTGCCTCTCTTCTTCACCCATTCTTCAGCTGTCAACTGAATCATAAAATCCCAAGGAAACCGTCCCTTGGTTTCTTTGCCTATGCCAAAGGCCCCCCTTAAACTTTCTCCTGGCCCCATTTAACTTGCTTGTGTGCATCCCAATATAGTTTCTCATGTATCTTGTGTTTCTATAGTGATTAAAGCTGGTCTTCTCACTAGCTCCCACAGGCAAGAATATAACTTTCTGGGTACTGTTGAATTCTGGTCTCTAAACTCAATGCCTAACATCAAGTAGATACTTTGTAAATATTACTGAGGCAGATGGCTATAGCATGTTTGAAAGCATGCTAGGATCTAACCTTTTGATTATTTTGAGCCCTTTTGAAGTCCTATTTTAAAACCAAACCAAATGGTTTACTTATACACTAGGTGGTTACTCTTTTAAGTGGTTTACAGTTATCAGTTTACTAAAATTTCTTTTTATGTTACAGGGCTGAGATTCTGTATTGGTTGGGGTGGACAAGTGATTATGTGTTTTGTGGGGTTAAGGGCAGTGTGTGGTCATGATTATTTTATAGCCAAAGACCCAAACATTAGCTTCTAATGGCCATAATGCGGAACACCCCCCCAAAACTGGTAGTTGAGTTTTTTTTCTGCTTATTATTGCTCTTCCTAATAATGCCTGCCCACACCCTTTCCATCTCTCTCTTTCCCACTCTTCACTTGATATTATGTGATTACTTACGGCCTCACAACCACGCATAAGCCACTTAACATCCCTCAGTGTCCTTATCTGTGAAATGAGAGAGTTGAATTACATGGTAAACTAAGTTTTCTCCTCCCTCTGACATTCTAGGTTTTGTTTGTATAAATATTGGCGCTAACATCAAAAACTCAGGTTCAGAAAATTTTATATCTGCATCCTACAAAGTTTTATGGAAGTTTGAAACATTCTTTGTTGTCAATAAGACTTAAAATTATACTTATAATTATTTATCAGTTGAGAAAGGTACTCACTTTTTTTGTTTGTTTTTTTTAAAGAGTTCTGTTGTTTACTGTCTCACATTGATCTGAACTCACCATCGGTAATATGTCCCCTCTGCTGAACCTGCCTCCCATCTCCCTCCCATCTCACCCCTCCAGGTCACCACAGAGCCCCTGTAAGGATACTCATTTTTAAAATATCACTGGGATCCTCATGAATTTTCATGACAGTTTAAGTAGGTGATCACTGAGGAAATAAAAGATTCTCTAGACGAACCAGTTGGACCATGCTTGCTTCTTCTTAGAGGCTATTAAATACATATATGCCTCATGAATGTCCAAGGGTGGAGTATAGTATACTTATTACTTGATTACAAACCTCATTCTGTGGCATGGAAGCTCATCTTTAGAATCCATGTGTATACTGAGGGTGGGAGAACAAGGTTCTGGTGACTGTCGATGAGATAACTTAAGATACGGATGAGACCTTAATGTTGTATTTCAAAATAACTGGATGTCTCATAGGGTGTGAACATGATATATTTTGGGAGTACCTTTTAAATTTTTTTCGCTGAGCAACAATAACAGTGAGAAACTACCAGGAGAATAAGAGCATTCTGAATGAAAACATGGCGGTAGATTATTAACATGTAGCCAGATGCAGAATTTGAGAACTAAAGCATGGTACTGTTAGACTTTGCTGTCCCATCAGCCACTATTCTTTAATAAGACTTGCAATGTTTGATCTCAGGCATCACTGGCTTGTTATTGCTTACCCATGGTGAGCATGATTATCCCTTTGTTTTGCCAGGCCTTCTCATGCTGGCCCCCTTCAGCCTTCATCAGAGGCCTAGAGTGTGTCTAGAAGGTTCTCTCTGGGAGCTGCTGTCAGCAGCTCTATAAGGGCAGAGGAAATTCCCCTTCATTTGTCTCACTCTTTTTTTTTTTAAAAAAGATTTATTTATTTATTTATTTTTGGGGGGTGGGGTGGGAAGGGAGGGGAGCAGGCGGGCTACTTCTATTGGTCTTTCATTTGTCTATTTTCATCCATCTTTCTTCTTTGGCCCGTGTGGGCCTCCATGTGTGGTAAGCAATGAGGAAAACAAGTAGAATTGTTACTAGTAACATTTTGTGGTATTTCCTTCCATTGTTTTTTTCTAGGTGTGTGAGTGCACACACCCATATATATTTTCAAAAATGAGATCATATTTTGCATGTGCTTTGGTAGTTTATCTTTTCCCTTTAGAGTATATCATAGAACTTATTCTCATATCTAAGATGCAATAGATGGCTAGAGATGTATGGTAAATCAAGTTGAGGGAATTGCTAATATGTAGCATCTAGAAATTGGTATATGACTGTTACATGAATTGTCTTTTTTAACTTTTCTAAAAAGGTTGAAGTTTTATTTTCAGTAAGTATGTTGAGGGGTTTAAAATCCAGTGAAGGATGAGAAGACAGAAATTCAACTAGTAGTGAAGGTGCAGTATATAGAGAGTGCACCTTTTGCTCTGTCCTTTATATAGATACATGACTTAACATTTCTCTGGCAGCCCCTGGCATTGTCTTATATGGATATATTGCCCTTTTTTAGCCAGTTCCTTAAATTGGTTGAGTATTTAGGGTCTGTGTGTGGTGGGAGGAGGTTAATTAACTGCTAGTTAACTTTTAACTTTCTCTCTCCATCTTCCTGTGTTTTCAAAGGAAAGGAGCCCTGGATATAAATCTGGGCAGCCTTTCATATCCATCAGGAGACAAAGCAACTAATTGAAATTTCTGTGTGAAGTTTTTAAAACTCTTACTACATGTATGGATAGGTGGCACATTAATTCTCCAGTCAGTTTGCCTATATTAAGCAGGACAATATTTTTAATCAGTCAAACATATTTAACCCAAAATGTGTTTATTCCCCCTTTTCTTTCTTTTCCAAAATTTGTAAATGTGTAAGTTGGTTGCCATGGTGTCCAGGTGCTGAGTCTGAAGGTGGAGGAGGGATGGGGTCACCATGCAGTGTTCATAGGATACAGAGGAGGGAGTCAAGTCTCATTTGGGGTCACAACTCCTGTGTGAGGCCCGCCCTTTCTTCCTCTGTCATTTCTTTCTATTCTGTACTCAAGGAGAAGATTTAGTTGCATTGTTTTGAAGTACGCAGACTTACATCCATTTTGGTAAACATTCACTTCTGGGGTAACTGGACTCCCTTGTGCCCCATCTGTGATTGCCTTTTCTAGGTGTGTGAGTGCACACACCCATATATATTTTCAAAAATGAGATCATATTTTGCATGTGCTTTGGTAGTTTATCTTTTCCCTTTAGAGTATATCATAGAACTTATTCTCATATCTAAGATGCAATAGATGGCTAGAGATGTATGGTAAATCAAGTTGAGGGAATTGCTAATATGTAGCATCTAGAAATTGGTATATGACTGTTACATGAATTGTCTTTTTTAACTTTTCTAAAAAGGTTGAAGTTTTATTTTCAGTAAGTATGTTGAGGGGTTTAAAATCCAGTGAAGGATGAGAAGACAGAAATTCAACTAGTAGTGAAGGTGCAGTATATAGAGAGTGCACCTTTTGCTCTGTCCTTTATATAGATACATGACTTAACATTTCTCTGGCAGCCCCTGGCATTGTCTTATATGGATATATTGCCCTTTTTTAGCCAGTTCCTTAAATTGGTTGAGTATTTAGGGTCTGTGTGTGGTGGGAGGAGGTTAATTAACTGCTAGTTAACTTTTAACTTTCTCTCTCCATCTTCCTGTGTTTTCAAAGGAAAGGAGCCCTGGATATAAATCTGGGCAGCCTTTCATATCCATCAGGAGACAAAGCAACTAATTGAAATTTCTGTGTGAAGTTTTTAAAACTCTTACTACATGTATGGATAGGTGGCACATTAATTCTCCAGTCAGTTTGCCTATATTAAGCAGGACAATATTTTTAATCAGTCAAACATATTTAACCCAAAATGTGTTTATTCCCCCTTTTCTTTCTTTTCCAAAATTTGTAAATGTGTAAGTTGGTTGCCATGGTGTCCAGGTGCTGAGTCTGAAGGTGGAGGAGGGATGGGGTCACCATGCAGTGTTCATAGGATACAGAGGAGGGAGTCAAGTCTCATTTGGGGTCACAACTCCTGTGTGAGGCCCGCCCTTTCTTCCTCTGTCATTTCTTTCTATTCTGTACTCAAGGAGAAGATTTAGTTGCATTGTTTTGAAGTACGCAGACTTACATCCATTTTGGTAAACATTCACTTCTGGGGTAACTGGACTCCCTTGTGCCCCATCTGTGATTGCCTTTTGCCTCATCTTTCAGTCCTTGATCTAGGCTCACTTTGATTGGAACACCATCCTGTTTTACCCCCTTAACACAGTCATTGCATTGAGAACACAGCAGACAAAGCATTAGGGTCCCTGTGACCAGAGTGGGGAGGGCAATAGGCATTTCAGTCTATAAATCTGCATTCATTCCCACTGTGTGCATCACCCTCATGGAGTTTCAGAGAAGGCATTTGAATCTTTGGGACATTACATAACTTGCCCGAGGATGCCCAAGTGCAAGGATCAAGTCTGAATGGCTACAGATCATGCACGCCACATGGCCTACCACTCTCTTGTTTCTAAGGATTTTGAACTAATTGCCCAACAGGAGTAAGAACCGTTAGTTCAGCGATCACAGGTGGTTTGAAAGACAGTAGGAGGAGACAGGTGCCTTCGGGACAAGAGGCTGACTGTTCTGTACTGAAGGCTTCCACTTTCCATACGGATAAGAACATTGATGGTCAGTTTTGAGAATTTGGAGCTTTAGATATCAATCACAATATTGAGCATTCTGATGAATGTGATCCCACCTCACAATCATTGAGATGGACCCCTGGCCCTCCCTCTCTCAGATTATGAGAAATCGAAAACAGTAGACTGACTGGCCTAAGATCACAACTGTGAGTGGAAGAGGCAGAATTGGAACTGTGGTTTTCCTCACTCACAAGCTAGTGCTTGCTTGTTTAGCCACATCAGAGGAGACCTGAATCAATGCTCCTTTTCTTGGGTCATTCTCTGTAAGAGGCTTTGCCTGCCGCTTGTCAGCATTAAGTGGTCAAAAGAGATGGTGAAAAGGTCATTCAGCTTCTGCTGTAATTCTCAGACTGGTTTGTCTCTGCTGGAAGGGAACCTGGAGTAGATTCGTAAAACTAATAGCGGGGCATGGTGTTACAAATATGTAGAAATCCTGCACCTTGTGTTGTGGCAAGCACTGATGCTTAAGCTATATGAATTTAAAAAATCATTTTATATCACGTGGCATTGTTTTGAAGTACGCAGACTTACATCCATTTTGGTAAACATTCACTTCTGGGGTAACTGGACTCCCTTGTGCCCCATCTGTGATTGCCTTTTGCCTCATCTTTCAGTCCTTGATCTAGGCTCACTTTGATTGGAACACCATCCTGTTTTACCCCCTTAACACAGTCATTGCATTGAGAACACAGCAGACAAAGCATTAGGGTCCCTGTGACCAGAGTGGGGAGGGCAATAGGCATTTCAGTCTATAAATCTGCATTCATTCCCACTGTGTGCATCACCCTCATGGAGTTTCAGAGAAGGCATTTGAATCTTTGGGACATTACATAACTTGCCCGAGGATGCCCAAGTGCAAGGATCAAGTCTGAATGGCTACAGATCATGCACGCCACATGGCCTACCACTCTCTTGTTTCTAAGGATTTTGAACTAATTGCCCAACAGGAGTAAGAACCGTTAGTTCAGCGATCACAGGTGGTTTGAAAGACAGTAGGAGGAGACAGGTGCCTTCGGGACAAGAGGCTGACTGTTCTGTACTGAAGGCTTCCACTTTCCATACGGATAAGAACATTGATGGTCAGTTTTGAGAATTTGGAGCTTTAGATATCAATCACAATATTGAGCATTCTGATGAATGTGATCCCACCTCACAATCATTGAGATGGACCCCTGGCCCTCCCTCTCTCAGATTATGAGAAATCGAAAACAGTAGACTGACTGGCCTAAGATCACAACTGTGAGTGGAAGAGGCAGAATTGGAACTGTGGTTTTCCTCACTCACAAGCTAGTGCTTGCTTGTTTAGCCACATCAGAGGAGACCTGAATCAATGCTCCTTTTCTTGGGTCATTCTCTGTAAGAGGCTTTGCCTGCCGCTTGTCAGCATTAAGTGGTCAAAAGAGATGGTGAAAAGGTCATTCAGCTTCTGCTGTAATTCTCAGACTGGTTTGTCTCTGCTGGAAGGGAACCTGGAGTAGATTCGTAAAACTAATAGCGGGGCATGGTGTTACAAATATGTAGAAATCCTGCACCTTGTGTTGTGGCAAGCACTGATGCTTAAGCTATATGAATTTAAAAAATCATTTTATATCACGTGGTACCTGTCCAGTAACACGTCACTTCTATTACATCTTCTATTCAGCAAACTATAGCGCCTCTAAGATAAGCCCTTATAATCCTGCATCTCTTGAAGTAAAAGGCTGGCTGTTCTGTCTTTTACACGTATGAAGCCACACTTGGTAGAGATCAGTATCCCTCAGTTGACTTTCAGCATCGGCAGTGGGTGAGAAAAATAGACAGGATGCCAGCCCTTCTTAAGAAAAACTGAATCAAAGATTTTCATTCTGGGAAAAGAGTAAGAATGTATAGTTCAGGTTTGGAAAAGTAAGGTGTCAAGGAGCAAAAGCATATTCTAGTTGAAGTCCTGATTTGTACATGATTTAAAATGTGTTACAGTAGAGTTGGGCATTTGTTTGATAATTCTTCTGGGGATATATGCAAAACATTGATTAGGGGTGAGAGCAGTTTTAAGAATAGAAAGTAATTTGAGAGTACACAACCATAGGGTTGCATCTTTGGGTGAGTGAAGAGACACTGCCTCTTCTGAGTTAAATAACATCAGGAAAAACAGAAGATACAGCAGGAAGCAAACTAATTTCTTGGAATCAAAAATTTTGTTTGAGATGTAAAAATAGTAAGCCACCCTAAAACAGTATGTGAACCAAGAACTTCCAGATGTACAAGCTGGATTTAGAAAAGGCAGAGGAACAAGAGATCAAATTACCAATGTCAGTTGGATCATAGAGAGCAAGGAAATACCAGAAAAACATTTGCTTCTGCTTCCTTGACTGTGCTGAAGCCTTTAAGTGTGTGGATCACAGCAAACTGGAAAATTCTGAAAGGGATGGGGAATACCAGACCACATTGCCTGCCTCCTCAGCAACCCAGATGCAGGACAAGAAGCAACAGTTAGAACTGGACATGGAACAATGGACTGTTTCCAAATTGGGAAAGGAATGCATCAAGTCTGTGCATTGTCACCTTGCTTATTTAATTTATATGCAGAGTGCATAGTGCGAAATGCTGCCCTAGATAAAGCACAAGCTGGAATCAAGATTGGTGGGAGAAATATCAATAACCTTGGGTATGCAGATGACACCACCTTAAAAAAAAAACGTGGTACCTGTCCAGTATCACGTCACTTCTATTACATCTTCTAGTCAGCAAACTATAGCGCCTCTAAGATAAGCCCTTATAATCCTGCATCTCTTGAAGTAAAAGGCTGGCTGTTCTGTCTTTTACACGATGAAGCCACACTTGGTAGAGATCAGTATCCCTCAGTTGACTTTCAGCATCGGCAGTGGGTGAGAAAAATAGACAGGATGCCAGCCCTTCTTAAGAAAAACTGAATCAAAGATTTTCATTCTGGGAAAAGAGTAAGAATGTATAGTTCAGGTTTGGAAAAGTAAGGTGTCAAGGAGCAAAAGCATATTCTAGTTGAAGTCCTGATTTGTACATGATTTAAAATGTGTTACAGTAGAGTTGGGCATTTGTTTGATAATTCTTCTGGGGATATATGCAAAACATTGATTAGGGGTGAGAGCAGTTTTAAGAATAGAAAGTAATTTGAGAGTACACAACCATAGGGTTGCATCTTTGGGTGAGTGAAGAGACACTGCCTCTTCTGAGTTAAATAACATCAGGAAAAACAGAAGATACAGCAGGAAGCAAACTAATTTCTTGGAATCAAAAATTTTGTTTGAGATGTAAAAATAGTAAGCCACCCTAAAACAGTATGTGAACCAAGAACTTCCAGATGTACAAGCTGGATTTAGAAAAGGCAGAGGAACAAGAGATCAAATTACCAATGTCAGTTGGATCATAGAGAGCAAGGAAATACCAGAAAAACATTTGCTTCTGCTTCCTTGACTGTGCTGAAGCCTTTAAGTGTGTGGATCACAGCAAACTGGAAAATTCTGAAAGGGATGGGGAATACCAGACCACATTGCCTGCCTCCTCAGCAACCCAGATGCAGGACAAGAAGCAACAGTTAGAACTGGACATGGAACAATGGACTGTTTCCAAATTGGGAAAGGAATGCATCAAGTCTGTGCATTGTCACCTTGCTTATTTAATTTATATGCAGAGTGCATAGTGCGAAATGCTGCCCTAGATAAAGCACAAGCTGGAATCAAGATTGGTGGGAGAAATATCAATAACCTTGGGTATGCAGATGACACCACCTTAATGGCAGAAAGCGAAGAGGAACTAAAGAGCATCTTGATGAAGGTGAAAGAGGAGAGTGAAAAAGCTGGCCTAAAGCTCACCATTCAAAAAACAAAGATCATGGCATCTAGTCCCATCACTTGATGGCTCATAGATGGGCAAACAATGGAAATAGTAACAAACTTTATTTTCTTGGGCTCCAAAATCATTGTGGATGGTGACAGCAGCCATGAAATTAAAAGGCACTTGCTCCTTGGAAGAAAATCTATGACAAACCTAGGCAGTGTATTCAAAAGCAGAGACATCACTTTGCTGGCAAAAGTCTCTATAGTCAAACTTCCCTGGTGATCCAGTGGGTAAAAAGTCCGCCTTGCAGTGCAAGGGGCACCAGTTTGATCCCTGGCCTATGAAGATCCCACATGCCATAGAGCCAGCATTCTGGAGCACATGCACCCAGAAACAGTGCTCTGTGATGAGAGAGGCCACTGCAATGGGAGGGCCACAGACCAAAGAATAAAGATGGATAATAAAAAAATAGTCTGTATAGTCCATGCTATGGTTTTCCCAGCAGTTGTGTATGGATGTGAGAGTTGGACTGTAGAGAAGCTGAGTACTGAAGAATTGATACCTTTGAACTATGGTGTTGGAGAAGACCCCTGAAAGTGCCTTGGATGTCAAACCAGTCAATCCTAAAGGAAATAAACCCTGAATATTCATTGGAAGGACTGATACTGAAGCTGAAGTTCCAGTACATTGGCCACCTGATGTGAAGAGACAACTCTTTGCAAAAGAGCGTGATGTTGGGAAAAATAGAAGGCCAAAGGAGACAGGGACAACAGAGGATGGAATGGTTGGATGGCATCACTGAGTCAATGGACGTGAGTTTCAGCAAGCTCTGGGCAGTAGTGAATGACATAGAAGTCTGGCCTGCTGCAGTCTATGGGGTCACGAAGAGTCAGACATGACTGCGTGTTTGAACTGTATTGAAAATTTATAAGAGCTGTAACAACTCAGGGAAACAAACTTTTCACATTTTTTTAAAATACTGTGGAAAGTGAAGTTGGAAAAAAACGTACCAGAAGACCAATGATATCTCCAAATATCTTTTCTGACTCTTAATTATTTGAATTTTTGAAATGGAAAATCACTTGCAAGTATAATTAGTGATCATTATTGTGTGCCTGGCATGGTGCTTAATTTAAGTCCCTAACTGTGTATCGCTAAAACTCTTGAGTGGTGAAGGCCTGTTATCAACCATCTTTTATAGCCATGGGCAGCTGAGGCTTAGAGAGGTGGGATTTCTTACTGGAGCTACATAGCCTTTTACCAGAGAAACTGAGACTTGAACCCAGGCAGAAAATCTATGACAAACCTAGGCAGTGTATTCAAAAGCAGAGACATCACTTTGCTGGCAAAAGTCTCTATAGTCAAACTTCCCTGGTGATCCAGTGGGTAAAAAGTCCGCCTTGCAGTGCAAGGGGCACCAGTTTGATCCCTGGCCTATGAAGATCCCACATGCCATAGAGCCAGCATTCTGGAGCACATGCACCCAGAAACAGTGCTCTGTGATGAGAGAGGCCACTGCAATGGGAGGGCCACAGACCAAAGAATAAAGATGGATAATAAAAAAATAGTCTGTATAGTCCATGCTATGGTTTTCCCAGCAGTTGTGTATGGATGTGAGAGTTGGACTGTAGAGAAGCTGAGTACTGAAGAATTGATACCTTTGAACTATGGTGTTGGAGAAGACCCCTGAAAGTGCCTTGGATGTCAAACCAGTCAATCCTAAAGGAAATAAACCCTGAATATTCATTGGAAGGACTGATACTGAAGCTGAAGTTCCAGTACATTGGCCACCTGATGTGAAGAGACAACTCTTTGCAAAAGAGCGTGATGTTGGGAAAAATAGAAGGCCAAAGGAGACAGGGACAACAGAGGATGGAATGGTTGGATGGCATCACTGAGTCAATGGACGTGAGTTTCAGCAAGCTCTGGGCAGTAGTGAATGACATAGAAGTCTGGCCTGCTGCAGTCTATGGGGTCACGAAGAGTCAGACATGACTGCGTGTTTGAACTGTATTGAAAATTTATAAGAGCTGTAACAACTCAGGGAAACAAACTTTTCACATTTTTTTAAAATACTGTGGAAAGTGAAGTTGGAAAAAAACGTACCAGAAGACCAATGATATCTCCAAATATCTTTTCTGACTCTTAATTATTTGAATTTTTGAAATGGAAAATCACTTGCAAGTATAATTAGTGATCATTATTGTGTGCCTGGCATGGTGCTTAATTTAAGTCCCTAACTGTGTATCGCTAAAACTCTTGAGTGGTGAAGGCCTGTTATCAACCATCTTTTATAGCCATGGGCAGCTGAGGCTTAGAGAGGTGGGATTTCTTACTGGAGCTACATAGCCTTTTACCAGAGAAACTGAGACTTGAACCCAGGCAGTCTGACCCCATAGTTAAAGTATCTAGCCTACTAGATCATATTGCCTTTTCAAGGTTTTCATTTTTTCATATTACTTGCTTCAGAATAGCCTGAGATCTCTTTCTTTTAAGAAAATTAGCTCAGACTCAGCCTTTTTTCATTCAAGTGATAGGTGAGCCGAAGTTTAACTATAGTACTATGGATAGATTAATGTGCTTCTTGGCCTCATGCGGGCTGAAGGTGTCATTTAGACTATTCTGTTGTACACTCATTCATTCATTTGCTTGTTCATTTGTTCCCTCAGTAAATATATCAGTGTCAATTACAATCCATGTATTGTTTCACACACTGGGTGTAGTGCAGTGGACAGAACCATTCCCTGGTCTTAGGATATTTTCTGTACAGAAGACAGAAACCAAACAAGTGCACGTTTCATGGTGGTAAGTGATGGAAACTAAATCTGGGTCAGGAAAATGGCGGGGTGGGGGTGTGTGTGAGGGAAGGATGTATGGCTTTATTGATGAAGAAAAGGACAGTGAGACCTGAGGGAGCTGTGCAGAAGTCTAGGCGAAGGGCATTCCAGGAGAACAGCAAGTACAAAGGCCCTGTGATGAGAACCCACTAAAAAAACCTACCATTTATATTCATCTTAATGTGTAATATGTAAATATAAATATTACATATTTCTTCCTGACTGAACTATCATCCATTTCTCTGGGGAGTAGCAACATCAGTCTATATTAAATAAGAAGATGCCAGATCCTATAAATGTGGCACTCCTGGTTCCAGAGATTGCATTCACATGGAATGTAGCCTGAAAGATTTGTTCAGTGATTCTTCCTCTAAGATTCATCATTTTGTAGCTAACTGTGTGGTCTATTTTCAGTGGGCTGTAGTCTTATCCTAGATACTGGAAACCGAGTTTCTCTATGTTCTACTCTGCCATGGTTATTCAAGGATGAGAATTGGCTCTCCTGTTTCTGGTTACCCATTTAGAGCAAATAACTCTGGTTAATCAGAAAATGGGTAACTGTTGCATCATGTCTTGAGTGGTGAAGGCCTGTTATCAACCATCTTTTATAGCCATGGGCAGCTGAGGCTTAGAGAGGTGGGATTTCTTACTGGAGCTACATAGCCTTTTACCAGAGAAACTGAGACTTGAACCCAGGCAGTCTGACCCCATAGTTAAAGTATCTAGCCTACTAGATCATATTGCCTTTTCAAGGTTTTCATTTTTTCATATTACTTGCTTCAGAATAGCCTGAGATCTCTTTCTTTTAAGAAAATTAGCTCAGACTCAGCCTTTTTTCATTCAAGTGATAGGTGAGCCGAAGTTTAACTATAGTACTATGGATAGATTAATGTGCTTCTTGGCCTCATGCGGGCTGAAGGTGTCATTTAGACTATTCTGTTGTACACTCATTCATTCATTTGCTTGTTCATTTGTTCCCTCAGTAAATATATCAGTGTCAATTACAATCCATGTATTGTTTCACACACTGGGTGTAGTGCAGTGGACAGAACCATTCCCTGGTCTTAGGATATTTTCTGTACAGAAGACAGAAACCAAACAAGTGCACGTTTCATGGTGGTAAGTGATGGAAACTAAATCTGGGTCAGGAAAATGGCGGGGTGGGGGTGTGTGTGAGGGAAGGATGTATGGCTTTATTGATGAAGAAAAGGACAGTGAGACCTGAGGGAGCTGTGCAGAAGTCTAGGCGAAGGGCATTCCAGGAGAACAGCAAGTACAAAGGCCCTGTGATGAGAACCCACTAAAAAAACCTACCATTTATATTCATCTTAATGTGTAATATGTAAATATAAATATTACATATTTCTTCCTGACTGAACTATCATCCATTTCTCTGGGGAGTAGCAACATCAGTCTATATTAAATAAGAAGATGCCAGATCCTATAAATGTGGCACTCCTGGTTCCAGAGATTGCATTCACATGGAATGTAGCCTGAAAGATTTGTTCAGTGATTCTTCCTCTAAGATTCATCATTTTGTAGCTAACTGTGTGGTCTATTTTCAGTGGGCTGTAGTCTTATCCTAGATACTGGAAACCGAGTTTCTCTATGTTCTACTCTGCCATGGTTATTCAAGGATGAGAATTGGCTCTCCCTGTTTCTGGTTACCCATTTAGAGCAAATAAAAAGGACTGCTGGTGTAATCAGAAAATGGGTAACTGTTGCATCATGTCAGAGTAAAGCATCCTTGAACTGCTCTAAAATCTTACCATAAAGGTTCCACATTAGTCAATAAAAGATTATCAGATGCTATATTCTTCAAATTTACTTTACAGCACCATTGCCAGGTGTTGATACGAATCCACTAGAAAATGCATTTTCTAGAGAAAAAATCTTCTGAAATCCACAGTGTCATGCTGGACAATTCATAGCACAATGTGTATTTAAAACCCTTGTGAATGCATGTATGGTGACAGCTCTGTGAAAGCCTGATTAGCTGGTTTTCAACTTGTTGGTTTATTACTTTAAAAAAAAAATTTTAAGCCATCCTTTTCAGTTAAGGGGGATATAAAACTATCAGAAACCCACTCACAGCATTTCATTTCTGATATCTCTCAACATGGGGTAAACAATTAAACTTATTTGAGTATGAATTGTCCCCGAGTTATTTTCTTTCTGCTTGGCAGCCCTATGCAAAAATTTTGCCTGTTGCAAATTGAAAGTCTTCAAGTCACCAATCCGCCTGAAGAAAGATTTTCACAATAGGGATGTTGTCATACCCTGAACTCCATCGCCTGCCACTGGGAGCCTCCGGAATAGTGTCGAACACAGTTGTCTGAAGGCAGTCATTGGCAGCTCTGAGCATCCTGCTTGCGTCCTCCTTTCCTGACAAAAAATTGGCCAGCTCTGGAGCATCCACTGCTTGCGTCATAAAAAATTTGAACCCACTAAAAACCTACCATTTATATTCATCTTAATGTGTAATATGTAAATATAAATATTACATATTTCTTCCTGACTGAACTATCATCCATTTCTCTGGGGAGTAGCAACATCAGTCTATATTAAATAAGAAGATGCCAGATCCTATAAATGTGGCACTCCTGGTTCCAGAGATTGCATTCACATGGAATGTAGCCTGAAAGATTTGTTCAGTGATTCTTCCTCTAAGATTCATCATTTTGTAGCTAACTGTGTGGTCTATTTTCAGTGGGCTGTAGTCTTATCCTAGATACTGGAAACCGAGTTTCTCTATGTTCTACTCTGCCATGGTTATTCAAGGATGAGAATTGGCTCTCCCTGTTTCTGGTTACCCATTTAGAGCAAATAAAAAGGACTGCTGGTGTAATCAGAAAATGGGTAACTGTTGCATCATGTCAGAGTAAAGCATCCTTGAACTGCTCTAAAATCTTACCATAAAGGTTCCACATTAGTCAATAAAAGATTATCAGATGCTATATTCTTCAAATTTACTTTACAGCACCATTGCCAGGTGTTGATACGAATCCACTAGAAAATGCATTTTCTAGAGAAAAAGTCTTCTGAAATCCACAGTGTCATGCTGGACAATTCATAGCACAATGTGTATTTAAAACCCTTGTGAATGCATGTATGGTGACAGCTCTGTGAAAGCCTGATTAGCTGGTTTTCAACTTGTTGGATTATTACTTTAAAAAAAAAATTTTAAGCCATCCTTTTCAGTTAAGGGGGATATAAAACTATCAGAAACCCACTCACAGCATTTCATTTCTGATATCTCTCAACATGGGGTAAACAATTAAACTTATTTGAGTATGAATTGTCCCCGAGTTATTTTCTTTCTGCTTGGCAGCCCTATGCAAAAATTTTGCCTGTTGCAAATTGAAAGTCTTCAAGTCACCAATCCGCCTGAAGAAAGATTTTCACAATAGGGATGTTGTCATACCCTGAACTCCATCGCCTGCCACTGGGAGCCTCCGGAATAGTGTCGAACACAGTTGTCTGAAGGCAGTCATTGGCAGCTCTGAGCATCCCTGCTTGCGTCCTCCCTTTCCTGACAAGGAAGAAAAGGAGAGTGATCAAGCAGATAGAGTCTCACTGGAGATCCTAAATCAGTGGGCAGCATAGACAGTGGATGTACACAGGCTGCAGGGAAGTTGGCACAAGGCTCCAGCAGAGCACAAGAAACAGGCAGTTCTTGTATGAATGCCTGGATGATCAGCGACCTGCTCCTTACAGGTTAAACAGGACCCAGGTTAACTGATGCTAATAGGAAATACTAAAATGGAGAAGTTTCTGGTCTCTATTTTTGTACTATTTATTGTCTCCCAGCAGGAGTATTTCATGACATCAAAGACATAGCCAGAAAGCAAGAAAATGTGTGTGTGTACACATACACACACACACACACACACACACACACACACACATGTGTACATACACACATATCTTCTGTATCTTACAACCCTGCTATCACATATGGCCTCTGCGGACAAAGTACTGTGTGTTGTTTAGTCTTGGGACTTCTTTTAAAGATAGAATGTCATTTACAATCTTCAGGCCATATGTTTACTCAGACTTACGAAGCACGGGCTAATCTTTTTCTATTTTGAGGAGTAATAAATTGAAAAGATAATTACATAATATGGTGCATAATGTAACTCTGGCTTGAGCCATATGTGTTTAATTTTAGAGAAACATGCGTGATGACAGGTTATGAAAGGATGAAACTATTTTAGTCATTTTAAGGATTAGAAGCATGATTTCTTTTTTTTTTTAAAGTAAATATCCCTTATTTCTCCCCACCTCCTCAACTAAACAACCCAATATACAAACCCAATGAAAAACACTCTCGTGAAAGCAATTTGTTTTTGTGGTGGCCACCGGCAAAGAAGATGGAAGTTTGAGGGCACATTATTTCCAGGTTCTTGTACAGTTAGATGCTGGCTTCTTGTGCTGAGGAGAATGGGTGGCATGTAGTTCCTAGGGTAGGAATAGAGTGGAGTTGTTGCATTTACCATCCAGCAGAAAGTTTTCATGTGAATATCCGATTAGAAACCATTCCTGTTATCTCTTTCCTGATTAAACTGAAACACATAGCTGATATAAAATGCCTTGACCAGAGAATCGCAGGATTTTTTGTTTGCTTTCTTCACAGGTATCTCTTGAGCACTTTCTGTGCTTCAGATTTTATATTGTTGGTATTTAGTCACTCAGTCTGTGGCCCACCTGGCTCCTCTGTCTATGAGATTTCCCAGGGAAGAATACTGGAGCAGGTTGCCATTTCCTTCTCCAAGGGATCTTCCTGACTCAAGGATTAAACCTGCATCTCTTGGGTTGAGACTATTCCTCCCTCACCAGTTTTACTTGGTACCTGAATCAAGTGGAATATTGTCTGTAAGACTGTTAAGTCAGCAGGAAGCTCAGATTACAGAGATCTCCTTTCAGGTCACCTTTAGAATGTATTCCTTTAACCATGATCCTGGCCCAGAGGCAGAGCTGTCAGGTGTGGTAGACAGAATAATGCTCCCCCCTCCCCCAAAGATACCTGCTTTCAGATCCCTAGAGCCTGAGAATAAATTATATGGCAAAGGGGAACTAGACTTGCAGATGGAATTAAAGTTGCTGATCACCTGAACTTGAGTGTGGGAAGATTATCTGGAATTATCACAGTGGACCCAGTGTGGTTACAGGATCCTTAAAAGTAGAAGCAGATCAAAGGGATACAACAAGGGGATGGCAGAGGAAGAAGGCCTGGCCCAGTGCGGCTGGCTTTGAAAATGAGGGATGGAACCACATGCCCAGGAATGCAGGCATCCTCTAGAAGATGGAAAAAGCAAGCACAGAAACAGATTTTTTTTCCTAGAGCCTCTCAGAGGAAAACAGCCCTTCCAACATTCCTGATTTTAGCCTGGTAACAGACTCATTTTGGAATTCTGAGTTCCAGGACTGTGAGACTATGAATGTGTATATTTTCAGTCTCTGTTGTTGTTGTTCAGTCACCCATTCATGACTGACTTTTTGTGACCCCGTGGACTGCAGCATGCCAGGCACCCCTGTCCCTCACCATCTCCCAGAGTTTGCCCAAGTTCATGTCCAGTTGCGTCAGTGATGTAACCCAGCTATCTCATCCTCCGCGTCTTCTCCTTCTGCCCTCAATCTTTCCCATCATCAGCGACTTTTCCAATGAGTTAGCTGTTCTCATCAGGTGGCCAAAGTATTGGAGCTCCGGCATCAATTCTTCCAATGAGTATTTGAGGCTTTGATATAAAATTTGCTCTTTCCTGATTAAACTGAAACACATAGCTGATATAAAATGCCTTGACCAGAGAATCGCAGGATTTTTTGTTTGCTTTCTTCACAGGTATCTCTTGAGCACTTTCTGTGCTTCAGATTTTATATTGTTGGTATTTAGTCACTCAGTCTGTGGCCCACCTGGCTCCTCTGTCTATGAGATTTCCCAGGGAAGAATACTGGAGCAGGTTGCCATTTCCTTCTCCAAGGGATCTTCCTGACTCAAGGATTAAACCTGCATCTCTTGGGTTGAGACTATTCCTCCCTCACCAGTTTTACTTGGTACCTGAATCAAGTGGAATATTGTCTGTAAGACTGTTAAGTCAGCAGGAAGCTCAGATTACAGAGATCTCCTTTCAGGTCACCTTTAGAATGTATTCCTTTAACCATGATCCTGGCCCAGAGGCAGAGCTGTCAGGTGTGGTAGACAGAATAATGCTCCCCCCTCCCCCAAAGATACCTGCTTTCAGATCCCTAGAGCCTGAGAATAAATTATATGGCAAAGGGGAACTAGACTTGCAGATGGAATTAAAGTTGCTGATCACCTGAACTTGAGTGTGGGAAGATTATCTGGAATTATCACAGTGGACCCAGTGTGGTTACAGGATCCTTAAAAGTAGAAGCAGATCAAAGGGATACAACAAGGGGATGGCAGAGGAAGAAGGCCTGGCCCAGTGCGGCTGGCTTTGAAAATGAGGGATGGAACCACATGCCCAGGAATGCAGGCATCCTCTAGAAGATGGAAAAAGCAAGCACAGAAACAGATTTTTTTTCCTAGAGCCTCTCAGAGGAAAACAGCCCTTCCAACATTCCTGATTTTAGCCTGGTAACAGACTCATTTTGGAATTCTGAGTTCCAGGACTGTGAGACTATGAATGTGTATATTTTCAGTCTCTGTTGTTGTTGTTCAGTCACCCATTCATGACTGACTTTTTGTGACCCCGTGGACTGCAGCATGCCAGGCACCCCTGTCCCTCACCATCTCCCAGAGTTTGCCCAAGTTCATGTCCAGTTGCGTCAGTGATGTAACCCAGCTATCTCATCCTCCGGCGTCTTCTCCTTCTGCCCTCAATCTTTCCCATCATCAGCGACTTTTCCAATGAGTTAGCTGTTCTCATCAGGTGGCCAAAGTATTGGAGCTCCGGCATCAATTCTTCCAATGAGTATTTGAGGTTGATTTTCCTTAAGATTGACTGGTTTGATTGCCTCCCTGATTTATGGTAATTTGCTATAGCAGCAAGAAGAAACTGAGGAAAAACCACACACCTGATGTTAGACAGTGACTAGAACAGTTGTTCGCAAGCATGGCTGCACCTGGAACTCTAGAAATGCTAATATCTGAAGCCTGGACTCCAGAAATTCCAATTTAATTGGTCTGGAGAGTAACCTGGCATGAAAATGTTGCAAGTTCTCCAGTGACTCAAATATGCAACCAGGGAGCTGAAACACTGGTTTAAGTGTTAAGCTTTGGACTCAGATAAACCTGACTTCCTATTCACTACCAGCCTTGGCCCACCTGGGTAAGTGAGCAGGTTACTTGAAGATTCAGATCCCTCAACTGTAACATGGGGATGCAGGGATTTTCACATGTAAGGTTGTAGGATCCTTACATGTGAAAGGGACATTTGTTTTTCGCATGGTGATTGTTCCATAAAGAGAAGCTGCTGCTGCGGCTGTGTGATGGAGATTTGGACCCTCCTAGCCAGCTGCTTGATGAGTTTACAGTAGCCACAGAGCCTTGTGTTCACAGCTGGATTCTAAAGCTGTGTCTGTTCAGAGACCCATTCCACGAAGTTTTGAGAGCATCAGTAAACTCGGGTATCTCTTCCACAGTGGCACAGGTAAGTGAGCCCCAGAGTCTGATCTTGAACTCAGGTCCTGCTCTGAGTTGAGGGCTGTGTCTGCTTGTCCTGGGCAGATCTCTGTAAAGCTTGCTTGCTGGGCAGCAGTGGAGAATCTTGGAAGCTGGCAGTGGCAAGTTCTTGCCTTTGGAGGCATTTCATAAGCCATTACCTGTGTCAGCCCTCGGACTGAGGGTGGCACTTTGTATTGGATTCAGTCTCTGCATGATAACCCATACTGCCCTGTTGCCTGCCGTCAAGGCACAGGAGGTTGAAAGCTATGGGAATGATGATTCTTAATAGTTATAGGCTGTTTGCCTCTGTCTGCCGTTTAATCTAATCTTGGGTTCAGTTGATACTATTGATTAGGTTCTTTTCAAAACTGTATGCCATGTATGGGGCTTCTCTGCGTGGGGTAAAATGTTATTCTTCTCATATGTGAGTTGAGAAGAAAAGATGAAAGTATACAATTAATTTGCCTGCACTTTCTCGCAAATTGTATGCTGGATTTCTGTGAAATGCTGTATGGAACAATAATCGCAAAGTTATTTACCATGACTTTTGCCTGCATATTTAAAGTCAACAATTTGCCTGTACTTAACTCTAGAAATGCTAATATCTGAAGCCTGGACTCCAGAAATTCCAATTTAATTGGTCTGGAGTAACCTGGCATGAAAATGTTGCAAGTTCTCCAGTGACTCAAATATGCAACCAGGGAGCTGAAACACTGGTTTAAGTGTTAAGCTTTGGACTCAGATAAACCTGACTTCCTATTCACTACCAGCCTTGGCCCACCTGGGTAAGTGAGCAGGTTACTTGAAGATTCAGATCCCTCAACTGTAACATGGGGATGCAGGGATTTTCACATGTAAGGTTGTAGGATCCTTACATGTGAAAGGGACATTTGTTTTTCGCATGGTGATTGTTCCATAAAGAGAAGCTGCTGCTGCGGCTGTGTGATGGAGATTTGGACCCTCCTAGCCAGCTGCTTGATGAGTTTACAGTAGCCACAGAGCCTTGTGTTCACAGCTGGATTCTAAAGCTGTGTCTGTTCAGAGACCCATTCCACGAAGTTTTGAGAGCATCAGTAAACTCGGGTATCTCTTCCACAGTGGCACAGGTAAGTGAGCCCCAGAGTCTGATCTTGAACTCAGGTCCTGCTCTGAGTTGAGGGCTGTGTCTGCTTGTCCTGGGCAGATCTCTGTAAAGCTTGCTTGCTGGGCAGCAGTGGAGAATCTTGGAAGCTGGCAGTGGCAAGTTCTTGCCTTTGGAGGCATTTCATAAGCCATTACCTGTGTCAGCCCTCGGACTGAGGGTGGCACTTTGTATTGGATTCAGTCTCTGCATGATAACCCATACTGCCCTGTTGCCTGCCGTCAAGGCACAGGAGGTTGAAAGCTATGGGAATGATGATTCTTAATAGTTATAGGCTGTTTGCCTCTGTCTGCCGTTTAATCTAATCTTGGGTTCAGTTGATACTATTGATTAGGTTCTTTTCAAAACTGTATGCCATGTATGGGGCTTCTCTGCGTGGGGTAAAATGTTATTCTTCTCATATGTGAGTTGAGAAGAAAAGATGAAAGTATACAATTAATTTGCCTGCACTTTCTCGCAAATTGTATGCTGGATTTCTGTGAAATGCTGTATGGAACAATAATCCAAGCAAATTATTGTTATTTACCATGACTTTTGCCTGCATATTTAAAGTCAACAATTATGTTTCCTTTCTGTACTTAATGGCCTTTGTACAACGTTTTTAGAAACTTGGTCAATTGTCACTAAGAAAACCTGCGCTTTGACCCCGTGATTCCTGGGGAATAAGTTAACAATATCAAGAATAACAACCAGGTTCAGTTTGCAAAAGAAATCACCCACAATGTAGTGGAACCCATCCCTTCCTTTGAGGTAATTAATTATCTCTTAAGCCATTGATCCAAGTCTTATTTTGGGGGGAAAATACAAGATCTCTTGTCAAAGGTATTATTATTGAAAGCAAATAATGTCATTGACTTTGATCTTCATAAACTCTTTTTTTCCTTCATGTAGCATCTATTTGGATGGACCATTTGCTTGTCTTTGGAATTCTGTCATTACTTGGGTCTTTCTCATAAAGGTAGGGCATATGTGTATTGTATCAGTCACCCCTCTCTAATGCCAGTCCAGACCTTGAAAGGATGCCTTTGATTTTGTGTGGCCCTAACTTTCATCTCCATTTAGCAGCTAGCAACCTGCAGGCATTCGGTGAGTTTTTTCACAGATTTTTTGGAAAGCTGTCTCCAGTTTGAAGGTCCAGGCAGATTTTTTGTTTTAATGGGGACTCATCATCCTCACCCTGACTGGACCCGAGAAGACCAGCGGATGGTCAGCCACATGAGAGCACACTAGGGTTTTGTGAATTTGAAGAGGTCCAGTTTCTGTATTCCCTATCTCCAGGTACACTGGATTATGACATTTCCAATAAAACAAACAAAATCCCTAGCAGATCCCCCAAGCTAGACTTCTTCTTTAAAGGAATGAATCTGACTGTTTTTGTAAAATCTCTTTATCTGATGAAGAGTAGGCTTGGCAAGTGTATGTAAAAAGACATGCTACTTGGTTGAATGATTTTCAAATCATTTTCAGAATTAAATTTGACAAGAGGCTGAAGGAGGAGCCCAGTATATTTAAAAGTTAGAGGAAAGTGCAAAGATGAGCAGTCACCTATATTCTCTCCAGCCTCAACAAAAGTTCTTAACATTTTGTCCTGTCTGCTTGTGCATGCGTGCTTAGTTGTGTCTGACTCTTTGCAGCCCTGTGGACTCTTGCGCGTCAGGCTTCTCTGTCCATGAGGTTCTCCAAGCAAGATTGCTGGAGTGAGTTGCCCTTTCCTCTTCCAGGGGATCATCCCAACCCAGGCATCAAATCCATGTCTCCTGCATTGGAAGGCAGATTTTTTTTTTTACTACTGAGCCACTTGGAAAGCCACCCCTATTTGACTGTAGATATATTTTAAAAGAACAGAACATTTCAGCTCCAGCAGGATCCCTGTTAACTATTCTTCCCATTCCTCAAAAACAGTTTTCGTTAGAAGTTGGGAGTGCCTTATTCCATTCCGTCTTAAATATATGTACATCTTAAATATATGTATAGTTAGCCTGTTTTGTGAGTGTATAGTTTATAAGTTTAGCATCAAGATGTATTGTGTCCTGACTCCTTCATGCCTTCCTACTCAGCGTTGATTCCGAGCATGATACAGTGTTAATATGTCTAGATGTAGTTTACTCTGCCTTCTCTTGTGTCTCAAACAGTAAAGAATCCACCTGAAATGCAGGAGACCTTGGTTCGATGGGGTACTCTCTGTGGGGTCACAAAGAGTCAGACACAACTGAAAGACTTTACTTCAGCTTTACTGATAAAGGTCTCCACTGCATTAGTCAGTTGACTGTGCTTATTCATTTCAACATTGATGGATGGTAATAATTTTGTTTTTGCTGCCTTGAACATCTTGGCATGTGCAAGAGTTTCTTTAGAGTCAATACACAGAAGTAGAATGACTAGGGCAGTTAATTGTACTTGAGGTATACTGTTCCCCAGGTTGAAACTTGAGTCACAGAGTTGAAGAAGATGTTCATCTCTCACTCCTTTCCTCAGGGACTCTGATCTGGGGAGGAAGTGGGAGAGGATAGTTCAGTCTTCACAAAAATCAGTTTATTTCAGCTGGATTCTAGTCCTGCTCCTGAGGACAGCAAAGCAGTACAGTCCTTAAGAGGAAGCACTGATCTGCTCAGGTCCCTAGTACTTTATAACAGACACTTTGCATTGTATTGTGTCCATTGATTTCATTCATTTAAAAGGAAATACCCTACTCTGTTGCTTGACCAGCAAAAGCTTCATCTTCTCTTTTAAGTAGAAAAATGGTTTAGAGAAGGAAGCCATCAGCCAATTCATCTGTGAAAGTGTAGAGATAGTCAGAGAGGTTGAACCATCACAGGCCTATTTTTTAAGCTTTCTCAACCATTACTTTCAAGAGGCCAACAGAACTTCCACAGAGGAATGTTCAAAGCAACAGCACACAAAAATCGAATAAAAGAAAAGAAAAATACGATAATAAACAGGAGGAAGAATTTTGGCACAAAGGAGACTTTCCACTGCTCCTTCTCATAGGTGGATCAGTCCTGCGCTGAGGTCTGACAGCTTGTGGGGACAAGATGAATTTTTCAGGCAGTATGAGAAATGCCATCCACACCAACTGATACCCTCCCCTGGCAGCTGCCTCACTCTATCTTTTATCATTCTTCTCAGCGTTGATTCCGAGCATGATACAGTGTTAATATGTCTAGATGTAGTTTACTCTGCCTTCTCTTGTGTCTCAAACAGTAAAGAATCCACCTGAAATGCAGGAGACCTTGGTTCGATGGGGTACTCTCTGTGGGGTCACAAAGAGTCAGACACAACTGAAAGACTTTACTTCAGCTTTACTGATAAAGGTCTCCACTGCATTAGTCAGTTGACTGTGCTTATTCATTTCAACATTGATGGATGGTAATAATTTTGTTTTTGCTGCCTTGAACATCTTGGCATGTGCAAGAGTTTCTTTAGAGTCAATACACAGAAGTAGAATGACTAGGGCAGTTAATTGTACTTGAGGTATACTGTTCCCCAGGTTGAAACTTGAGTCACAGAGTTGAAGAAGATGTTCATCTCTCACTCCTTTCCTCAGGGACTCTGATCTGGGGAGGAAGTGGGAGAGGATAGTTCAGTCTTCACAAAAATCAGTTTATTTCAGCTGGATTCTAGTCCTGCTCCTGAGGACAGCAAAGCAGTACAGTCCTTAAGAGGAAGCACTGATCTGCTCAGGTCCCTAGTACTTTATAACAGACACTTTGCA
Source organism: Tragulus kanchil (assembly GCA_022376925.1). Lineage (NCBI taxonomy): Eukaryota > Metazoa > Chordata > Mammalia > Artiodactyla > Tragulidae > Tragulus > Tragulus kanchil. The sequence continues at coordinate 187,364,532 of JAIOJX010000030.1, forward strand.
TTGTATTGTGTCCATTGATTTCATTCATTTAAAAGGAAATACCCTACTCTGTTGCTTGACCAGCAAAAGCTTCATCTTCTCTTTTAAGTAGAAAAATGGTTTAGAGAAGGAAGCCATCAGCCAATTCATCTGTGAAAGTGTAGAGATAGTCAGAGAGGTTGAACCATCACAGGCCTATTTTTTAAGCTTTCTCAACCATTACTTTCAAGAGGCCAACAGAACTTCCACAGAGGAATGTTCAAAGCAACAGCACACAAAAATCGAATAAAAGAAAAGAAAAATACGATAATAAACAGGAGGAAGAATTTTGGCACAAAGGAGACTTTCCACTGCTCCTTCTCATAGGTGGATCAGTCCTGCGCTGAGGTCTGACAGCTTGTGGGGACAAGATGAATTTTTCAGGCAGTATGAGAAATGCCATCCACACCAACTGATACCCTCCCCTGGCAGCTGCCTCACTCTCTATCTTTTATCATTCCTCTTGATCCATCATCCTGAGAATGCTAGAAGGCAGGAGAATGTAAGTTCCAAATAAGCATTGGTGCCTGTCTTCTATCTTGGTTTGTTTTCAAAAACCTTTTTGAACTTTTGAACTGCTAGTACCCATGGGACAGTGTGCAGAGGAATTGATAAATAAAGATAATGTTGATGTGAATGCAGTTTCTTTCATATGTAAGTAAAGAAGCATGTGAGTTCCAGATAAGCTTTTCTTAGAAAAAAAATCTAAATGTCAGAGGTTTTTGAGTAGGGGTAGGGAGGACTCCAGCCGTAGAAGATATTCTGAGACCTTAGACTGATGAAGAGAAAATCAAGCTGTTAGCTTGTAGGGAAATTTGTCTGAAAACACTTTGGTTTTCATTAGGTTTAGACTTCTCTCTCCCTGATGTGTCCTCTTACAGCTTCTGTTTACTGTTGTAATTTTACTCTCAGTTTTTGTATGTAACAGTCACTTTTCCCATTCCTCCTCCAAGTAGATTGAAAAATGGGGACGTGTACAACTTATATAATATGTAGGATGGATATGGGACTTTGCTCTTTTCTTTGTTTTAAATTAAGATGGTTTTGTGGCGTTTTTTAAATTATTTATTTATTTTTGGCTATTCTGGGTTTTCACTACTGCTGCAGGCTCTTCTCTAGCTGCAGGGAGTGGGAGCTCCTCTCTTGTTGAGGTGAGCAGACTTCTTGTTGCAGTGACTTCTCTTGTCGTGGAACTCGGGTTCTGGGGCGCATGGACTTCAGCAGTTGCGGCACATGGGCTCCATAGTCACAGCTCTAAGGCTCTAGAGCACAGGCTCCATAGTTGTGGCTCACGGGTTTAGTTGCTGCACAGCATGTGGGATCTTCCTGGATCAGGGATCAAGCCTGTGTCTCCTGCATTGGCAGGCAAACTCTTGACCACTGAGCTACCAGGGAAGCCCGCTTTGTTCTGTTCTTAATGGAACATCAGAAGGAAAAAAATTAATTTTTGTTATTTCTGAAGTATCTTTTGAAGACCTGAGGTTTTTGTATTCAGGTGAAGGTAAACATGAAGCAATAATTATAACTAAATTATCTAAACAGAAAAGATTATATAAACACCCAATCCAATAAAGTGCCTGGTTTTTAGATTATTACCATTTTGAAATAAGTGGTTTCATTGCATTTCTACCAATCCTGAGTTGAATCAGTCAACTGATGATATCAATAAGATTTACTCCAGTATTAGAGATACGAGCATAGTATTTCACTTGCTTGCCAACAAACAAACAAACAATTCAGCCTCTGACCCTCTGATACATACTGCCAATTGCATGGTGAAAACTAGAACTTACTATATTAAAGAAAAAAAGAATCCCATTTTTGTAAATTGTGATAGTAATTATTAATATTAGATTAGGTAGATTTGGCATCAGTGTTGCAAATTCCAACTTTTGCCACCTGATGTCTTAATTATCTTTGGATTAACGGATTTGTCTGAAAAAATCAAGCTTTGGTTTTCAAATTGGATGGTTTAGACTTCTCTCTCCCTGATGTGTCCTCTTACAGCTTCTGTTTACTGTTGTAATTTTACTCTCAGTTTTTGTATGTAACAGTCACTTTTCCCATTCCTCCTCCAAGTAGATTGAAAAATGGGGACGTGTACAACTTATATAATATGTAGGATGGATATGGGACTTTGCTCTTTTCTTTGTTTTAAATTAAGATGGTTTTGTGGCGTTTTTTAAATTATTTATTTATTTTTGGCTATTCTGGGTTTTCACTACTGCTGCAGGCTCTTCTCTAGCTGCAGGGAGTGGGAGCTCCTCTCTTGTTGAGGTGAGCAGACTTCTTGTTGCAGTGACTTCTCTTGTCGTGGAACTCGGGTTCGGGGGCGCATGGACTTCAGCAGTTGCGGCACATGGGCTCCATAGTCACAGCTCTAAGGCTCTAGAGCACAGGCTCCATAGTTGTGGCTCACGGGTTTAGTTGCTGCACAGCATGTGGGATCTTCCTGGATCAGGGATCAAGCCTGTGTCTCCTGCATTGGCAGGCAAACTCTTGACCACTGAGCTACCAGGGAAGCCCGCTTTGTTCTGTTCTTAATGGAACATCAGAAGGAAAAAAATTAATTTTTGTTATTTCTGAAGTATCTTTTGAAGACCTGAGGTTTTTGTATTCAGGTGAAGGTAAACATGAAGCAATAATTATAACTAAATTATCTAAACAGAAAAGATTATATAAACACCCAATCCAATAAAGTGCCTGGTTTTTAGATTATTACCATTTTGAAATAAGTGGTTTCATTGCATTTCTACCAATCCTGAGTTGAATCAGTCAACTGATGATATCAATAAGATTTACTCCAGTATTAGAGATACGAGCATAGTATTTCACTTGCTTGCCAACAAACAAACAAACAATTCAGCCTCTGACCCTCTGATACATACTGCCAATTGCATGGTGAAAACTAGAACTTACTATATTAAAGAAAAAAAGAATCCCATTTTTGTAAATTGTGATAGTAATTATTAATATTAGATTAGGTAGATTTGGCATCAGTGTTGCAAATTCCAACTTTTTGCCACCGTGCCTATGTCTTAATTATCTTTGGATTAACGGATCAGTATGCTACAAAGTAGACATTTTCTAGATAGTTGTTGAATTAGCAAACAGGGAAATTTCTAAATGACTGCATTCAAAGCCTGCCTCATGTAGAGATTTGACAGTGAAATGAAGGTTTGTAAGAAGTGCAGAGGTTCAAGTGGCTGGCTGAGGTTTTTTAGAAATGACTTTGCTCTTGCTGATGTCTGACCACGTGGCCTTCCAATTCATTTGCCTGACATATCTCAGGAAGATGCATTTCAAGTGTGGAGAAGTGGTATGAGAAGATTTTTCATCTCACGTGTTCCGTCTTGGTAGGCTGCAGGGTACTGAGGCTTTTACCCCCAAGCCCTCATCTCCCGCCTCTTCCCTGTCCCCTTGTTGCTACTGCTTCAGTCTTGGTGAATGGTAGAGCTCTGGGCTGTGCAGAAACAGGCATCATCTGATTTTTATTGATGTGGAAGAACCGTGTAGTGTTTTAGAACTTTAGGAATACCCAAATAGTTACATATTTTGAAATCTACTGGGATGCCTTACTCCTAAACTTCATAGTGAGAGAGATAATGGGAATCATAGTGAATGTCACATTTTCTTAAATCTCTCTTTGGTCACTTTTTCCTTCTCAATTTGGGGTCTTTAGAGAATGTATCACATTGTGAAGTTGCTAGAGTCCTGTGTGAGTGTGTGTATGTATACACATGTACAAACACATGCTTAGATGTAACATATTCATCTATATGCACAATACGTCCATGTATAATGTATATGTATGCACAGTACATAATATATGCCCACATGTGTATACCAGTGTATACACATACATGGATATGTATGTTTGTTACATTTTCTCAATCCAAATAACTCAAATTTCTTACTTCACGCAAAAAGTCACTTCTATGAAAAGTTGAAAAATAAATATTATAATCAGTGAGGCATCACAAATAACTTTTTATGTCTCAATCAAGCTATTAAGTGCTTTTTTATTTTTAAGTAGATAGGGGGATAAAGTAGCTACATAGTTCATAAAGTGGTATGCCATTATTGCCTGCTGTGCCCAAGAATTACGCCAGCTTTTTACACTCATGAAGTAAAAGTGGATTAGAATTGTGATCAATGTATTATCCTATATTTCTTATTGTGCATTCTCCTTCCTCTCTGAGCACCTTTGTAGACTAAATGGCTGCTAATGACATAATTACAATTGTTTGTCACCACCATAATGCGCGATTTCCAATCTCATCATGAAGATGTAAGTTAGATAAAGGAGGAGTTTTGGCAGGAAGACAAAGTGCAGTGATTTATTAAAGGCCAGATGTGGTTGTTAAAAGCTTTTCTACAGAAGGCTCAATTGAGTGATGGGAAATAGGAATGAAATCTCTCTGCACACCCAGCCTGTGGTTCTTGGTGTGAGTGACACAGTTGCTCATGGAAGCATGACAAATGAGCCACATATTTTATTGTTGTGTACAAGTTTTATGTTGGAATTTAAACAGGGTGAGAAAGGTTCACAGTAGCTTACATCCGCCAAGTAGGTGTTTAAAGGAAACTAATGAGACTTGAAGTGCTGGTGATATTTTCAGTTCGCTTAGTGCCTCATAGCAAGAACTGAAATATCTTACGTTTATGTCAAGTTTCAAAGAGGGAAAATCCCAGCACTGTTAAAAAAGAGACAGAGAGCGCGAGAGAGGTTAATATGAGAATTCAAAGAAATCAGAAGCAAGTGGAGACAAGATATTACTTAAGCACTGTTGACATACATATCGTACACATAGACTTGACATATATACAATCAGGTTAGAGAGATGCTTCTAAAGAAGGGGCGCAATTTCTGGTTTTAACAGTATTTGCACACATAAAGCTCTGTTAAAATAATGTTAAGATCCTGTAGTGGTGGAAGCTACGGATGGTTCAGAGAGGGCTTTTGAGCTTTGGAGGAAGAAAGAGGAAAAAGAAGAAATTCTCTGGTCTGAAGGTAGTGGTCCGCTTGTCTTTTCCTCTTGTGCTTCCTTCCCCTCTATTCCCTCTCCCCCTGCCCTTTTGCTTTCCAGTACAGTTTTGTATGGAGAGTGCCACTTAGGAGCAGGTCTGCATGGTATGGATCCTGGAACTCTAGGGGCTCTCTCTTTAGGGTGGGGAGCAAAATCATTTAAAATAGTCTAAATTGGTATGCCATTATTGCCTGCTGTGCCCAAGAATTACGCCAGCTTTTTACACTCATGAAGTAAAAGTGGATTAGAATTGTGATCAATGTATTATCCTATATTTCTTATTGTGCATTCTCCTTCCTCTCTGAGCACCTTTGTAGACTAAATGGCTGCTAATGACATAATTACAATTGTTTGTCACCACCATAATGCGCGATTTCCAATCTCATCATGAAGATGTAAGTTAGATAAAGGAGGAGTTTTGGCAGGAAGACAAAGTGCAGTGATTTATTAAAGGCCAGATGTGGTTGTTAAAAGCTTTTCTACAGAAGGCTCAATTGAGTGATGGGAAATAGGAATGAAATCTCTCTGCACACCCAGCCTGTGGTTCTTGGTGTGAGTGACACAGTTGCTCATGGAAGCATGACAAATGAGCCACATATTTTATTGTTGTGTACAAGTTTTATGTTGGAATTTAAACAGGGTGAGAAAGGTTCACAGTAGCTTACATCCGCCAAGTAGGTGTTTAAAGGAAACTAATGAGACTTGAAGTGCTGGTGATATTTTCAGTTCGCTTAGTGCCTCATAGCAAGAACTGAAATATCTTACGTTTATGTCAAGTTTCAAAGAGGGAAAATCCCAGCACTGTTAAAAAAGAGACAGAGAGCGCGAGAGAGGTTAATATGAGAATTCAAAGAAATCAGAAGCAAGTGGAGACAAGATATTACTTAAGCACTGTTGACATACATATCGTACACATAGACTTGACATATATACAATCAGGTTAGAGAGATGCTTCTAAAGAAGGGGCGCAATTTCTGGTTTTAACAGTATTTGCACACATAAAGCTCTGTTAAAATAATGTTAAGATCCTGTAGTGGTGGAAGCTACGGATGGTTCAGAGAGGGCTTTTGAGCTTTGGAGGAAGAAAGAGGAAAAAGAAGAAATTCTCTGGTCTGAAGGTAGTGGTCCGCTTGTCTTTTCCTCTTGTGCTTCCTTCCCCTCTATTCCCTCTCCCCCTGCCCTTTTGCTTTCCAGTACAGTTTTGTATGGAGAGTGCCACTTAGGAGCAGGTCTGCATGGTATGGATCCTGGAACTCTAGGGGCTCTCTCTTTAGGGTGGGGAGCAAAATCATTTAAAATAGTCTAAATTGAAGACATTTGGTTTTTTAGATTAACTCTGAGTCCAAGAGAGTTTTGGTACAGTGTTCATAATACTGTGACCTGCCCTGTCTGGTCAGTGGAAACTCTAAGGTTGTATTTTTTTCCTCTCATGGTCCACAGACATAATAGCTCTTACCAAACTTTGTGGTTTCACGTGCATTTGTAATATTACTTAACGTCTTTTCCAGTGTCTGGCCCATTAGTTCCACAGAGGCAGGCAGGCATGTCATATGACATGGCACATGATGTACATTTGGAAAATATTTGTAGAATGACTCAAAAGAACCACATGGTCAATAACCGACAATTCAAGATGTCACTAGGAGAACACCAGCAACTCCATGCAGATAATGCTTTTTCAAACTATAAACACTTGTCCACCTAATAAATGAAGCAGTCTAGGTGCCTTGCTTGGCATCCCCTTAAAGTTTTGAGCCTTAGAACCCAGTTAGATCTGCTCCATTCCAAATTAATTTTTGCCTCCTGGGACTCATCATGCAATTCCGGGGACTGCCACTTGATGGCTCATATCCAACCCATGGATAATTTAAAGAATAAAGTCAGAAAAATACGCATGCTTTCTCCACACCTTGACTCTCTCTCTCTCTTCCACTTTAAATATTATATTTGTCCTTTGTGACTCATATATTGGACTTTTAAAGAGATGAATACAACTGAAATGCAAGGAGTAACGTTTCAAAGAAATGAGACACAGAACTGAGCTGCCTGCAGGTGTGGGCGTGTTCCCACACAGGCTAGGAACTGTGCTCAGAAGGGACTTGTGGTTGCTTTGATCCTCTTTAGCCACCATCTTGAAATTCTTATACTTGGTTTTTTTTTTTTTTTTTTTTTTGGCACTTTTATTGGTCTTTCATTTATCTATTTTCATCCATCTTTGTTCTTTGGCCCGTGTGGGCCTCCCATCGCAGTGGCCTCTGTTGCTGAAGAGTATTAGCTCCGGGTGTGTGCGCGCCAGAGCTCTGGCTCGGTAATCGGACACATGGGTCCAGCCGCTCCTTGGCACATGGGATCTTCCAAGCCAGGGATCGAACCAGCACCCCTTGCACTGCAAGGCAGTGTCCTTACCCACTGGACCACCAGGAGAGCCTGAAATTCTTATAATTCTAAACAGAAGGTCCCACATGTATATTTTACACTGAGTCCCTCAAGTTATGTAGCTGGTCATGCCCATGGGTATGTGTTCCTTCTTTCTTTGTAGTTACATGTGAGACTCCTCAGGTTCCTAACTGTCCTTAACTCACCAGAATTGAAGTTAGGTTGCCTCAGTCCTGATCTTACCTAACCATATGGCTTCTAGAGGCTTCCTTGAGTGCTTGGAAGGAAGTTGGTTCTCACGGGACAGGAGCAGATGGGATAAGAACTTTGGCTTTGACTCAGACCTGTGGCTTCAAATCCTGCTTCTGCCATGGGCTGGTTACCTAAACTTACTTAAACTCTCTAGGTCCAACTTCCTCATTTACAAAAAGAAGATGATGGTAGTATGCCTTCCTCTTAGGCTTGAGGTGAAGTCTAATTCACGTAAAATGAATTCCCAGATGCTTGGCTCATGTGTGAGCACTCTGTCAATGCTAGGTACTAGAGTGATCATTGGGCTCCACATTTCTGGTTACACCTGACACTTAGTGAGCTTCTTGCTCTTTGTGGTTGTTGCTCCATTAAAGTTGTAGGATTCTCACTGTGCTTTGATGCTGTGACATGCCAGCAATCAAGGTTCTGTGTAGCCTAGTGTGGAGTTCAGGGGAAGACTTGACTCAGCTTTGCTCACTCCTTTTTCCTAAATGAAACCCAGGCCGCTCCCACCTATGCTACCTCCTTTATTCAAATGATTAATTAACACAGAAAGGATTTTTGTAACTGAACTCAGCATTTTGTAACTCATTTCTGGTTCCCAATGATTCAAAAATGTCTTGTACTTAGTTTATTAATAAAGGAACCAATCTCTTTTCTACAGAACATTTAGAACACATTTTGAAGCACCTAAGTAATTGACAAGTAACCTCACCCTCCCCTACTCATCCAGGAAATTTGTAAAACATTGCCCATCTCAAGGGGACTTGTGTTCTTAGGGAGAGGACCTATGTTATTGGGGACTGTAATGATGTGGGATATGATCCATTTATTTATTGAACGAATATCCATTAAAGACTGTGTGCTAGACAGTGGAGTACAGCTGTTTATAGCACCATCAAGAACCTTGCTGTTGTGTGGCTGACACTCTAGTTGGTCAAATATTGGACAGTGTAAAGAATAGTATTGGATAAAACTGCTGTGTAGAAATATGAAATGAGATAACAGAAGAAAACTGGCTCTGGACCACTTTGGAAGAGGCAGACAGGAAAAGCTGATCAGAGGAGGTGACATTTGAGCTGAAGTTTGAATGGCAGCAGAGAGGCAGCCAGGAGAAGGCTGGAAGATGCAGAGTGTGGATGTAGGAGCAGCTGGTGCTCAGACCCTAAGGTGCCATGAGTTTTGTGAGCTTGAGAAAGAGAAAGAAAACCAGTGTGGCTGGAATGAGGTGTGTAAGATGGAGAGAAGGAATTGTTTGGGCAGGAGAATGGCTTAGAGGCTGATCTTGGACTCTGTGCAACAGAATCATGCGATCCCTGAGCTTTCATGTTCTGGCTGTTACTTTCAAGCTAATAGGGAACAGAGTCGGGGTGAATTTTGTCTGAATTTATCCACTTCAGTTCTCTAATTAAGAGGCATAAACTGAAAGGAGCACTAGAATTAGAGTCTTATCTCCATGGGGGCAAGCTGTCTCATTTCCCTGATGAGCCATTTCATCCATGGGACTGATGATGCCTTTGACATAAGCTTGGTATAATGAATGAATTACTTTGGGCTTGTGACAACTGCTTGACAAATGTAGAATCATATATGAATATTAGATAGCTCTTGTTATTGATAACCTTTCATTTGATCATCATACTTGTTAAAAGTACTTAATTTTCTTAATTGTGAAAAATGTATTGTTCTATCTATTAAAAAGATTTTATGTTGCTTACGGAGGAACTTGGTAGATACATTCTTTTTTTTTTTTTTCTATGTTTTGGTCATTGAATGACCAAATATATACTTCTTACTGTTTATTTATTTATTTTCATCCATCTTTATTCTTCAGCCTGTGTGCAGTGGCCTCTATCGTTGCAGAGCAGCGGCTCTGGGCACATGCGCTCCAGAGCACTGGCTTGTAATTGGACACACCAGCCCAGCTGCTCTATGGCACGTGGGATCTTCCCCGGCCAGGGATTGAACAGGTGCCCCTTGCACTACAAGATGGACTCTTTACCCACTGGACCTCCAGGGAACCCCAGTAGATACATTCTTGATGGATATACTTAATTCCTTAACTGGTTCCCAGGTACTGAGTTCATACTTGTTGATTTAACTTTTTGACCTTTTGTTTGAAGGCCTGAAATGTTAGAACAGATAGCCACCACCTGTGAAATTCTGTTTCCTAAGACTTCATGTCTATAAGCTGGACTGGAAAATATGGAAAAGTTTAAAAAGAAGGGTTAACTTAACTGGTGGTTCTAAAGAACTTTCCTTTAAAGGGAACTCTCCAAAGTTATAATAAGACAGATTTCCCATATCTCCAAAAATAACTACTGATTGCCTTGGAATTGGATTTGTGAATACGAGCAGTGTACTTGCTGATCTTTGAGAATGGTAATTCTTGTTGAATTTCTTGTCAAAATTCAGTCTACATTGTTGACATTTTTGGTAAATACATTGACTCTTGTCTCTGCCTCTCAGAACCTCTTGATCTGCTCATCAGGACATTGGTATATGTCAAAAATCAGATAGGTAACAAATTCCCATCAGAGCAGTTCTCCAAGATTAGTTCTCAGGAGGCATGTAAATGGCCCTAGAGAGTTTGGATTTTAAAATTTTACACACTTCTTTGATTTCATAGACATCCCTTGGAAGGATCATCGAAGATTACTGGAAGCCTTTATTGTTAAGTTTTAGAGAATTTTGCATTCTGCTTCAGAGTCATTTCCAAGTTTTATTAGAACATTTACTAGCAGTGGTGCTAGTTATTTTAAATATGACCCTAGCAATGGACTATGTCAGCTTGAAAAGACTATTTTTAACAGAATTTGGTTTTAATGGCAGGTTTTATAGACATTATAGTTATACCATTGTTATCTAATTAGCATCCACTGTGCAAATGTACATGATATTAGAGAGGCAAGTATACATAAAATTATAAATTGTGACATTTTATGAGTTTTTTTTTTTAAATCATGAGTCTTATACAGTCATCATTGCTTACCAGTGTGAAATGTGGCCTTAAACATTACATCATATAAAGACCAGGAGACAGAAAAACCGAGGATCAATTTTTGATTATAACAAAGTTTTAGTATGAGGTGCTTCTGAGTATGTGTCATGAATATGAGTCATGAATTTCACACCATACCTGACCTATTATGATTATGTTTCGACTTCAAGGGGTTTTCAGTATTTAAATTCTAAGCCTAATTCTAAGGTTTCAAAATGATTCACATTCAAATCTACTTTTATGTTACATAATTAAATAAGAAAATATTGCTTATACCTACATTTTTACTATTCTTGGACATATTATAATTATTTCTTTAATTTCACCAATAAAATAGCCCATTTCTTCATTAGTAAATTACAAGGCTATCTCAGCAAAAAAATTAGTTTGAATGTGGCTTGCCATCTCAGATAGTCATTTCAGCTTGGAATTTTCTCACTTCTTTCATTACTTCTTTTTGTAAAATGTGAAGATACTTTCTGGGTAAATTAATCCCTTCCAAGCGGTAAAATAACTTCCTTTTTGGAAAGAGTTATTAGAATCTTATTCTTTATAATCTTAAATACCACTTATGTTCAAGTGAACAATACATGAAAAAATTACACTAGTTAAAAAAAGAATGATTATGACCTAGGCCAAGTACATTGCAATTATATGTTCATAGAAAAGCGAGCTTTCTACTGGGAAAAGCATGATATAGATGCCCATGAAATTTCCAAAGTTTAAGTATTTTTGTAAATTAGGTTGTTCCTAGTT